>QRFJ01006390.1:0-382325 GCA_006176705.1 Cocos nucifera | reverse complement strand
ATTGTACCTTTCACTAGATGAAATTCAATACCTCTTTGTGATGCTTATAGGTTGAAAAAACAAGGGAGACCTCCAATAAAGCTTGTAGATTTTTTTTCTTTTTTTTTTCCGGATTTGTGGATCGGGCCTATAGACCGGATGGTCTATAGACTGCTGTTTATATGCGGTCTATGGACCACGTGGATTCCTTCAGCAGGCGGGGTCTCTCGTGAGTGGCTAGGGCAGAGAAGATGGACGGTGGCCTTCGATCGGTCGATGGCAGACGGTGATGACGACAGTTCAGCGATGGGGCGAGAGCGACGGTGGTTCGACAACAGGGCCATGGTGATGGTGGTTCGGCAATGGGGCGGCAGTGACAACGAAAGAGGCAGTGTCGACGGCACCAGAGGGCAGGGGGCTTAGTCGGTCGATGGTGGCTTGCAGTCACCCGATAGAGGCGATGGAAAAGTGGCGATGGCGACAATTTTGCTGGATAGGGCAGATCGAAAGAAAAAAAGAGGGGAAATAGGAGGCGAGCGTCGACGAAGGATGCGGCGATGGCGGTCAGTCGGCGGTGAGGCCTCTGCTCCTACCCGATTCGTCGGGTCCGAGAGCTCTGTAGCCGGTCGCGGCGACTACGGGAGGCAGCAATGCAGCGCCGACAGTCAACAGAGGAGGGGATAGGCGATGTCGATGATGCTCGCGGTCGGACGGTCGATGGCAGGAGGGGGGTTGACGGTGCTGGGGCTTGTTTGGTCGACGACGGCTGATCGGGGTAGCGGGAAGGCAGATTGGGGCGATGGATGCAACTCGGAAAAGAGAGAGAGCGAGAGGAAGAGGATGGGTTTTTTTTTTGTGTGTCGGATGGAAGGTGATGGAAAAAAAAGGAGGCGCGGATAGGGAAGGTGCAATGGGGTTGATATGGAGAAGAAAAAAAATTAATGGGGAGATGTGAGCTGCTTTGCAACTGATGTAAACGAAAAATAAATGAAGAAGAAAAATAAAATTAAGAAGAAAAGAAAGAAAAGAAATAAAGAAAAATAAAGATTCAAAGTCTGGATTTCAGGGATTTAATTAACCAATCATTCAAGTCTGTCTTTCTCCACACAGGTAGAGCCTTTAAATAGAGAAACAAAAAGTAACCTAACAGAAGTCTAATTTCTGACTTGAATTCTAATAGAACTTTTTTTACAGAGTCCTAAAAAAATTAAAATTTTTAATAAAATAAAATAATCTAAATAAATCTATAAAAATTAAGCCCACAAAATAAATTAGGGTTAGGTTTAGCGACGCTTCTTTTTGGAATTTGTCCGCAATCCCTGATTCCTATCAATGGTCCTTCGGATTATGCCGGTATACTGGTTGTACCAGTAACAAATTGATACTCGTTTATCTAGCATATAAGGTTTGTTTACTTAATAGTTTTTTTTTCTTTTAAAAAAAAACTCCTACCTCTATTCAGTGTCCATATCAAGAACTGGATTGTATTGACACTATACCAGTCGGTACCGCTGAAACTGGTACTGCAAATGTTGATTTGAACGTGTGATATTTGTATATCTGCTAATACATGATTGAGTGTCTGTTTATGATAAAGACCATTTTTCATGCAGCAAAAGGAAATGTGGTGCTAATGCAACAGAAATAAGCCTAATAAATTGGTTATGATCTTTGAATAAAATGATATGAAATTTTATGTTAAAAAAAAATGAAAACAAGGAGGAGTGCCATAAAAGGATCACCTTATTTTCTACTGCATGATTGCATGGCAGAATAGTAATGTAATATTTGACTGAGTACCAGCTTGCTTATATGCATTGCTGTTACTCCTTGCACATGCCTACATTAAATTTTTCCCACACATCCACCAACTGCGGTCTAGTATACTTTCATATTATTGAAACTTGGCAGAAAACTCTTGATTCTGCCTCCCATGCTGGTAGGACTAGAGTGCTGATGCAATATGAGATGTAATTCTATATTTTATTTTTTGTTTAGTTCTTTGAAGGATCGGTGTGTGATAAGTGTCAGATGAGATGGGGTTAGTTTGAGCACTGCATTGTGTTTTGCTTTAAAGATCTAGATACAGTATAATGGCCAATAATTTTGGGTCCTCGGACGGGACTTTGTTTTGCAGGTTCCCGGCGGCGACCTCATCCACCTCCACTCCAGCCGATTCCGACGACGACCAGTTTTCGCACCAACAGAAATGTATTTTTTTGGAGTTCAAAAAAAAAATTATAATTAAAAAAAAATATATATATATATATAATAATTTTTTATTATTATATTTTTAAATATAATGTATATAGTATATTATATAAATATATATGCCGCATTGATATTACTTTTTTTTCACAAATGAAAAACTCTCCTTCTTTGCATATCTTTAAAAAAGGAAAGTAAAAATTAAAAAACAATAATGCAACTGGGAAAGGCCTTATCTTCTAATCTTTTTTTCAATTTTTCTTGTATTTTTGTTGCTTTTCCCTTTTACCGGAGTTTCATATGGGGCAGCTGCTTGTTTCTATCCACAGAAATCTTAATTGGATTGGAGGAAAAAAATTTTAGGAATAAGATAAAAATTATAAAAAGTTTACTAAAGTTTTAATTATTTTCTCTCTAAATCCGCTCAATTTAAAGAAGAAAAAAATTTTGCGTTTAAGAAGATTTATATTTTCTCCGTGTCTTTTCTTTTCTTTAATTATTTTTTAGTGAAAAAACTTCCAACCAAGATATTAATATTTGGTAGACTTCCATTTAAGCTGGAGCTAAATATTGAAATGGTTTCATGAAATTATGTTGCATGTCTTTAATATGTTATCCTAAGTTGATGAATGGAGAGATGGTGGTGTGGAGTGATACTTATAATGTTGCTTTTGCAATGTAAGAGATTCTTTTTGTTGCAAAAAAAAGAACTGCAAGGAGGTGTTGAACGGATCAAACAATGGCCTTATTGTCAACATTTTAGACACAATTCTGTTTGCCATGATACGAGATTGCACAGAAGCCTTAAGCACTAGTCTCATCTTTGATAGTGTAAAATTGGAAAAATCGGTTTGGCCTCGAAGAAATAAAGTCAAGCTTTTGATGGTATTTAGGGGGTGTTGCGGCCAATCCACCTACGCCTGCGAGTGAATGCCAGAAAATTTGCAAGAGTAAGTCCTCACAGACTGGAGTTGGCTCCGGCAGGAACCCTCCGATGCTTAAGTTAGTGGACTGGTCAAATAGTTAATAGAATGAATTTTCCCCCCAAACTAGCCGGTTTATCTCTCTTTTATAGATGCTGTGGTGATAACCGTTTAACATGAGGACCCCTCTTTTTTCGGTGTAGCGTGATCGTGGGTGAGTAGTTAAAACTACCCACTAATCATCGTGGTCCGCTTTTTTCGAGGGCGGTTTTGTAGGACCGATCAAGAGTCGGATAAGCTGTTTAGAGAACTTCCATCGATCGGTCGATTGACTTGTAGCCGATCGATCGTCGGTTAGTCGGCTAATTTAGGGCCCGACTGACTATCGGTCTATTGGTTAACTTGAAGTCGATTGATCCTCGGTCAGTCGACGAATGATTCATCATTCGATGGTAAGTCGGGCGCAAGCTGGTGAGTCGGGCGGCAGATCAATAGCCCCCAACAGTTGCCCCCCATGCCCAAGTTCGATGCAGCTACTTTAATTTAATGCACCGAACGCAGGAGGTTGGCATGTGGCATTGTCTTGGGTTTCGTTTTGCCGCTTCCCATTAATGATCTTTGCGACGCTCGGTAAAGCCGCTGTCTGACATTTCGGGGATTGCAATGATCGCCGTTATTATCGTACGACCACGGAGCTTGAAAGATTTGACGTTCGGTCGATCCTTGGCCAACACGTGTCGATATCTGGTGAGATCTCTGTGCATCTGGACCGATGGCGGGTCCTATATATACAGGACCCCCCCCCCAAAGGTTTTTTCTCTATCGCTTTCAACAGTAGTAGCTTTTGGGAAACTTGCTTGTCTTCTCGCCTTTTAGCTTCCAGGTTCGAAGTTCGAACCTTCTTAAAATTTTTTCCATTTTTTCTTTCTTTTTCATCTTGTCTAGTTGTATAGATGGCCGGCTGTAGTAATTTGTCATGGGGTCCGGTAGCCGAAGGTTCTACGCTGACAGCATCGATCGTGGAACAACTTCAAGGACAATATCGGATCCCGGAGGATTTTTGGCTGCTGGCTCCTGGTCCCGACGGTCGGGTGAACTCGCCTTCGTCAGGTCTTATAGCCTTTTATTTAAAAAATCTTAGGTTGGGCCTTAGGTTTTCCGTTCCGGAGTTTCTCCGAAACATTTTTGACTATTATAGAGTATATCCGGCCCAGTTAGCGCCGAACTCTATTCAGCTTTTAATTTTCTTTGCTTTGCTGTGTCGGTTAATCCCGACGAACCCTCGAGTTTCCTTGTTCAGACCTTTTTTCACCCTCCGATCCCATTCGAAAGCCGACGGATGGTGGTACTTTGCTCCAAGGAGGGGGCTTTCTTTTATCACCAGTCTTCTGTTGTCTATTCACGACTGAAAGACTTAGTTCTTTTTTGTTTCGCCCTTTTCTTCTTGGGGCTTTCCATCGGTGTGGGGAGAGCCAAACGTCTTACCGAACGAGAATAGTCGGATGGATCCGGCTGATCAAGAGGACTTCCTTAACTGAACACCGAAGTGGCTTTGTACGAAGCCGAACTTGGTCCGGCGCCGTCCATAGGTATATGTAGTGTCTATACTTTTGCTTTTTCTTTCAATTAGTCGATTTCCGGTATTAACCTAATTTGATTGTTTGGTTTTGCAGGGATGCATCTTCCGGTGGGACTTTCTGAAGATGAAGTCTGCCAATTTGCTACTCGGAAGAGGATGGCATTCGGCGCCAGTTCGACGCACACGTCGAAGAAGAGTCGGATAGTCGGTCCTCCGGCCGCTCGTAGTTCTGCTGATGTTCCACCGGTGGCGCCCTCCGGAGTAGTCAGCGGTCCTGTTGTTGCCTTTCATGCTCCGGTGGCTGCCACATCTGCCGAAGTCCCTCTGAACGTCACGCGGTTGGAGGAAAATGTCATCATCGTTGACGCTCCGACTATGGCTCCAATGTCAGCAGCTCAACCGACTGTTCCCGCCCCTGCCCCACGATTAACTCCAGCTCGCTGGGGGTGTTCGCCATCTCCATTATCACCTGAATGGATGTCAATGCCTCTTGCACAGTCATCCGTTCGGAGAAAGGGGAAGGTGCCAATTTCTGCTGCTCTGGCTGGAAGTGACAGTTCCAGCCGTGGATATACGAACCCTGAATGGATTGACATTCGGGTCTCCGAAGGCAGGTCGGCCTTTTCTGACCCTCAGCTGGCGAGGAGTTTGGTCCGCGCCATTCTTCTCCTGAACGACCAGGAGTCAAGGAGGAGTCGGACTTTGGCCCACTTATTCGAATCATTCTACCTGACTTTTATCGGGGTAAGTCGGTAACTTGCCTCCTCTCTCTCTGTTTTTTTTGACTTAACTTGCTCTTCTTGAACAGTGGGCTCACGACATGGCCAAACTTAAGTTGGCTTGTCGTAAAATGACCGATCTTCAGCATGCATGCTTCGACTCAGTGTCAGCCGCAAACGCCGAATGTGATTTGACAGTTCGTCGGTTGGAGGAGCAGAAGAGGGATGCAACTATCCAGGAGAGGAATTTGTCCGATGAAGTCTCCCGCCTTTGAGTTGAACTTGGGTTTGCAAGATCCAAACTTGAGTCGGTTCAATCCGACCTAAAGTCGACTCAAGTGGAGGTTAAGGCCCAAAAGAGCCGTGCCAAGAAAAAGAAGCATTCGGTGGAAAAGGATTGCGATAATTGGGCCAAGGAGGCGGAGGATTGTCGTCGGCAATGGCAATCTACCGAGGGGGAAGCATCTTCGGCTAAGGCAAAGATCCAGGTTCTGCGGCAGGATCTCGGTTGTGCAAAGGAGCTGGGCATTGAGGAATTTAAAGCCTCAGTCGACTTGAAGACCCTAATCCTACAAGGAAGTGAAGCTTCCTACTAGATCGGGTTCGGCGAGGGTTGGGATGCTGTCCAACAGCTCTTTCCTGACCTGGACCTCAACAACATCATCATCTCTGGTGCTGAAGAAGAGGAAGAAGGAGGTGACGAATCCCTCGAGGGCCCGATGGAAAGTGGTGCTCCCGTCCCAATTTTTGTTCCAACTGAGTCGACTATTTCGACAGCTCCCGATCAGTCTATTGCCGAAGTTCCACTGGAGGGGCAAAAAGCTGCTCCGACAGAAGTCGTCGCTCTGATGGATGCCGCACCGATGACCAAACTTGAAGCCATTTTCGATCAACGTTCGGGGCAGCCGATCGTCAAGTAGATTTTTGTACTTTTATCTTTCTTTGAAACTTATAGTTCAAATTTTGTAAGGACTAAAAGTCCATTTTGTAATCTTTTTTTTATAGTAATGAAAAAAGATTTTTATATTTGCTTTGTGTCATGTGAATTTGCCATTCATTGTAACTGCAAATACTTCAGCTGTTTGGTTGTTGATAGTTCGTCTGTCTGTTTTATTTAATCAATTATCGTCTAACTTTTGGACCGACTTAGAGTTAGATCTTTCGCTAGCGCTTAGTCATTTGTCGAAACACTTATAGGTCGGGGCAAGCCAACCTTAAGTCGATTTCTAATCGGCTATTGGTCGGTTTTTTACCAACTTATAATTAATTGGGTCATTTAAAGTGTCTGATGATCGGGTGTAAGCCGACCATGGATCGATTTCTAACCAACTTTTGATCTTTTTTTTTTTTACCATTTAACACTTGATCGATTTTCAGAAATGTATGGCGATCGGGTGTAAGCCAACCATCGTTTGATTTGGTCATGGCCAAATTGGCAAGAATTATGTTCTTTACTAGTCGGGGCAAACCAACTAGTTCACAATCAGTAGATTGATGCTTTTCTTCGTCATTTCGTAAGAAAGTTATGCGTCGGTATTGCTGGTTGGTCTATCAGTCGGTTATTTGAGTCGTAGAAGACAGTCCTTTTTTCTCGTCGATCGTTTGTTACGTCGTAGGGAACCGGCCCATTTTTGTCCAATTGCACCATTCGTTGAAGATGTATCGATTGGTTGTAGTTTGTCCATTTTTGTCCAAATTACTTGACTCGTCGTAGTTTTTCACTCTCATTGATGGTAGCCCAACTTTGACGGGTATCACTGCTTCTATTCCGTAAGCGAGGTTGAAGGAAGATTCGTCCGTTGGAACTCGAGGAGTCGTTCGATAGGCCCACAATACCGAAGGTAATTCTTCCACTCAGAGATCTTTGGCCTCGTTGAGTCGGGTTTTCAAACCGTGGAGGATTGTCCGGTTCGTGACCTCTGCTTCTCCGTTCGACTGTGGGTGGCCGACAGATGTTAACCTGTGCGCGACGTGGTATGTTGCGCAAAAGTTTTTGAAATTCTGGTTGTCGAATTGTCGGCCATTGTCAGTAATAATGGTGTGTGGAAGTCCGAATCTATAGATGATAGATTTTCGAACAAAATTTTTCATCTTATTTTCTGTAATCTATGCCAAAGGTTCAGCCTCCATCCATTTTGTAAAATAATCGACGGTGATGACCAAAAATTTTCTTTGTCCAGATGCTGGGGGGAATGGGCCAAGTATGTCAACCCCCCACTATGCAAATGGCCATGGAGCTGTGATCGATGTCAATTGTATCGCCGGTTGACGTTGGATGTTGGCATATCTTTGGCATGGTTCACATCTTTAGACGAACTCAGTCGCGTCCTTCTGCATTGTTGGCCAATAGTATCCTTGTCGAAGGACATTGTAAGCGAGGGACTTGCCCTCCAAATGATTCCCACAGATTCCCTCGTGGACTTTTTGAAGCGTGTAGTCGGCATCAATAGGTACTAGGCACTTTAATAGCAGAAGGAAGAAAGATCGTTTGTAGAGTCATCCGTCCATCATCACATATTATGAGGCTGCCCATCTTAAGCGTTTTGCTTCTGATAGTTCGTCGGGTAGGGCTCCTTCGGTCAGGTATCTGACAATCGGGTCCATCCAACTTGGCTCGTCGTTAATCTGCAACACTTCTTCCGCCTTTTCGATACTTGGCATATCAAGATACTCGATGTAGGTCCGGCCAAGTTTGTTAGGGACGGTGATGGCGAGTCGAGAGAGTGCATTGGCCCAAGCATTCTCTGCTCTGGGGATATGCAAAATATCAAAATATTTGAAGATGGAGGTTTGATCCTTCACTTTTTCCAAATACTTTTGCATTATTGGATCACAAGCTTTAAAGTCGCCTTTGACTTATCCCACAATGAGTTGAGAGTCGGTGAAAGTCTTTAGCTCATCGACTCCGGGCTTCTTGGCGATTCTTAAGCCAGCAAGAAGTGCTTCATATTCGGCTTGATTGTTTGAAGCTTTAAAGTTGAATCGAAGGACGTACTTGATGACTTTTCCATTGGCATTTGCTAGGATGAGTCCCGTGCTGCTTCCAAGGGCATTTGAGGCCCCATCGACATGTAACACCCAAGCCGAACTATAGTAGGTTTCGTGGGCGTTTTCTGTCGGTTCGCAAATTGTTTCTTAGTCAGAGTTATCGTCCGAGATAGTGCATTTGACAATAAAATCAGCCAGAACTTGGGCCTTCATTGATGGGCGAGGACGATAATGGATGTCGAATTCGCTATGCTTTATTGCCCATTTCGCCATTCGGCCCCAGGTATCTGGTCGATAGAGGATCATCCTCAGGGGTTGGTCGGTGAGAACAAGAACTGTGTGGGCTTGGAAGTAGAGTCGAAGCCGTTGTGCCGAAGTGATCAGGGCATAGATCATCTTCTCAGCTTTTGAATATCAGATTTCAGCATGAAGTACTTTACTTGCCTGGTAAATAGGGTGCTGTACCTGTTTTTCATCCTCTCTGACCAAAATTGAACTAACAGCTTCGTCGGATGTGGCTAGGTATAAATATAAAGGTTCTCTTTCCACCGGCTTTACGAGCAGTGGGGGAGCCATCAGGTACCTTTTTAGCTCTTCAAAGGACTGTCGGCATTCGTCAGTCCATGAAAAATTCTTAGTCTGCTGTAGAGTTTTGAAAAATGGAAGACATCTCTCGACAGATTTGGAGATGAACCGACTGAGCACGACGATTCTTCTATTGAGCTGTTGCACCTCCTTCGAAGTCGGATTTTTCATATCGATAATTGCTTTTATCTTCTTGAGATTTACTTCGATTCTCCAATGTGAAACGAGAAAACCGAGGAATTTTTCGACTGTCACTCCGAAGGCACATTTGATCGGATTTAGTTTCATCTGGTGTCATCGGAGTGTATCGAAAGCTTCTTCTAAGTCTCGGACATGGTCTTGACTTTGAGTGCTTTTTACTAGCATATTGTCGACGTGTACTTCCATGTTCCGCCTAATCTATGGCTTAAAGACTTTATTTACCAAAAATTGGTAGGTCGCTCCCGCATTTTTGAGTTCGAACGGCATGATCTTGTAGCAATAAATTTCTTTATCGGTGATGAAGGCAGTATGTTCTTCGTCTTTAGGTGCCATTCGAATATGGTTGTAACCTACGAAAGTGTCCATGAAACTCAGGAGTTGATGTCCCAATGTTGCATCGACCAGTTGATTGATCTTTGGGAGAGAAAAACTGTCCTTCGAGCATGCTTCATTTAGGTTGGTATAGTCGATACAGATGCGCCATTTTCCATTGGCTTTCCTTATCATGATGACGTTGGCAAGCCAATCAGGGTAATGGGCTTCTCTGATGAAGCCTGTTGCAAGAAGTTTATCCACCTCTTCGTCGATGATCTTCTGTCGCTCGGAAGCGAATGGTTGTTTCTTTTGTCTTACCAGCTTGACATTCGGATTGACGTTTAGTCGATGAGTGATTATTTCTAGAGGTATGCCCGGCATGTCGGTTGCTAACCAAACGAACACATCGACATTGACTCTTAGTAACCGAACCAGTTGTTCACGCTTTTCCAACTGAAGGTGCAACCCAATTTGGACAACCTTAGTCGGATCGTTTTCTTGCAACGGGATGGAGGTCAATTGTTCTGTCGGTTCACTTCGTTTTTCATCTTCTCGCTGATCAAGTCTTTCTAGTAGTGAAGAATCTTCTGACTTGTTCTCTTTTGCAGCGATTGCGAAGCAACGTCAGGCAACCTATTGGTCGTCTCGCATCTCCCTGACTTCGGTCTTAGCCGGAAATCAGACTAGTAAATGATACGTCGATACTATTGCCTTGAGGGCATTAAGTCATGGTCTTCCGAGTATGGCATTGTATGTCGATGGAACTTTAACAACCATGAAAGTCAAGACAATAGTGCTTTGCTGAGGTTCTATCCCTGCGGTTAGTGGGAGGCCGATTTCTCCTTCAATGTCGATGGCATCTCCTGTAAATCCGACCAAGGGAACAGAGATTCCTTGGAGTCGTTCTGTCAACAATTTCATTCGAAAGAAAGTCGAATAAAACAAAACATTAGCGGAGCTTCCATTATCAACAAGGATTTTTTTTACATCATAATTCGCTACCGTCACGGAGACGATGATAGCATCATCATAGGGAGTTTGAATTCCCCCTTATATCATCATCTAAAAAAGAAATTAATTCTTCGAATCATCGCTTCTTGGTCGATTCTTCTTTGGATGTTGCCCCTCCCGGATCTTGGTCGCTCGGAAATCATATTGATCACCCCAGTCGTTGGTCGGTTTTGATGGTTCTCTTCCGATGGTAGTGATTGATTGGCATGCGGATGAGCTGGGCGATCGAGCCGGAATTTGCCAAGAAATCTCCGTTGAATGAGTGCCTTGATTTAGTCTTTTAGTTGGAAGCACTGTTCGGTGTCGTGGCCATAGTCGCGATGAAATTGACAATACTTTCTTTTGTCTTTGCCTGGTCGTTTCATCGACGTGGTCGGCAGAGGTACTCCTCTCCCTCGATCTCCATTAAGATCTGAGCTCGTGGAGTAGAGAGGGGAGTGTAGTTATTATACCGACTCTTCAGATGGGTTGGCATTGGGCTCGATCGGGAGGACGTCGCTTCCCTATTCGGGGTGGGTTGGTTAGGACCGGCCGAAGCGTCGTTTTTTCGTTGTTTCTTCTTCTGATTCTTCTCTTTTTGTTGGCGTCGGTCAAAAGCGCCTTCTTCTGCGTGAATGTATTTATCAGCACATTCTAGAAGTTTGGCATAAGTTTGGGGGGGTTCTTATCCAACGAGTAGGTGAACCGGGAGCTCCACAGACTGTCTTATGGCTAGAACGGCCACTTCTTCATTGAGGTTTCGGACCTCAAGCGTAGCGGCATTAGATCGCGCTACAAAGGCGCGAAGAGTCTCTCCCTCGTTCTGCTTGATTAAGAAGAGATTGCCAGAAGTTTGTGGCTTCCTTCTGCTGGTGCTGAAGTGTGCCACGAAGGAGTCTTCAAGCTGCTCGAAGGAGTTGATGCTTTCCAACTGAAGCCCGAAGTACCAGACTCGAGCAGCTTTCCGAAAGGTGGCCGAAAAGCCGATGCACATAAGGGTGTCATTCGGCCCCTGGATCATCATGAGAGCCTTATAACTCTTGAGATGATTGATTGGGTCGGTGGAGCCGTCGTATGGCTCCATCTGGGGCATCTTGAATCGTGACAGGATCGATACGTCCAAGATGTGCGAGGAGAAAGGAGGAGCCGTGTGGATGTGGAGACCATCGACGAATCCTTCCTTCGTATCCTCCTGAATTTGAGCTAGTCGACGGTCACTCGTTGAGCTTCCGCTCATAGTCGTTGAACTGTCGCTGGCGGGATATCCCCGGAGTTGATCCTTCCGAAGAATTGGTGGAAGAAGAGGTGGTCGAATCTCACGACCGTTTTTCCTTATGGTGACTCTGGTGGGAAGATGGGGAAAAGGAGCGTTGAGATCGACGGGTGGTTCCTCACGAGCTGCGGGGGGATGGGGTTTCCATCCGACGGAAACGTCGAGATGGTCTCTCCGGTGAGGGGGTGATGGAGCACCTCGAGACATGGCGGCTGTGCCTAGAGGGTATCGCCTGCATCATTGGACCTTCTGCCACTGCATGCGGTTGCTATTGGAGACTGTGAACAGCCTCCGTCAACATCCGGACTTGCTGTGTCAAGGCAGCCAGTTGGTGGGCTTGCGCGTTCGATGTGATCGCCAGACGCGAAGAGCTTGGTTCCGCCACTATCGACGGTGGAGGGGGAAATGTCTCTTGCCAGGATGTCCGGTCGGTGGAGCTAACCGAATTTTGAGCACGAGTTTTTGCCATTGAAAATTAGACTTCTTATTCTCCTGTCCCTCCTACCTGGTGCGCCAATCTGTTGCGGTCAATCCACCTGCGCCTGCGAGCAAATGCCGGAAAACCTACAAGAGTAAGTCCTCACGGACCGGAGTTGGCTTTGGTGGAGATCCTCCGATGCTTAAGTTAGTGGACTGTTCGAACAGATAATAGAATGAATTTTTCCTCCCAAATTAGCCGGTTTGCCTTCCTTTTATAGATGTTGTGGTGATAACCGTTTAGCATAAGGATCCCTCCTTTTCCGGTATAGCGTGATCGTGGGTGAATAGTTAAAACCATCCACTAATCGTCGTGGCCCGCTTTTTCCAGGGACGGTTTTGTAGGGCTGATCAAGAGTCGGATAAGCTGTTTGGAGAACTTCCGGCGGTCAGTCGACTGACTTGTAGCCGATCGATCGTCGGTCAGTCGACTGATTTGGGGCCCGGCTGACTATCGGTTTGCCGGTTAACTTGAAGCCGACCGATCGTCGGTCAGTCGGTGAATGATTGTTAGCGTCTGATGGTAAGTCGGGCGCAAGCTGGTGAGTCGGGTGGAAGATCAATAGCCCCCAACAGGGGGAAATCTCCACCTCCTAAGTTCTAACGGTGCTTTGTTTGCACATCTTTGGGAGATAGGAGTTGCCTGTGATTGATATTTTGGAGCTGGATCCACCTGTATGTAGATACTCTGACAAACTCTTCTCCTTTTATATAGACTAAGACAAGCAAGGAAAGGTGGAAAAGTTTCCCTTTTTCTTGAGAGGAAGAACTGGGCATAAATTCCTTATTATTCTTAAAAAAACTAAGAACAATTAAATGCTTTTCTCTTTTCTTTTTTCCCTCTTATATTGGAGGATAAAACAGGCAGTAGACTTTAGTGGAAGGGGATACACTTGGAAGACAATCATGGCCCATAAGGTTTTCCATATGGCCGAAATTGGAAAAGGGGATGAGATACGAAGGGAAAATGTGTTAAATTCCCCAAGGTTTTTCACTTAGTTACCTGTAGAGGGAGCTGCTTTGAGTGCCATACCAAGAAACACGTCTCTCTTGAAAGAAAAAAAAAAGAGAATAAGGTTTGCTTAAGATGCAGATGCAGCTCCCTGTATAGAAGTTTACCTAAAAATAATGTTTTCCATGTCCTTGGGGAAACTGTGACACCCTAAATCAAATGTTTCCTGCTTCTAGGTTTTCTGTTTCTTAGGGGAGTTGGGGCCCCTGCTGCTCCTCTAGATCTGCCATTAACTACTGCCTACAAGACCACTTGCTCTCACTAGTAGCTCACATTATCTGTAGTAAATGTATGATTGACTGTGTCACATTTTTCCAATCTTCTTGTTGCTAACCATCATAATCCTACCTCTCAACCAACATATGAGTTGATATCGCATGATGCTGCAGCAAAATTTTCTTCTAATAGCCCAAAATGATGGATGTTGAATACATGGAAGAACATCAGGAAGGGTGATTATGTTTATGTTGACAAAAATATTCTAGTCATATCATAAAAATGAATATGATAGTATTACATAAGGAAAATTGAAGTTCAATTATGATGATTTTCTATAGATAAATTATATCAAGAGGTGTTGATTTGTTGCCTTCTGTTTAAATTCAGAATAAGTATGCATTTATTATGGAAATATGATGAGGTTATATGTAAATAAGGAATCCAGGATATTCATTTCTGGGGGTTTATAAGTGAGGACCCTTGATAGATTGACCAATTTTTTGTTCTCTCTGAGGTTTTTGAACCACTTCACAACTTCAATCTGCTTGTTTTTGCTTCTTACCAAGGTTGATTGTGTCAATATTAGAGCCCGGACCAGTGGGCCAACAGTGGCCCTATGCCATGCTGGGCCCAGACCAACATAGCAGAGAGGGCAGGAGAGAGGGAGAATGGGAGAGAGGAAGAGAGAGGGGGGAGGGAGAGAGGGAGGAAAGGAGAGGGAGAGGCTACTAGAGGGCTATGGAGGCCTCTGAAGGATCGGAGTACTAGCTCCACCCTTCTCCCTCCTTTCCCTCCCCCCTCTCTCTCTTTTCCTCTCTCTCTCCCTCTCCTCATCAGTTTCTCATTTCAACTATCCCAATCTACAGCCGGTATGGTTCGTTATGTTCAGAATCAGACTGTTCAGGATGGTTCCGCGAACCATGCTTCTTACATTTTTTTTTCTCTAACATGCAGTACAAATGCTAGTATTTTTATTATAAGTTTCATTTTTTTGAGAATAAATTGTAACTTTTCTTTGAAGACATCCAATAATATATTATAACATTTTTAAGAACACATCATAACATTTTAATTGGAGACATCCAATAATATATTCTAGCATTTTTGAGAGTGCATCATAACATTTTTTTTGGAGACATTTGATAAAATATTATAGCATTCAATTGGCTATCGAATAAATCGATCAATACTTTCCAATATAATGATATTTCAAAATACTTGTATATAAAGTTTTAAATCCCGTAGGATAGAGGTATCTTGGTTTCTCTATGAAATGGGACGCATTACTCCTACATCCCGGCAGATATCCTGCATCTCTCTCCTCTTCTGCTTTCCTTTCTTTCTTTCTTTTTTCTTCTTGTTTTCCTTCTTTATTTTTTCTTTTTCTTCTACCTTCTTTTCTTTCGTTTCCTTTTTTCTTTCTAGTATCCCTTCCTTTATTTATTTATTTCTTTTCTTCTTCTTTCTCTTTTCTTTCTTTTTTCCTTTCTTTTTATCTTCTTCTTCTCTCTTTGTTTCTTTCCCTTTTTTTTATTCTTTTTATTCTTTTTTTCTTTCACTTTCCTTTTCTTCATCTTTCTTTCCTTTCTTTCTTTCCTCTTTCTTCTTCTCTCCTCATGTGAATAGATTTCGGAGCCCCGATCCCATCCTAATCTCATTGTCTCACAAGAACTAACTGGGTGGCCGAGATGCCCTCTATCCTGTCGGGACTTAAAATCTTGCTTGTATGAATCTGTCTTTATGGATATTGGTAGCTATAAAACTCTGTTATGGTAAGAAAGATTATTTGAAGGCTTGAGTTTTGGTGGCATCATTCTTTGATGTATATTAGTATATGCATAAGTTAAGCCTCATGTTCTTTTGATTACTTTATACGTGTCCTTTTTTTTCCCCTTTTGTCCTGGATAAGTGGAAGACAAAATACAAACTTTTTCTAACAAAAAAAAGTAAAGCTCTTTGCATGATGGAGGCCATATCTATGGATCAAGAACTCAAATGCTCTATTTTGTACTAGTATTTTATGTGTAAAATAAAATGGTTAGCCGATGAAAGAAGCAACTGCAGCTTGAGCAATGCCTACTTGACTATTTGAAATATTGCAAATTATTAAAATGATGTTTCTATGAGGTAAAACAGCATTTGTATCCTTTGCTGCTCTAGATTGTATGATATAACTTACAGGCTATTGTCTCATTCAATTACCCTACAAGTTCAATATGGATTAGTAAGGATGTTATATGCAAGTTTATCAATCTATGCTTTGTCCATGCAAATGCTTTTTTGGATGAGATTTGGTGATTGATGGCATGTTGCAGAGTTCCCAAGTGAGTTAGTTGAAGATTCAAAATTCGTTCCTTTGAATGCTGATGATCCTGTCTATGGTCCACCTGTAAGTCTCCAGAGTCTCAATTGATGATTAATTATCTAGACTAGGGCTTTGCCATAACCTCAAATCCATGATTATAAGACTAACTTTATCCGAAAAAACTTGCCATAATACTTTGTCTTACAACAATTTCCACCTTCATGTAAGTACACATTGAAACAAATGAGATTTCTCCTTGAGTTTCACATTTTCTCAGTAAGTTTAAAATTCATCGGGCCATTACCATTAGTCAGATTGATTAAAGCGGAATACGGGACATGTTTTCTGCAATGTTTTTATAAAATAACTCCATATTCTTATATAATAGGCTTTTCTGAGACATGAACTTAGTAGAGTACCAAGAAATGGAAGCTTTAAATTAAATTTGTAAAGCTCATAAAAAATGATAAGGGATTGTTCACTTTGAATTTCTTTTACTCGTCATCTTGAGGATTGCAAGCTTTCATCCTATATCTCTTTTAGAAGATATCAGTGTTGGTGAGCCATTAATATATAAATCCTTTCTATTATTTTCTTGACTAGAACAGTGAGTGTTGGAGCATGTCACAAAAAATATTTTCCCTCTCTAGCATAGAAAACAATTTAAAGTTAACTAAAACAATGTAATGAGATGCCGGGGATTGAAAAACTGCCCTTACTAATGCCATACCGGCCAATATGTACCATAGCAGTCGAGGACTGGTGCAAAGGACCCCAGCATACTCTGATTTTAGGAAGCCATACCCAAACCACCCTAAGTCATGTATCATTTACCATCCTGTACCCACTGGTGACTGATACATGCCCATGCATTGATATTTAAATCCATAAGGAATGCATGATACATCGATGTAGAGACCTTGTTTATGATGATCTTACTTCATGTTTTTCTCCTTATTTTGAGAAGCGGAAGTCCATGTTCTTTCATTTTTCATGAAATAAAATTTGAAAGATAAAAAGAAAAACATGTAGCAATTGGAGATGCAGGGGATCAAACCCTGTACCTCTCGCATGCAAAGCGAGCACTCTACCATTTGAGCTACATCCCCATATTAAAATTCAGCAGGCCCTTACAATTAGTCAGATTGATTAAAGCAGAAAATGGAACATGTTTTCTGCAATG
Organism: Cocos nucifera; assembly: GCA_006176705.1. Lineage (NCBI taxonomy): Eukaryota > Viridiplantae > Streptophyta > Magnoliopsida > Arecales > Arecaceae > Cocos > Cocos nucifera. The sequence goes on along the minus strand of QRFJ01006390.1, from coordinate 365,369 downwards.
TTTTTTTATGGCTCTAAATTATTACATAATAGGCCTTTCTAAGATATGAACTTAGAAGGGTTTGAAAAAATGGAGCTTTAAATTAAATTTGTAAAGCTTATAAAAAATGAACAGGAATTGTTCACTTTGAATTTGTTTTACTCATCATCTTGAGGATTGAAAGCTTTAATCCCGTATCTCTTTTATCAGGTGTCGGTCTTGGTGAACTTTTAGATATACAATTCCTTGCTTCTAGACTTGAACAGCAAGTGTTGGAATAAGTTGCAAAAAATGTTTTCCCTATCTAGCATTAGAAAACAATATCCTTGCTTCTGGACTTGAACAGCGAGCATTGGAATAAGTTGCAAAAATATTGTCCCTCTCTAGCATTAGAAAACAATTCAAAGTAAATAAAACAATTAACTAGATGCTGCAGATTGAAAAGCTGCCCTTACTATTGCCGGCCAATATGTATCATAGCAGCCGAGGACTGAGTCATGGTCATATAGACCTTATTTATGATGATGTTACTTCATGTTTTTCTCTTTATTTTGAGTAGAGGAAGTCCACATTCTTTCATTGTTCAGGAAAAACATGTAGCAATTGGAGATGCTGGGGATTGAACCTTGTACCTCTTGCATGCAAAGCAAGCACTCTACCATTTGAGCTACCTCCCCACGTAAATCTTTTCCAACAAGTATTTCTCATCAATCATGGTCAGATGATATCCCACAATCTTCAACCCAGCCTGAATATTTCTCAAATGCTTCTGCCATTTGAGATACAGAAGGACTACGGGATATTTCCACAACTTGCTTTCTATGATGGATTAGATAAAAATTACAGTGGTCTGCTTCATTTGCTTATCAAACTTGAATATTGGTTATATGAATAGCATGTGCTTTTCATGGGACAAAGAATTTTCTTAACGCCGCAGAGGTGAACTGTCAATATGGTCTCAAGTTCTTAACAACCACATCATTCAATAGAGATGGATAGTCATAAACTTTTTTACCACTTTACCTTGTTACTTTCACAGCTAACCTAATTTGCAATGTGGGAGGGACTGACAAGACCCCCTTTATTGAGGGTTGCCAGGTTGGAGGAGGCAAAGCTTAATGAGACAAGTAGAAGGCACTAAATAGGCAAATTTAGAGCGAAGCATTGCAAGAAGCCCATATAGAGAGTGAAGGTAAGGAACAAGAGTCAGAAAATAATCAAAGGGATCTCAAGAAATAAGATGGTAGTCTTAAAGCTGCAAAATCCCTATTTTAGATGAACAACCATTCGATGGCTCAAACATTTGAGTCATATGTAAAACAAGGGTTGAAGAAGCTACAGAAGGCAAGAAAATTGAACAACAGCTATCACCTCTCAACTCAAAGAAAATCAAATAGAGATGAGACTGATTCATACTGATGCTATAAGCTTAACCAATTGAGAGGAGAAAAAAAAAGATATTTTACTTAGCAAAATAGGCTTTCAAAGAATATCAAAGGTCATTTTTGTTTCTTACATATGGAAGGCATGCTGAAATAAATCACCTAGTGGATGAATTGATCATGTTGGGATTACCAAAGGAAGAAACATAATTTCTTAAATGAAAATATGTCATCACCTTCAAACACCTCATTTGAGAAAAGCTTAGAGGTTGAGATGGACAACCACGTTCAGATTTCAATATCTGTGATATTTTAGATGCAGCGGACTTGGAGAAGCATCAGTGGAAGTGTCATCAATAAACACTTGGTTTTACTTTTAGCCAACAATTTGCTAAATCTCTAACATATTTGCGAGATAGTGAATATGAGATCCTCTTGAGAAACCAAACCAATTTTATGTTTTCCATTTCACAGCTCTAGCATACTCACAAGCGTAAATCCAAAAGGTTATGCCAGCAAATTGACTGCATATTTTTTTCATTCTTTTTTTTTTTTTTTTGGAGAACTAGGATGGGAAGAAGCCCAGCCAAAATCAGGGTGAGGGAAGGACATGAACCTAGGTCATTGCTACTCAACCACTAATGATTATACCAATTGCACTAGTTGGCATCCTCAACTAGCATAATCTTATTTTACCTAAGATTTCAATGCAATAGAGAGATTCAAGTGTCGATTACTTATCATGACAAGTTTCTGAAGCCATTTTGCTCCGCATTAGAAGATAAAACCTAGCTTTTGTATCTCTTAAGTTTGAAGAGACATGTTGGAAAAGTTGAAAATGGAGCAAAATATGCTAAAAGGGAGCAATAATTTACCTTATACAATGTGTATGGGTAAATCATGGTTACTAATGTAACATATGAATGCAATACATGATCAAAACAAGGAGTTCAAATACTATTCCTGTTCCTATAAGGACTCATGCGGGCATTTGTTTAGCCTCATATTAGCTATATATGGGATAGATCTTGGATACTTTTGTAGGACTAAGGAATTGGTGTAAGACCACGAGCAAAAATAAATTGAGGTAGTAGGTTGTTACAAATAGTGTCAAAGTGGACCTAGAGCATGTGTATGCATCATAGGCCCTTTTGGGGTTGACCATGAGCCAATCATGGTGTTTCTGATTGGATTTGAGTAGATTTGTACCCTTAACTTGGTGAGGATGCCAAGGCTTAAACAAGGGGAGTATGTGAGGACTGGTGTGGGTGTGTATTTAGTCCTACATTAGTTGTATGCTAGGTAGATCTTAGATACTCATATAAGACCAAGAGATCTAGATAATATCTTCTGGCTAGCCCTTTTGCATGAGGTCTTGGGTCACTATAGTTCCTGCATATGATAACTTATTTAAATTTGGTGCAGTAACTTTTGTGAAATATTGTATATTCGTATTGTATCGGGGCCTACATTGTGGTCCCTTCTAATGGTTGGTTTTAATGTTTCTTGAAAATGTTGGTTGTTGTATCCTCTTTGAAACTCTATAAATAAATTTCTTTTTTCTTTCAGTCTCAGCATTCCGATATGTTTGTATTTCAATTTTTGTGAAGAGTGGTGTCTGGATGCTGATTGATAAAAATTTGTATGATATCTAATGGGTGTTAGGTTAAGTCACTAAAATACTCTTCATGGCCAGCAGTATTGGCATCATATGTTTGTTGGTACTCTTATTGGTTGTAATGAGGAATCTTGATATGCTCGTAAGGAATCCTATAATCCTGTAAATAAACCTCAGGAGACTCAATGTCTTCTTGTATTTCTTTATTGCCTCTAAACTACTAATGACCAAGATTCATTTAAAATACTCTAAATGTGATTATGAGACATTGATGGCCTTCATTGGGGTCTACAAATGGTTCCATATGTCTTCAAGAAGTGCTTATTAATTGGTTAGCTATGTCAAATTTTGGCATAATTAATAGTAGATGTTTAAGTTCGTATGTAGTTTTGATCATTATTTTGTGTGGAAGCAGAAACATAATGACAATGGTTTTTCCTTGCTTCCTTTTATAAATCTAAAACCTCATATACATGCACATATGATTGTTAAATGAAAGTAGCTATTTGTGATTCCTATTTGCAGACTTCAGAAGTCCTGACGCTAACACAAGTGCCCAATGGTAGCTTGCATATTGGTTGCTAAACAAGATAGATGTTCGGTCTTGAGAAATAGTTTTGACTTCATATGACATTACTCTGATGAAAAATTTTATCTATCATTATGGAAATCCCATTTAGTTATCCCAGTTTATCAAATTTTGACATGTTGGGCAATTTTCATATTTCAGGCTTTATTGCTATTGGGATTTGAAGCGGATGAAATGGACAGGGTATCTCCCCCCTTCTCTCTCACACATGCATGCAAGGAAATTATATAAAAAGTAGGCTCTAGCAAGGATTCAAAAACTGCTACTTGCAGTGGTGCCAATTTTCTGTCAGACCAGTACGATACCAGTTCATCACTTAGTAGCAAGAATCTTCCATTTAGGATGGTGAACCTGCTTCCCAATCTCCTCGGAAACTTGTTCCTGCACTCGCTTTCTGTGTGTTTTGTTACTAATATTTTTAAGAGACCTACTTACGCATACCTGACCTCACATGCTTCCGATAACTAAGATTTGCCCTATACCACTCATAATATGGTGTTGCGTAGTGGTACTGTAACAATATGTAATTTTCAGTATCTTTTACATTTTTATGTTTTCAATTTTTTGTTTTTTTATGTCTAATATGCTTATTAGGGTGACTTTATTCTGTTTTTTAATGTTTCAGTGGTATTTGAATGGATGTATGGTACCAGAGTGTTGATATCCATATTGACATCTAAATTCTTTATAAAAAAAAATGTCATCCATCAAGGATGGCCTTGGTGCCAACCTAACTGGCCTTCGTGCCGTCATTACCAGCATATTGTGATTGGGATGCATGATTTGTGCATCATATTGGTCAAACCAGCCTTGTTATCAGCTGCTTTCAATTGATACAGCTAGTACATCTCAATTTGACACATTTTGGTGACTCGGACCCCATCCCAGTCCCATATTCATGCTACAGTGGTGTGGTACCGATGGTACCATCTCGTTCCGGTGGTCATGTGCTCTAGATACCATGTACAAGTTTCTTGCAAGTTACTAAAGGCATAAAAGTGTTGATTTATCTTATCTAGTAAGCAAATATTCACATCCTTTCTTTTATATTTTTTTCTTATCTTTTTATAATATTTTATATGTGTTTAAAATTAACTTACTTTCAGGTGGACATGCACATTAGTAGATCTTTTATTCATCGTTAATTGCTTCCCTGGTGATTATTTTCACCTTTAATGTATATATGTTTCTGTTACAGATTAAGAAGTTTCTAAGAGACCTAGATGGTGAGTTTTTAAAGGTAACTTTCAGACAATCATGCTAATTCTCTTTGTTTCTTGCCATTTTTTTCACTCCTAGAATCGTTGATGTTCCAATTATTTGTCATCCATCAATAAACAAATTGCTTCCATTACATAATCATTGGTGTTGCTTCAATATGTTCAATTAAGCATTTATGTTTTTAATCTGATGGTTCTCTATGCTTCTTTAGATTATGACTGGAGGCATATTACTTGTGACAAAGCTCATTATGGGGTGACACCATCCGAATGAAGCTGATTGCATAATATTGTATTGCACAAATGACATTTTTAGCCATATCTGAAACAAAGTAGCCATAACTTTTTTGCATCCAATTTTGCCACTTTTTCTCATCCAGTTCCATGTCTGGCATGAAAAGCCTTCAGAAATCCTATATGTTGTCCTTATGTCTAACAAGCAGTGAAGTTCTTTACCACTTCACCCGGTTTTAGGTTCTTCTTTCTTTTATCTTCAGATGCAAATCCAACCATCCCACTTTACCAGGGCATCTCTTTTTAGGTCATATACATGACCAGTAGAACTTCCTAGTTTTGCCAGGGAACTTCACCTCTGCTTCTCTCATTTTCAAGAAGCAAAAATGTATTGATATTTGCCCCCTAAAAGAGGGAATATGAACTCTATTCATATTATTTATTACCTCAAACCAACTATAAAATTGCAAATTGGCTTTTGGTATGAGTTTCTATTATTTTCTTGCTTTTTCAATCATATTTTAGCCTATCTGCATTATAGATTAGCACATCAACTTTTCTGCTTATATTTTGATGGTATCAGGAATAATTCTGTTTGTATTAAAAAAGGTCATGGGGTAGTGGATGGCCAAATAGACAATAAATTACTTAGAAATCCAAGTCCAGAGACATACTAAACACCTGTAACCATCCATGATTGCATCCAAACAAATCTCTCTGGAAAATGTCTCTTTCTAGGAAAATCCAATCGATCAGCAGATCATGAGGTTAGAATAATATAAAGAATTTACATAATGTATAGACTTCAATTGTCAATCCTTTGTTAAGACTCAGATTTTTAGATTTTTTGCCTCCTTTTATTGTGCTCACGTTTACATTTCTCTTGAAGAAACATGCACATGTTTATGTCAATCTGCTATTGCATGGAAGAAATGGAAGTATAGATATGTCAATGTGCATTTGATGTTTCTCAATTTCTAATGCTAATTCCAGAACTATATTGTCTTCAGGTTATTTATTGCACCGAAGATATGATTAAGCTATCAGTTTGGGATGCAATGCACATTGAACAACCTGATTTAGAAGATGTGAAGGTTAGGGTACTAATTTATTATAATTTATATGTTCATCAAAGTCCATCAAAGTTCATATACTTTATTTACTAGCTAGTAGTTACAGTTCCTTACTTTTCCAGTGGTATGTTTTCTCAATCTACAGATTGCAAAATCATTGCCAAGAATATGTTTCTTGTCTGGCTTAAGTGGCGAGGAGATGATGATGTTTATTGATGCATTTCCAGATACTGGTATGAAATATTCATCCTTATATCAGCATATCTAGATTTCACAGTCAAATAAGTTAAACAACTTATATTTCAAGTTGATATTTAGTTTGATGACAGTTTCACAAATATTAGAAGAGCTAATATTTGTAGTTACTTTTTTTTTCTTGTGCTAATCTTTATTAAGTTTGACTTTTTATATATGTGAGTGAGTGTGTGTGCGTGTGTGTGGGTGATGGACCATGCTTCTCTCTAGAGGAGAGAGTATATACTCCCAATTCTAAAAGTCAATGCTAGGCATCCAATTCAAAGATCTACACCATTGATCATGATTTATCTTACTAAAAACACCTAGAAGCCAAAAATCACGTGTTTTTATGGTCTCTAATTAATGCACCATGTGGCTACAAAATTAGACAGTTGTTGTTGTGCTGGTATACTAAAATATATAATAAAAAATTTAAATTGAGAGCCCACCTTATTGATCATGATTCACACATATTGAATATATATTTATTAAAAATTAATAAATTTTAATACTTAAATTATAGCAAAACATGTTCTCATATTATTTTCTCCATTCATTTTTGCACCTACTTAATGCATAAGCTAGAGACTACCAATACGTGATTTTTTGTTTTTAAGCATTTGTAGTGGTATAAATTATAATTAATGGCATGGATCTTCAATTTTTGGATATCTCATTATTTTGATTTTGGAGTCAAAAGGAGTAGATTCCCTCTCCTTTTAAGAGGAGCATAGTCCATGTGGGTGTGTGGGTGCTCATGTGCATGTGCACATGCATATGTGTGTGCAAGTGTGTACATATTGTTATGCACATTTTTGACTTCTTTTCCTTCAAAGACCACTATTCCATCTTTTCAAGTTAAGCATTATAATTTTCTCCTATTTTACATTTAATGTGTCCTAAAGTGCATGTAGACTAGCATATGTAGTGAATCATTGTTCTTATGAAGATTTGTTGTTCTTTTTTTTTTTTTTTTACTACCAATATTCCTCTCACTGATAAAATATTTGTTACAAAGAAGGTGGCACCATCTTGAACTGCCCAATTCAAGGTGTACCCAACCATATTGGGGGTGGACCAACATAGTTTTGCCCCTTGGTTCGAGAAATCCAGTGAGAGAGGAGAGGGAAGAGATAGAGGAAGAGAGAGGCGGGAAGGGAGGGAGGGAGGGAAGGAGAGTGAGAGGGAGGGAGAGGTGGTGTCCCTAAACTAGCCCACAAGTGTATGGATCGTAACTAGTAGTAAAGGGCAAATAGAGTATCATTCCCACAAGAAAGAAGTACAAGTACCAAGATTCTAATTTCCTATATTATCTAGACAAGCCAAATTCAATTGATTAAATCTAAAATTCAATTTAACTGAATAATGTTTGTAACACCTAAGACTAAATTAGATGTAGATTTCTATGGTTCAAGTTAAAAATAAATGATGGGTTCCTAGAACTTAGATTTCGTCACTTGATTTCCTGTGATCATTTTTAACATAATTGATTGGCTTCATTCTTACTAATGGTAATGACTAGACTCCCCTTTTTCTTTTTCTTTTTTTTTTTTTTTTACGTGATGATCTTTCTCAAGACTCAACACTATACTCATATTAACCCTAAGCCTACCTTCGTAATCTTTAGTTTTAATACGAGTTCATTATTCTCTTTGTATGTCTTCGACAAAAGTCACAATGGGATGCCCTTATTTCTAAGTAACATTGCCAAGGTTTGATGTTTTTACCAACGTTATACTTTCTCTTTCGATCCATCGTGTAACATCTTAAACATGCAATTAGTGGCCAGTTAATTACATGAATTAAATTGGAAAACATCAAATTACACCAAAAAGAAAATCCAATCAATTGCATCAAGTGATGACAGAAAAATCAAGGATTACATCTAAGTTCTAGAGCAAAAAGTCTAGCTACTCGTTGATAGAAAATCACACACAATGATCATTAAATAAAACCGAAAATTATTCATCCTTAACCAACGAGAATTCAGCAAACTAAAGCATAGATGAAGAAGAAAGAAAGAACTATTGTAATGGAGAAGGCTTGAAGATCAAATCTTGGCCCCCTTCCTCTCGGTTTATCATCTCTCCGACTTTCCATCTCCTTTTTGTTTGCAAGCCTTCTTCCTTTTTTTAAGCCCGATTCCATGTTTTTACCGCATCTTCACCACGTTGTCTCGTGTCTCGCAAAACCTAGTTGTTTTTCCTTTTTTATTCTGTGTTCCACTCAAAATCCTCTTTCCACATTCTTTCATGCGTCCGCACCTGGACTTGTTATGCACCTGCATCCAACTCACGAGCATAGCTTCCGCGCCAGGACCTGCTTTCACTTCTTCTGTGAATCCAAACAGCAGCACACCAGCACCCACAAAACTCCATGCATCCTTGTACAAAGCTGCGCACCCAAGCCACTTGCTCGCGCTTTGTTTCCACCATGGACCACTCAAACCCATGCACCACGTTAAAGAATCCCAGGCTACCTTTTCGCTCCACTTTAATTGCATTGCGGGCCCTGCCATTTTAATGCCAAAATCCACTCCTTTTTATCAAATCCCCTTCAAACCAAGGCTTTTTAAATTTTGACAGATTTTCTGTTGCAACTTTAGAGCTAGCTTTGAGCTTCAAAATGGCAGAATTAAGTCTTGGGCCCTTCATGAAATTTGTAGGTCTAGGTCTTAGCGTTCCAATGAGCCTGAATTCGAATCTCCCTTGGCCCAACTTGTTCCTTCTTTTTTTTTTTTTTTTTGGCACATGTTCAGCCCAAATAGAAACCTTAATACCTACAAAACATAAAGTAGGTTCAAAAATTAAGTAAATGCAAAATAAAACCCAAAACACTAAACAAAATAACTACTAAACATAGAACTCAACCTAAAATCAAGTACTTATGACCACAAATTGTATGCAAATTATTCCCCACTCAAATACCCCCAAACTTGAATAATTGCTTGTCCTTAAGCAATAGAAAAACCACTCAAAACAAAGGACAACAATCCAATCTAAAGTCAAGATATCACCATACTCAAAGTACCTATCATGCAAACATCAAGTCTTCAACAAATAAAGAAAAACTAAGCATACTCACATTCTTTAACTCCATTTTCCGTACATAATTCCAAACCCAATCATGCTTATCATGCAACTAACACAATTGAATCATGTATCAACTCAACTTGCAATCACCCCTTCTCACCACTACAATCAAGGTACCAAACTAGGGATTTTTTTTTTTGGTGTTTATTCTTTCATCTCTAAGTTATCACTTGCTTTTTGATGCGAATACAAACATCTCTGATGAATGCACCCGATTACTCAACAAGTCACAAACTTAAAGTGCTTTGCATACTCATATTTCAAGTTGCCGTTTGACGTAAAAGTAAACATTGGTGATGAATACCCCTAGTTACTAAGCAACTTAAAACATTGGAGTAGATTAACTTTATGCACAAATCATCCTATTTACCAAAACCATGTTTAGGACTAGCTCAAGGGGGATAATCACAAGAAAAGCATCACACTCATCTTTCATGCATAGTCACACAACTCACACAACTTTGCAAGGGATATGTACTTCAACGATCATAAAAATCTAGGCATGCTTAATCATTCTTTATAAGATGTTGCTTATCAAAAATTGATGCTTGACAAATAATAGGGAACACGAGAATGATTTATTAACTCTACTAGGTCTCGGTTTCAAATGTAGGTTCAATTTTTCACTCATTCTTTCACTTATTTCACATATAAATCGGGTTTGGAGGGCATTAGAAGGCATGAATTACCGAGCTACAAGGGCTTGGCCGAATGTGAACAAAATTGAGTTTTTTGAAAAATTTGCTCAAAAATTTGCACACAATCGAAAAATTTGCTCAAAAATCACACTAAGCACAATCAAGCATAAACAAATCACAAATCTCCCCCCCCCCCCCCCCCCCAAACTTAATTTATACATTGTCCTCAATGTGAAAGAAAAGAAGAAAGGAAGACTAATACTCCCCTATTAAGCAAAGCCAAATGTATAGATTTCAACAAATTGAAGAAGTACTGACTTCATGCTTAATTCTCAAATCTGCACAGCAAAACCAAAGGGGGTCATGGTCATAATTATTTAAAAAAAAAATAAGAAATTATAAAAGATAAAAGATAAGAGAGTTGTAGTTTGGGTTGCCTCCCAAGAAGCGCTTGTTTATAGTCATTAGCTTGACTACCACACAATCTCTAACTATAGCTCGGATTTTGCGAAGGGTAAGTCACTCCTTTTAGTACCACATCAGCCACAAAGTAAGGCTTCAAATGCTGCCCATTAACCTTGAACGAACCAGTAGCCTCACTATAAACCTCCACAGCACCATATGGATGTACTTTTGACACCGTGAATGGACTAGACCATCTCGACCTCAATTTGCTCGGAAACAATTTAAGCCGTGAGTTGAAGAGTATCACTTGTTGCCCAACTTCAAAGTCTCTTTTCTGAATGTGCTTGTCATGCCAACATTTGGTCTTTTTTTGGTAAAGCCGAGTACTTTGATAAGCATCCAATCGAAACTCCTCCAACTCACTCGATTGAAGCAACCTTTTCTCACCTGCAGCCTTTAAATCCATGTTCAGCTCCTTGATTGCCCAATAAGCTTTATGCTCCAACTCAATTGGCAAGTGACATGACTTTCCAAGCCTATAAGGAGACATACCTGAGGGAGTCTTGTAGGCTGTTCTATAAGCCCATAGTGCATCATCCAGTTTGTTTGCCCAATCTTTCCTTGAACTACCCACAGTCTTCTCCAAAATGTGCTTTAGCTCTCGATTTGCAAGCTCCACTTGTCCATTAGTTTGAGGATGATAAGCAAGTTCCACCTTGTGAGTAACCCCATACTTCTTTAATAAAGTATCAAAGGACCGATTGCAAAAGTGAGAACCTTCATCACTGATGATTGCCCTTGGAACTCCAAACCTTGAGAAAATGTTCTTTTTGACAAACCTCATTACCACCCGAGAATCATTGGTAGGTGTTGCAATAGCTTCAACCCATTTAGACACATAGTCCACTGCGAACAAGATGTACTGGTTATTGAAGGAGGAAGGAAATGGGCCCATGAAGTCAATTCTCCACACATCAAACAGCTCTACTTCCAAAATGTTGTTCAAGGGCATCTCATGTTTCTTCGAAATGTTACCAACCCTCTGACATCGATCACACATGCCCACATACTGCCTGGCATCCTGATACATGATAGGCCAATAAAAACCAGATTGCCATACTTTAGCAACAGTCTTGGAAGTGCTGAAATGGCCACCACACTCCAGAGAATGGCAATGATCAAGAATATCCTTCATTTCCTCCTGGGGTACACATCTTCTGATCATCCCATTAGAACAGTGCTTGTACATCAATGGCACCTCCCAAAAGTAGTGTTTCACCTCCCACAGAAACTTCTTCCTTTGGTGGTAGCTTAAATCAGAAGGAAGAATGCCACTCACCAAGTAGTTTACATAATCAGCATACCAGGGGTCATAAAAGAAACTGCCAATAACTGTTCATTTGGAAAGCTTTCATTAATGGGCACCTCATTTGCCTTCAGCTACTATTTTAACCTTGACAAGTGGTCTACCACCACATTCTCCATACCTTTCTTGTCTCGGATCTCAAGGTCAAATTCTTGTAACAACAGCACCCATCAGATCAAATGTGGCTTGACATCTTTCTTGGTCAGCAAATATTTGATTGCTGAGTGATCTGTATACACAATGACCTTAGAACCTATAAGATAAGACCGAAACTTGTCAAAAGCAAGCACAACAGTAAGCAATTCTTTCTCAGTAGTTGCATAATTTAACTGTGCATCATTTAAAGGTTTGCTAGCATGATAAATAACATGCAACTTTTTGTCTCTTCTCTAGCTGAGAATGGCACCCAACGCAAAGTCGTTAACATCATACATCAACTCAAATGGCAAACTCCAATTCGGTGCTGGCATAATTGGGGCTGAGATCAACTCCTGCTTCAACCTGTTGAAAGCATCCAAATAATCTTTGTCAAAATCAAAAACAGCATCCTTGTTCAACAAATTGCAAAGGGGTTTAGAGATTTTAGAAAAATCCTTGATAAACCGTCGATAGAACCCTACATGGCCAAGGAAGCTTCTAACTCCCTTAATAGTGGTAGGTGGTGGGAACTTCTCAATAATTTCAATTTTTGCCCGGTCCACCTCAATGCCCCCGTGATGAAATCTTATGGCCTAAGACAATGCCTTCCTGCATCGTAAAATGACATTTCTCCCAATTCAAGATCAAATTGGTCTCCTCACAATGCTGCAAAACTGGAGACAAGTTAGCCAAATAGTTATCAAAAGAAGATCCAAACACAAAAATCATCCATGAAAACCTCCACAATCTTCTCAACAAAATTAGAAAATATGGCCATCATGCAATGTTGGAAAGTAGCAGGTGCATTACACAAATCAAAAGGCATCCTATGAAATGCAAAAGTACCATAAGAACATGTAAAGGTAGTCTTGGTCTTCAGGAACTATGAAAATATAGTTATAACCCAAATAACCATCTAGGTAATAGTAGTAGTCATACCCTGCAAGTCTCTCTAACATCTGGTCAAGGAAGGGTAAAAGAAAGTGATCCTTACGGGTAGCACTATTAAGTTTCCTATAATCTATACAGATCCTCCAACCAGTTACTATCCTAGTAGAAATTAATTCATTATTCTCATTATTCACAACATGGAATGTCGTACGGGCCGAACCGTCCGATACATCCCGAACCGAGCCGGACCGACGGGGAACCGGTCTGGTTAGGCACTTTTTTTCGAAAAATACTCCGAATCATACCGAACCACTTGGTTCGGTATGGTACGGCATCAAACCGCCCAAAATCAGGCGATTCGGCTCTGAACCGAGCCGTACTGACAAGGGGACAAGGGGGGTGGGTTTTGCTGTTTGCGGGATGGGGTGGGCCAGCCAATATGGTCCTTTGCCTCATATCTTAAACTCTGAGAGCCTGAGAGTCCAAGAGCATGATCTCGAACTCTCAGGATGCCGAGAGTGCGAATGAAGCCCCCCAAAAAAAATGGAGGAGAAAAATTTGAAAAAATTATTACAACCTCGAAAAGACGATGATTTTCGACCGAAAATAAGGTAATATAGTATTCTATTAGTAAATATTTTATTTTTCATATTGTTGTGGCCAAAACATGGTAAGAAGTAAAAGAATAAGAAAAAATCATGCTAAAATTTATGATTTTGGTATGATTTGATTATATATTATAGACCTTTGAAAGATCTATGCGGTGATGCTAAAATCATTGATTTTCGTTAACTATATATATTTTTTAAAAACATATTTTTAAAATAAAAAATTTAAAAAAATTAAGAAAAATTATAAATTCATAATATTGTTTAGAACAATTGAAGCTATGTATAGTATAAATTTTATGTTCAATTTTGAAATTTTTGATGTATCATATGCATAGTAACCTAAGCTTAATTTTGAATAAAATAAAAAAATAATTTTAATGTATGTTAATAGGTTTAGAAGAATATATGTAGAGTCTATAACATGTTTCTACTTGGATCTAAGCTTAAATAAATATTTTAAAATTTTAAATTTTTTTATTTTTTAATTACTTAAATAATAAAAATATAAGGCATTTCGATGAAAAAATTAACTTTTACAGATAATTATTAAAATGATATATTTTGTTAAACTTGCAGAAATGAGTAAGAAGGATATAGAGCATGATATTGATTAAGAGCATGGCGAGATGCTTCGGCTCGGCACCATTGGAGATGCAGATGGTGCAACACAGAGTTCAAGGAAGGAGGGATGACTAGATTGAAGTAGCATTAGGTTGGTGGTTATCCCGATGTGGCCGTATGTCGAAAATACCCACAGGAGGTCCAACTGCTGATGAAGAAACATCTTTCTAATTTTAAATCAATGAAAAAGAAGGCCAAGCAGAAGAGAGCAGAGGTGGACCATCGAGTTGCAGAGCCATCTTATCACTCCAGAGAGTCAGAGCAGGCCTCCACTCCAGATGATGAGGCATAGATGGAGGCTGCCATTCGGACGAGTATGGATGATCAGTACCATATGGAGGAGATGGCCAGATGTAGAGAATAATTTGAACCGTCATACTATGAATCGAGATCCGATTCTGCGGCTGCTGAGGAAGAATCCGAGTTCAGGAGGACCATCTCAGTCAGGAAGGCATCCAGTAGAGGCAGGCATAGTATTTGATCCATGCTGAGAGCATTTAGTAGGAGGAGGTCCTCCAGGGACATGCCAGCAGGAGCCACCATTCATGATTTGGATCTACATGCTTTTCCTAGCAAAGATTTAAAACAATAGAGGATTGATAGTATGTTGAAAAAGGATAAGAAAAAAGACATGTGGCGAGCTATTGGATCATGATTTCATTTTAGTCATATTCCAGCAAATGCAGCAGGTAATACTTACTATCGATTTGCCATGTCAACCATACAGGCAGCCGGCTCGAATGTAGATCCTCCGTATCGAAGGATATTTATGGTCAGCTTCTTGATAATAACAAAGAGAAGCTGCGGAAATAAATTTCTTCTTACAAGAATAAATGGTCTATATATGGATTGATGGTGATGTGTGATGGTTGGATCGATCCTACCAGGCGGAGCATCATCAATTTCTTGACTTATTGCAATGAAAAAATATTTTTTCATAAATCAATTGATGCTTCAGATAAGATGCACGACGCTACGTATATCCTTGGATTGATGGAGGTGATTGATTCAGTAGGGGAGCAGAATATCGTGCAGGTCATCATAGATAATAGACCGCAATATAAGGCCGCTGAAAAGTTGCTGATGGAGCAGCGACCATATATTTACTGGATCTCATATGCTGCACATTGCATTGATTTCATATTGATGGATATTAGAAAGCTTCGTAGGGTGCAGTAGGCAGTGGACTCAGTCCAAACTATTATTAGATTCATCTACAATCATACATGGGCTTGTTATTAATGCGGACATATACTGGGGGGAGAGATTTTGAGACTAGGTGTCAATCGGTTTGCTACAAACTACATAGTACTTGATAGCCTTCTAGAGAAGAAAGCAACATTATATCAGATGTTTGTCAATGCCGAGTGGCAGAAGAGTAGATATGCGAGAGCCGCTACTGAGGAAAGTTGTGTGGAAAACTTGGTGATCAGTCAGTCATTTTGACAACGGGCTGATAAGATAGTGAAGGTTATCAAGCCATTATATGAGATGCTTCGTACCATGGATGGTAAAAGATACCCTCAGATGGGCTTTTTGTATCACATGATTGAGAGGACAAAGAAACAGATCAGTGAGATAGATCCAAAACATGGCCAGGAATATATCAACATTATCGAGCACCACTGGGACTATCAGATGGGTAGGGATTTGCATCTAGCCAGTAAGCATAAATTCAAGAGTTCACTAAAAATTTCTCTTCTATTTATATAAATCTACTCATTCATTTATGAAATTTATCTAAAGCATACTATTTGAATCCGAGATTTCAGTACACCATTCCTGGGATAAATATGAATAATGAGCTTCTTATTGCTCTTCGTAATATGATATATAAGATGGTGGATGATCCAGAAATTGCATCCATGTGTCTGTAAGAGATATATTAGAGAGGATGAGATATGAGTATTTAACCAAATTCAGTCTGTAATTAACTGCATATTTGTTAATATAATAAATATATTTTTCACAAACAAAAAGTTTAGAGAGGGGATGGATAGCTTTGGAGTCTCATCGGCTATCGTAAGCAAAAAGAAGATGAATCCAGGTAAATTACATATCAATAATGAGAAGACTTTGCTGACTTTACATACCTGCTAATATCATGAAATATGATAAATAATTTTGGTTAATATTTTTGTAGCTGAATGATAGATTCATTTTGGATAGTCTACAGAAAATTTGAAAGCTATAGCCATCCGCATTCTTTCCCAGACAGTCTTCTCTAGTGGCTGAGCGTAATTGGTCGATTTTTATCCTTATCCACAAAAATAGAGGATCTGTCTGATACAAAAGTGCCTCAACGATCTTATATATGTTTATTATAATTTAAGGTTGAGGTTAAAATGTATTCAGGATGAAGTACAGCTGAAGTACATGGATCCGATGTTAAGTGATTATGCTGATGGGGATGAGGATTCGATGATTGGATGGCTTGTAGGCCAGCAGCAGAAGTCAGAGCTTGATGAGCTGGGATCTCCTCTACGATCAGCCAGTTTAGTAGCTAGGAAAATCAAGATGGATCCGAGGCGATAGGCAGATACAAATATTCCACATAGAGTTCCAACTGATTAGCCACAGTCTGAGGGCACACAGAGGGGTCATTCATCACATGATTGTACGTCCGAGACATCCTCGCAGATGTTTGAGCGAGAATTTTTGAGACGAAGCCGGCCATCTCAAGCAGGAAAAAGAGATCCATCCTCTCAAATGTAGCAAAGTAAGAAAAAGGATAAAGCAAAAAAAACGACAATTGCAGCATCTTCGAGAGTGCAAGAGTCAGCTGGCTCAGATTCGGAGACCAGGATGAGTGATGATACTAGTGATGGATCGGATGACCAGGAAGGGACTGGAGGACAAAAAATTATTGTTCATGAGACGCAGCCACAGGGCGATATTCGATTCACTGGTAAGTCTCAATTTACACACGCCACACAAGATAGGAACTTCGGTGCACGAGCTAATAGAGGTCGTCTAAATACTATTTCATATAGACGGTCTTCTAGAGATCGTCCAGCATACAATGCAGCTGCAAATGATTTGACACGTGAAGTAGGATCTATGGATGTATCTGAATCATCCTCATATTATGGATCTTACCATCCGCAGGCTGCTTATGATCCATATGGATATGGATATGATGCATTCCTGGCTACTATTCTATGCAACCTGAGACTTCTTATGGATCAGATTTTGCTACTGGCATATTTGGATGGGCTCCTCCACAACTATACTATCATCCTAAGGACACCTCTCAAAGCTAGAGTTTGAGCGAGAGATCTGAGATATCTTATAATCCAGAAAGGTTATCTTATGGGATGAATATTCAGGATTATAATACAAGCTGGATAGAAAGATGGACTGATGTTTCTTTGGAGTATGAGAATAATCCGGATATTAATGAGCATCACAGAAACTCGATAAGATTTTAGATCAATAAAGATCTTGAGGTTAGTAAATTATTTTTTTATATCTTGGAGACTTGTACATTAAATACATTTAATGCATTATTTTAGATTTTTTTTATTTTATTTTTTGGGGATGTTAGAATTATTATATAACCCTAAATTAATTTTAAAATTAAAAGAAAATAGAATAAAAATTGAGTCGAAAAAAAAAGAAAATCGGTATGACATGGCGTATCGATCGATATGGCATAGTACAGTATGGGAACCAGTACCGGTTCTTGAATTCTTGATTTACAACAGTCATCCCACCTTTTTTAGGTACTATTTGCACTGGATTAATCCATGAACTATCAAAAATTGGGTACACAATACCTGCATCTAACCATTTAAAATTTTCAGCCCGTACCACTTCTTTCATGTTAGGATTTAACCTTTTTTGATTTTCAACAACAAGTTTATGGTTATCCTCCATTAATATTCTGTGCATGCACAACGAAGGGCTAATTCTTCTAAGGTCTGAGATAGTCCATCCTATGGCCTAGATCTCAACATGTGCAACAGCTTATCAAGTTGTTCATCAGATAAAGAAGCATTGACAATCACAGGTAAGGTGTCATTCTCACCTAGAAATGCATATCTGAGATGTAAGGGTCGTGGTTTCAGCTCCAGAATTGGTGCTTGCACATTGGAAGGGGGAGGAAGTGGCTTATCTTTACCTATCTCCTCAAACTGTGTCCTTCTCAGCTTCGGCATAGGAAGTGTAGCCTCCAAAGCATATGCGGCCTCTGCAACCTCCAAGTTCTCATCCTTAACTGTTGCTGCATGCATCAAACAAGTCTCAAGAGGTTCTTTAGGATGTTCAAGCCTAAAAACCTTTCGGGTTAGCTCGTCAACACAATCAATTTGACAAACACTATCACTAAAGGAAGGATATTTGGTTGCCCTACTCAAATTAAACGCTACCTCCTCTTCACCAACCTTCAATGTCAACTTACTATTTTTGACATCAATTACCGCTCCAGCTGTGGCTAGAAATGGCCGACCCAAAATGATAGGAATTTTCTGCATCTTCCTCCATTTCCTGCACAATGAAGTCCATAGGAATGTAAAACTTTCTTGCCTTAACCAAAACATTCTCCAAGATACCCATAGGATACTTCACTGATCTGTCTGCTAGCAGCAAAGAAATGATGGTAGGCTTAAGCTCCTTCAGTCCAAGCTTCCTGAAAATAGATACAGGCATCAGTGAGACACTAGCACCCAAATCACATAAAGCTTTACCAAAGTCAACATTACCAAAAGTATAAGGGATACAAAAACTCCCTTGATCTCTAAGCTTTGGTGGAAGCTTGTTTTGGATTATTGCACTGCACTCCTCAATCAAAGCAGTGGTCTCATAATCCTCCAATTTCCTCTTGTTAGACATGATCTCCTTGAGAAATTTTGCATAGACTGGAATCTGAGCCAAAGGATCTGCAAAAGGAATATTGATATGAAGTTGCTTAAACCAGCGTTTTCAAAACCGTTCCAAATCAGACGGTTCGGGGCGTACCAAACCAGACTAGTGGGGAACTAGGACAGTTCCAATGGAGAAAACGGCACACGCCGGTGCCGGGGAAGAAAGAGAGGAAAATGGAGGTAGAGAGAGAGGAGGAGAGGGAGAGGCCACCGAAAGCCGGTGGTAGCCTTCTGCGGTCGTCGGAGGGGCGCGGAGACTGCCTGGCGGAGCCGTGGCTGCGGAACAGGGGCGATTGCCCCTGTTCCTTCATCAGTTTTTTTTTTAAAAAAGTCTTTGAATAGTGAAGCCGGCAAACCGATTGTCGGCTTCGCTTTTTTTTTCATTTTTTAAAAAAATCCATGAAACAGGGGTGATTGTCCCTGTTTCATACTACGGAGCTACAGGCGGCGTTTACGCCGCCTGACAGCCACAGCGGCCAGCCGAAGGCCCTCCGGTAGACCCCCTTCTCTCTTTCTCTTCCTCTCTTTTCCTCTCTTTCTCTCTTTTTCTCCTCCCTCTGTTGGTTCGCGCCGATTCGATTTGGTATAGAACCATACCGAACTGTACTGCCGGCCGACTGAAACGGCTACCGGTACCGAAATTGAGAATCTTGGCTTAAACACTTGCAAAAATTACTCAAATTGTTTATCTAATTTGTTTTGCTTAAGTCTCTGTGGAAAAGGAATAGATGGAACATAAGGTTTGACTGGTGGTGGTGTAGATTCGGTCTAAGCCCGGTTTGGTACTTTGTCAATTTGTTCACCGAGGGCTGGATTGGTAACTTCTTCATGCTCCACTTCATTTTCATCACCCACCACAGTCTTACCACTTACCTGACCAAGTTGCTTACCACTTCTCAACATAACAGTGTTCCTTTGGATTCACCTCATTCTTGCTAGGCAAATTGCCTTGGCCATGTGAGTTAATTGAATTTGCCAACTGCCCCATTTGCACCTCAAGATTTCAGTTGTAACTGGCCAACTGATCGATTTTAGCCTCCTGCTTCTCAAATCTGTCCGAAGTCACATTGGCTAGCTTTTCAATAGCCATTTCCCAAGATTGCTTGCTTTCGGGATGTTGTACAACTCCGTGGGGTCTTGGTTGAAAACCAGGGGGATTAAGAGGTCTGGAATTGCTACCTTGATCTCTCCAAGAGAAGTTGAGATGATTCCTCCATCCTGGGTTATTGGTGTTGGAATAGGGGTTGCTCTGCTACCTGTTGAAGTTAGAAACAAACTGAGCTTGTTCTACCTACTGATAGTCAGAACTCATGTCAGCTCCACACCAATCACAACTCAAAACAGGGTTAGAAACAACATTAGCAGTACCCAGCTTACCAGATATTTTTACAAGAGAATCAACCTTGGTGTTCAACATGTTGATGCCATCCACATCATACATACCTAGTGCTCTTTTAGGCATACCCCTCTCATTTGACCATTGATGGTTATTGGAAGTCATCTCTTCCAACAACTCATAAGCGTCTTCTTGACTTACCCATCAAGGCTCCTCCTGCAGCTGCATCTATGGTAATCCTGACTGAATGTGTCAAACCATCATGAAAAGTTTGCACAATCAACCAGTCAGGAAGACCATGATGTGGACACTTCCTCTGCAAATCTTTATACCTTTCCCAAGCTTCATACAAAGATTCACCATCCAACTGAACAAAACTAGTAACATCATTTCTCAGTTTTGTAGTCTTACTTGAGGGAAATTACTTACTCAAGAAGGCTTGTGACAAGGCATTCCATGTTGTGAAAGAATTTGGAGACTTAGAATTCAACCAAGCTTTGGCTTTGTCCTTCAAGGAAAAAGGAAACAACCTTAGCTAAATGGCATCTTCACTAGCTCCATTGATCTTGATGGTGTCACATATCTCCAAGAAATTGGCCAAGTGCTCAATTGGGTCCTCTGTAGTTCCTCCACCAAACTGTTTTTGTTGCACCATCTGAATGAGGCTAGGTTTGATCTCAAAATTATTGGCATTGATAGTTGGTCTGACAATGCTTATCTGAGCCCCATTGACATTGGGCATTGCATGGTCATGCAAGGTTCTTTGGTTCTCCGCCATGTCTACTAGCTGATCTCCCTCCAGTCTAGGGATGGCAATGGGTAGGGTTTGGGTAGGGTATTATACTACCCATACCCAAACCCAAACTTAATACCCTATACCCAAATCCTACCTGATACCCGATCGGATAAGAAAAGAGATATCCATCTCCATATCCAATGGGTTGGGGATACCTATAGATAATCCATTTCCCCATACCCAATCCATACACACCCATACCCAAAAAAATAAACCAAAATAATTTTTAAGTAAAGATGGAAGTGCATTATTTTTAAATAAAATAAGACTACCTCTATTAGAACTTATTCAAAATGATAAAAAATTCAAAATTATAAGATTTTTAAAATATAAAAATACTAATTGTCTTATTCTATAATAAAAAATATTAAGTGAAAAGGAAGCTTGAGATACTAAAAGATAATGAGAATGAAGAAAAAATATACAAATATAATTCAATAATTGATGAAACTAATATAATTATTATATTAACTATAAATTTTATATATATATATATATTCAGGTATGGGTTCGGGTATTACCTATACCCATAAGTTCGGATTTGGATAGAAAATAGTACTATCGATACCTTACCCATACCCGTGCTACAGTTTTTGGGTTTTCCCCAAACCCGAACCCAAATCCGGTCAAACCCTATTTTTTGGGTTTGACTGGGTTTGGGTAGGGTGCATACCCATCGGGTCGGATCGATTTTGCCGTCCCTACTCCAATCTTCGTTCTCTCCTTAGTGCTCGTAATGTACATTCAATCTCTGGATCCAAATTTTCCAAATCCAGGCCATGGCCTCATCTCATGCACCAAAAATAACCTAAAACACAAGAAAAAGAGAACAAATAAAATTAAATCAATTGAAAACAAATGGACACAAAATTTTAACGAAAACAAAACCAACAATACAGTCTAAGTTAATAAGGAAATTTTTCTTGTTGATATTGAAGACACTCTTCCCCGGCAACAATGCCAAAAACTCAGTATCCCTAAACTAGCCCACAAGTGTATGGATCATAACTAGTAGTAAAGGGCAAATAGAGTATCTTTCCCACGAGGAAGAAGTACAAGTACCAAGATTTTAATTTCCTATATTATCTAGACAAGCCAAGTTCAATTGATTAAATCTGAAATTAAATTTAATTGAATAATGTTTGTAACACCTACGACTAAATCAGATGTAGATTACGAAGGTTCAAGTTAAAAATAAATGATGGGTTCCTAGAACTTAGATTTCGTCACTTGATTTCTTGTGATCGTTTTAAACATAATTGATTGGTTTCATTCTTGCTAATAGTAATGACTAGACTCCCTTTTTTTTTTAATTTTAACGTGATGATCTTTTTCAAGACTCAACACTATACTCGTATTAACCCTAAGCCTACTTTTGTGATCTTTAATTTTAATACGAGTTCATTAAGCTCTTTGGATGTCTTCGACAAAAGTCACAATGGGATGTCCTTATTTCTAAGTAACATTGCCAAGGTTTGATGTTTTTACCAACTAACATTACACTTCCTCTTTCAATCCATTGTGTAACATCTTAAACATGCAATTGGTGGCCAGTTAATTACATGAATTAAATCCAAAAACATCAAATTACACCAACAAGAATATCCAATCAATTGCATCAAGTGATCACAGAAAAATCAAGGACTACATCTAAGTTCTAGAGAAAAAAGTCTAGCTACACATTGACAGAAAATCACACACAATGATCATTGAATAAAACCAAAAAAGATTCATTCTTAACCAACAAGAATTCGGCAAACTAAAGCATAGATGAAAAAGAAAGAACTATTGTAATGGAGAAGGCTTGAAGATCAAATCTTGGCTCCCTTCCGCTCGGTTTATCATCTCTCCGACTTCCTGTCTCCTTTTTTTTTTTTGCAAGCCTTCTTCTTCTTTTTTTTAAGCCCGATTTCGTGTCTTTGCCGCGTCTTCATCGCGTGGTCTTGCAAAGCCCAATTGTTTTTCCTTTTTTATTCTCCATGTTCCACTCGAAATCCTCTTTCCGCGTTCTTTCACGCGTCTGCACCTAGACATCCAACTCACGAGCACAGCTTCCACGCCAGGACTTGCTTTCGCTTCTTCTGCGCATCCAAACAGCAGCACACCAACACCCACAAAACTCCATGCATCCTCGTACAAAGCCACACGCCCAAGCCACTTGCTCGTCAACTCTATGCATCGCTTTATTTCCACCGTGGTCCACCATGGACCACTCAAGCCCATGCACCATGTTAAAGAATCCCGAGCTACCTTTTCTCTCCACTTTAATTGCATTGCGGGCCCCGCCTTTTTAATGCCAAAATCCACTTTCTTTTACCAAATCCCCTTCAAACCAAGGCTTTTTAAATTTTGACAGATTTTCTGTTGCAACTTTAGAGCTAGCTTTGAGCTTTAAAACGACAGAATTAAGTCTTGGGCCCTTCATAAACTTTGTAGGTCTGTGTCTTAGCTTTCCGATGAGTCCGAATTTGAATCTCTCTTAGCCCAACTTATTCTTTCTTTCTTTTCTTTTTTTATTTTTTGGCACATATTCAACCCGAATAGAAACCTTAATACCTACAAAACATAAAGCAGGTTCAAAAATTAAGTAAATGTAAAATAAAACCTAAAATACTAAACAAAATAACTACTAAACATAGAACTCAACTTAAAATCAAGTACTTATAACCACAAAATGTATGCAAATTATTCCCCAATCAAGAGGGAAGGGAGGGAGAGAGAAGGAGGCGGTGGGCAGAGGGTCGGAAGCTCTCAGTTCCCCTATTTTGAATGATAGAGGCCAAGGCCCTTTTTTTTCCTGTTTCGAGGGCTTCTAGCCCTTCCTCTCTCTCTCTCTCTCCCCCCTCCCTCTCTCTCCTTTTTCTCCCCTCCCTCTCAACCTTTCCCTTTATCGATGCATTGTAGATCAACATGGCGTAGTACCATATTGTATTGTACTGCCAGGCAACCAATACAAGTCCTAGTACTGGCATGGCCATCCATGATCTATCAGCTAGTAAAGATTTCATCCATTAGGTTTAGATAGACTGAGATTAGCTGAAATCTTATTTGTAAGAGCTTGGGAAGACCAAATCAAGTTCAACTTGAAATTAATTGAGCACTTGAAGCGAAGCTCAATTATAATTGAGAGAGCTTGACCACGGTTTTGCTTGCTCAAGCTTAGCTTTATTACATCCAAGGTTTACGGACTTGATACTAGAACCTATGCCGATAGTCGGCCGATACGGTATCATACCATACCGTACCATCTTATACCGCCAATAAAAAATAAAAAAAATCCCATCCAATAGCCATAAAAACAAAAAAAGTCCATACCAATGCCGTACCATCTCCATACCGGTACCGTACCGTCCCATACTGGACCAAACCATCTGGTACTGGCCCATACCATACCGTACCAACTGGTTCGGTCCGATTCAAGCCATTTTCGAAAAACCGACTTGAATCGTTCTGGTTTTCCGCCGGTATGGTACGGTATAGGGGGTACGGGCCGGTTCGGACCGGTACGGAATACCATGGTCACATCCCTATTCTATTTGTAAAGATGCATTGAGAGAGAACATAAAATAATAAGTAGAGGTTGAATATGTCTCAATGCATAAACAAGAAGCAGGTGTTTAATTCATAGAGACCCAAACATGCTCGGGCAAGAAGGATTTTCCACTAGTATTGGATAAGAATGTCCAATGAGTCTTTCAGCAAATCTAGAGCTGCACCAGCAAGCATTCTTCTATTATATTGAGCATGCTTGATATTTTTGCAATACATTATCTACGTTACTTCTTGCTGTTTTATATCAGTTCAATTCTATGAACTTCATGCCACACATGATGTTATTTCTATGCAGGACTAAAACCAACTGTATTTGCAGCACTTGTACCTAATAGTGCAGATAAACTACTTGGAGATGTGATTGAAGAGATCATGGGGGACCATGAAATGCTGGTTCGTTTCAATTTTTTGTGATTTTATATTGCTTTGGTCTATGTTATCAATTTAATTTTCTTACAATATTTCTTGCATGATTCAGTCAGGGAAGCTGTCAAGTTAGATCACGCCATTATCCAACAAGAAAATGATATATAGCTAAAGTAATGTTTGTGCCGACATGAAGTACTTGACCAACTAGTGCCAGAGGAAAGAACTGCTTCCAGCTAGACTTCATCCTGTTTCTGTAGTCCATGTAAAACCTAGGTATAAAATTTGTTCGAGGGTATAAAGTATCATGACCGTAGTTGGAAGTTGGTCCCAGAATGACAAGGACTATATATTTAATATACTATTATTTGAAATGTCCATATTTATTTGTTCATTTGTTAATGGAATGTAAAATTTGTTCTTGAAGTGCGCAAGAAACAGTGAGAAGCAAGGGCAAGGAAGCAAATATGTGGCTCAGTCTAACTGCGATGATCTGGTTAATTCATTAATCTGGAAGGAAATCCAGAGGAAAAGTTCTATGGAAAAATTCAATTTTTCACATGGTCTTTGGTTACAAACTAATCAATAAGCTGTGCATGTTTGAAACAACCTTCTCTTACCATGAGAATGTTAGGAAATTGTTTGACGCAAAGTCCACCAGTATTCTAGGTTTTGTTTCAGATTTAGCCTCCTAACATGACTTATGAATTGACCTTTCATATTTCCTAGTTTCAGAAATGCCCTGAAGGTGAAGGTGCTACTAGGGCTGAAAGCAGATTGGATTATATTCGATTGTATTAGTTTCTATATCCGATTCAGATCGGATTTGGATATTATTTTTTTGATCCGATCGGATCCATATTACAATTGGTTCAAAAATATCTCGATGGGTATGGATACGGATTTGGATGCATGTCCTTTTCTCGGATTTGGATCCAGATATCTTATTAACCTTAATCCAATTGGACCAAATCTCTAACCTAGATGCAATCAGGTATAAGCTGATTCAACACACTTTCAGCCCTATTAGTTTTCTACTTTCTTTTGAACTCCTCTTCGATTGCCCTTTTTCCTCTTTGAACAGATAGGGTTTTGACGGTCCCATTTCTTTTTCATCCCTTTTTAGTCTTTCCTCTTCGTTTCATCCCTTTTTTCGTCCAAAGATTGCAACTGGTGATGGCCGTGAGATTTCTTGTAGGCACCATTAATCCTATCAACTTTGGTGACAAGCAACCATAAGCGATAGGGGGAGCAGTCGGTGGCATCAATTGGTTCCATCTACTTCTAAATCTAGGTAGGAGATGGTGAATCTAATCTATTCTTCAAATATTTTCCTTTATCCTATTTGTTATAATTATGGTTATATTACTCAAAAAAAAAAAAAAAGTTATGGTTATATAAATATACATCCAATCAACAATATGTTTCAAGTATGATTAAATGTGGGCTAATGGTTGCTAAGGTTTCTAGTTGTCTCAGGCTAAAAAGCAAAGTTGTTTCTCTCATATCTGCTACATCACCATCCTCAGTCTCTCGATTTTCGTGCTCTTTTTGTAATACCTTCACCTCTTCATCTTAGCTACTTTGCCAACCTCCTTAATCTTCATAAAAAGTATTTTTTTAGAACATAAAATGAAAAACCAAGGAAAAGAGGAAAAATCAATTAAGAAAAATAAAGTTAAACCTGATAGAATAATGTAAAAGGATGTTACATTTGAACAAAGAAATTTCCAAGTTCCCTGGAAATTCATTACTTATGGAACACAACCTCAAAAGGCATCATACGATGAGGTATTGTGCTTGTATCAAAATAAGTTCCAAATTTCTAAGGAAAAAGCTTAAGTCAATTGCATAAGCTTAAGTTAATAAAGGCCAAGTGATAGCTTTGCCAGCCTCCTCCATCTTCAAAAAAAATAATTTTTTGTAGAACATTAAATGTCTTGCATCTTCTCATATTGTATTCTGAAAATAAAAAAGGAATCAAGTCTCCAAGCCATAGAATCAAAATAGGCCAATACAGTAGAAGTGAGACGCATTATATCAACACACATTATTATGATAGTTTAAATTTTCTAACTAGACCATAACTTTCATGTATTTGAAGACATATTTTAGTTCCTCTTCATTAAACCTAGAGATGCAATCCGGACTGCCATAATTGCAAAGAAGCAAAAACTAAATACAAGACATTGATGTATAGTTTTCCATTATATTATATAAACTAAATTCTTAAGAAGTAATTAGCAACAAGAATGAATGGCATTTATGGTTCCTTTCTGATCATAAAGTCTACCATCTACTTCCATCTATGATTGATTGGAATATTGTTCGTAAGTTATTTATATTAATCTTAGATGATGATTGGGCTAATAATGTTTGTATGAGAGAGATTGTGGAAAAGCTTTAAAGAATTCTTATATGTAATGGCTAATTCTTTCATATAAGATGTCCTACACATATTATTGATTTAATTATACAAGATAGATTTAAAAAAATATATAATAATTGAAAATATCTAGAAAATGATGAAGATCGTTTGAAACTCTCCACTATAGTTAAAGAAGTTTGAGAAAGGGGCTAAAGGATATAACTTAGAGACACACACTTGATGTCCTTACATGGTAGAACTCTACATATATGATGCTTAGAAATGCTTGTTATTATAAAGAGGCCTTCAAAGGATTATAGTATTCTAATCCTTGTATATCTGATATGTATCTAATAAATGATCAATGAAAATCCAGACTGCAAATCTCTTTTTTAAGAATTTATGAAATCCAATTACATGAATGGTGCACAAGTCCTAAGGATCAATTTTTTCTCTGTATGACATTATCTATAAAGGAGAGATTTGATAAATATTGGTAGCGATATAATCTTGTGCTAAGATGGGTTCATTCTTAGATCCTCTCTATAAAATGAAGATGGTGGAATTTTATTACTTATAGATTTATCCTTTGAATGGAGAAAAAAAGATCAACGATATTTATAATATCATTCAAAAGCTTTATAATGAGTATAAAAGAAAATTTTCTTCTTTTTCGATTGTACTTACTTATAATATTGGTTCATCAAGAGATAATAGATACATTTTTAATGACTTTGATAAAATAAAAGGAAGAAAAAGAAGGTTT
Organism: Cocos nucifera; assembly: GCA_006176705.1. Taxonomy (NCBI): domain Eukaryota; kingdom Viridiplantae; phylum Streptophyta; class Magnoliopsida; order Arecales; family Arecaceae; genus Cocos; species Cocos nucifera. The sequence continues at coordinate 337,226 of QRFJ01006390.1, read as the reverse complement.
ATACAATTTATGAAGAAAAATATATAGTAGCAATAAGTTAAAATAGATTTGGATATATATAGAGAGGAACCTTTATGGCCAAAGGTTGAAGGTGATATCTTTGATATTTTAGGTTGGTAAAAATCTAACGGTCCAATGTATCCTATCTCAGTTTGGATTGTACGAGATATTTTGACAATTTCACTATCTATGGCAGTACTAGAATCAATATTTAGCATAGGAAAACAAGTAATAGATGTACTCTAAAGTTCATTAGATCCTAATATTATTGAAGTTATGATTTATCTTCAAGATTGGTTAAGATATAAGAAAAAGGATAATTTGTTATATTCTATATAATATTTTTTTGTTAAATTTAATGTGTTTATAGCTACTAATTTTTTAATTTTGTTTAAGGGCCTATTGCATCTATTGTTCAAGATCTTGACTCTTCTATGGTGTCATATATTTTATCTCTTTTGAAGACCCAAACAAATCAAAATTAATTCATATATTATGATAAATGAATGACATGTTGTTTTAAAATATTAGTTTATTATTTTTGCTTATATATGTTGAAAATATTATAGTAATATCTATTGAAAATTGTTCCAAAGTCAATCATCGGTCTATTGATGATTGAGCTTATTGTTGGGATAGATCTCTCAATTGCAAAATATAAATCATCTGTCCAAGATCACAACAGCATTAAAAAAGGATAAATATTGATGCCATGCAAGAAAAGAAGAAGAAAAATCATAAAATAAATATAATAAAATATACATGGATTTGGCCTCAAGCCTATCTCCACGGAGTATGCAAACTTCACTATGAGAGAGATAAAAATAAACAAATATGAGAGAAACTTACCTTTCAATCCTTATACAAGAGTCTCTTATTAAGAAGCCTAAAACCTCATAAAAGCTCTCTAAAATCTCTCAAAAAGCTTTTCAGCACCTTTAGAATATCACCAACTCTCTAATACAATAAATGGTTTATCGATCGAAGTTATATAGACTCTAGAATCATCAAAATAGTGTTTCAGTAGGAAATCCAATCCCTAATCAAACTCGAAATACCTCTAGACCGTTCGATCATGATCGGCTCGAACTACAACAGTTCGATCGTGCAAAACTGCCCCAGATCAAGCTTGATCATGCTTGAATTTCTTTTTGACCATCCGATCATGACTGGCTCACTTTTGAGCCATCGAATTGCAATGTAGTCCACCAAAAATCTTGTAAATCATGCAAAACCATGGAGAAACGACCACTGGTCCATCGTGATCGTGTGAAATGGGAGAGAAATGGCTCCCAATTTATCGATCATGCATGGACCACGTGGAAACAGGTCGCCCGCGGTAGGCCCGTGCAGTCCGCATGCGCGTGGTCAGCCCGCACACATCTGGGCTGAGGTGCCTATGCATGCTTGCATGCCTGGGCTAGCCCAGCACTACCACATGCTGCTGGGCCGGGCCCATGCCACCACCAACCTACGCCAGCTCATGGGCCCCTCCGGTGGCCCATGGGCTATGCCACTTGTTTCGGTGCTCTTTCGTGCATATCTTCTCTGTGTGGACTCTGTTTGGACTGTTCTTGATCTCGTTGAATTTCATTCATCGTCTTGGATCTCTTTCTAGATTTATTATGAATCGAATTTTGAGGTATTTTTCTCAATACTTATTTATATGTATGTATATGGATTAATTATTAATAAAATATTATTTGGCTTTTTTATTATAAATTATATACATCTTCTAACGAACTCCTGTGTTTTGATGAAGTCCTTAGGACTATTTTAAATTGATAAAAAAAATTTATTATTTAGTCCTTAAACTTATTCATGATCAAATGATATGCTATTACTAGGATGATAACTATATCAAGTATATGTCCTTGTGTGACATATACGTTGGTCGTCTTTTTAACCAAGGAGTGTGGAGATACTAATATAAGATACAAGTAAAATATAGGAGTACATTTCACTGAACATGACTAACTCCAAAATATTTTGCTATCAAAACTTGCTCCGAAGGGATATGAGTATAGATGCCCTTCCAACCTGAGATCACCATGGTGATTTGCAAACAACTCATTGTAATTTGATGTCAGACTATCTGAATTTCTAATTCAATGATAAAAGATTTTTTAGCATATTTAAGTACCTGTGAAGTCGGTGTGTGATTCAAAATGAGATTGACCACTTTTTATTTTAGGAGATGTGCTACATTGTGTTTCAATTTAACAAAGTCTTGGCCAGAGGTAGCCCTTATGAGAAGTCACATGATTGATTAGGTTGAGACACATTATGGATATATTGATAAGGGTTGATAGTTTAACTCTGAGTCATCCTAAATACAGTGGTCAAAGGAGTGAATTATATGGTAACCATATTTTAGTAGATTTTGAATGTTGCTTCGTATACATTCGGTCTATCTAGATGTCGAGTATCATTGCTAGATGGTCACTTCAATTGGTATAGAAATTTATTCCTATGCTATCGATTTAGATTCAAACTTATGGGGCAACATTCAAAAAAAGTACCATCTAATTATGTGGCTGATCATGAGTTTTACTGAACTGAAATTCTATGATCAAGAGTCTCACTAGGCTGAAACTCTATGACCATGAGTCCCACTGGATTAGGACTCTATGATCAAGAGTTTCACTAGATTGGGACTCTATGATTAGAAGACCCACTTGATTAAAATTATATCATTAATTAAAGATTAATTAGTAATAAGATTGTTAATTAACTTAATTTGATTAAGCAATAAAATTTGGATCAAATCTAATTAAATTGGATTTAATTTGGTTTGACCCGATTAAGTTATGAGATGACCTAATCGCTAAGAAAAATTGATTACTAATTTGATCAGCACTTGAATTCGATCAATTTCTAATTTGATTAGGATTTAACTTAGTTGGTCTCAAGCCTAATTAGATTAGGTTTAGTCTTATCTATTTGGCTTTAATTAAATAGGATTTAGTTGAAACCAAATGATTGAAACCTAGAGTCCAAAAAAGTTGGACTTCTCCCCTGCACCATGTATTCTCTCAATGTCCATTTCTCAATGCACAAAATAAGTTTTGTGCATGAGATAATCACCTTTAGATGTCCACCTTATTGCCCTAGATGGATAAGGATTATATTGGTTTAGATTAAGTTCAAAAGAGTTTTGAAATAGAACACCATCTTATCCTTATCCATCTTAGTTGACTACCTTGAGAAGGACTCTCATTTTATGTGACAAAATGATTTTTTTCTCTTGGTCATTCTCCATGCCAAGAGCATTATTTTGGCCTCCTTCCAAATGAATAGGAATAAGGATTGGTTGGATAAAGTTTAGGTTCAAAAGAGTTTGAATCTAAGCTAAAACCCTTGTCTTATCCTATCTTGTCTAAATAGGTGTTTGACATCTATAAAATTCCTCTTTTTTTATGTGCCACCTCTAAGTGATATTCCACCATGAGAAATTAGAAGGTGTTGACCTCATGATTGATTTTGATGATCGCCAAATTTTGAGTGTTTAAGTATTCAACCATGTATTTCAAAAGTGGATGTAGGTCTTTTCAGGTGTTCAAATTGAAAAAATTAATCCAAGAAAAGATCCACACAAAAACTTTAAAAAAGTTGAATTGATAAAGATCCTTGAAGAAGGACAAAATCATAATTTTACTAAGTTAGAAGAAAATATGTTTCGAAAGCCTCAAGAGCAATTAGAAAAATTTTTTAATTTTTTGGAGGTAATTTCATATTTTTTTGGATGTCAAATTTGGATGAAAATCAAATTTTTACAAAAGGATCAACCCTAGGGATGACCCCTAGGTCATCTCCTTTTGAAATGGATAGCTTGACATGCTTTGGCATATTGTTTTTGTATGGCCAATAAAAGGATTGACCCATAGGTCGATCCCTAGTAAAAGGATCGACCTATGGGTCGACATCTGTTATATAACAATAGAAAACAGAAGCTGAATTTTTTAGTGCAGTTTAAGTGCTGACACTTGAGCACAAGATGTGGACCCCAAATCAAAAAATATCAATTTCTATAGAAAAGATGTTGACCCCAATGTGGGGATAGGCTGCAACAGCTAGTTTTTTGCACTTTTCAATAGATCCTTTTCATTCCAAATGGCTAGTTCAAGCCCTCCAATGATCCAAACTCTTTCTTCAGCTATTATGAAGAATATTTAAAAATGGAGAATCAAAAAAAAAAAGATTAAAAAATAAAAATTATTCAAATTATAAGATTCATTGAATATCTAAAGAAAAAAAGAAAAAAGAGGATCTTGTGCATCAAATTCAAAGAGCTTCCAAGTATGATCATCCTCATTCATTCAAGCTTCTTCTTAGCTTTCAAAGAAGAGAATACAAAGCTTCAAGAGCCATCTTTCAGCATCTCTTTCAAGCTTCATAAAGAATTTCTTTTTCTCTTTTGTTCTTATGCTAAATTTTTTATCTTGTATTTTTATTTTTTTATAAGTTTTTTTGAAAGAAAGAAACTTAGAGTGTAGGCTAATCCAAGCTGATAATTGGATGGTATAAAGATTATGATTGGTGCTCCTTATTTAAAACCAACTGGGTTGATAGTAAATCCGAAAAACTATCGATATAAGGTTGTAGTTGGTGAGCCCCGCAAAATCAACTAGGTTTGTTTGTAATCCCGGATCAAAACAAACATACTATAATCTAAGAATTATAGTAAAATTTTTAAGGGGATAGCTTGAAAAGTGGATGTAGAAGCGGGTTGCTCTGAACCACTATAAATCTTGTATGTTTGCATTATGATTTTGCTTTTCTTGCTTTCTTTATTTACGCTACATATTTACTTTATCTCGTTGCTTTTAATTTTGCTATTATACTTTATATATTCACCATAAAAATTCAAGTTGTTTTAATTAGAAATACATATTTGCATTAAAGCTTAATTTGGATAAGATTTTAAAAGAACCCAATTCACCCATCCTCTTGAGTTGCTATCATTGGGCAATAAGTAGTATCAGAGCGGGTGCTCTATTATTAATTATTGACCTAACTGTCAAAAGCCAAGGATCTTAGCAATCCAAAATGGAATTAATTTTTAAGGAAGGCCATTTCATAGATAGTGTTGGTGTAGAATTTGGTTGATGCCGGATCGAGCTGAAGTGGAGGAGGACGAGGTCGCCATCGATGATCTACAAAATAAAGTTTTATCCGAAGTCGGTGGTGGTGGCTCCGACGATCAAGTCAGCTCTTCGACCAACAGAAATGGAGTGCTCAGGAATGAGAAGTGAGCTTAGAGCTTTAGAGGAGAGATGAGAGCTTAGAGAAAATATATCTGAAGGGTTCTTTTTATAGATGGAGCTTGAATGATGGTGACGACCATACCGTTTAGTAGCGGACCGCTCTAGGCTGCATGGGATTCAGTACGGAGAGAGTGGTGTCACCAGGCTAGTAGTGACGGCCATGTCATTTGATCGTGGGCTACATGGGGCTGATTACGGAGAGAGTGGTGTTGCCAGTAGTGGTGGCCATGTCATCCGATCGTGGGCCATATGGAGCTTATTATGGAGGAAAAGGTGCTGCCAGACTGCGATTCAAAAGGAGTTCGGCTCCTGAAGGAATCTAGTTGAAGAATAATTCTGAAAGAAGTCCAACTCTTGGAGGAGTCCGACTATAGGAGCGATCCAAAAGGAGTTCGGCTAGGGCTCAATCGCTGAGGAGTTCGACCAAGGCTCGACCACTAAGAAGTTCGATCGAGGCTCGATCGCTAAGGACGTCGGAGGGAGTTCAACTATCATAGGAGTCTGACTGGAGCTCGATCGCTGAGAAGTTCGATCGGTTGAAAGGATTCGACTAAGACTCGATCGCTGGAGAGTTCGGAAGGGGCTCGACCGCTGAGGAGTTTGATCGATTGAAGGAGTTTGGCTAAGACTCGATCGCTAGAGAGTTTAGAAGGGGCTTGACTGCTGAGGAGTTCAGCCAGTTGAAGGAGTTTGGCTAAGACTCGATCGTTGGAGAGTTCGGTCAGTTGAAGAAATTCGACTAAGACTCGACCGTTGAAGCTCTTCCATGACTATCGATTGCATTAGACTGAGCATCAGACTGGACTTTGGTAGGAGCGCGGTTTATCCCCAACAATAGTTTCCTCCCACTTTTGAGTTTGAAACTCAAAGGAAGAGAGTACAAAAAAGGTGACTGCCAAAGTCCTCTTCAGGGCTCTACGCCAGTTCAGATTAAAGCTCGGGAGAGATCTTATCTCTAGTCGAGGTTGAAGCTCGGTCGCTCGGAAGAGATCTTATCTTTGGTCGAGGTTGGCTCGGTTGCTTAGGAGAAATCTTATCTCTAGTCAAGGTTGGCTCGGTCGCTCGGAAGAGATCTTATCTCTGATTGAGGTTGAAGCTCGATCACTTAAGAGATCTTATCTCCTGCAGTCGAGGTTGACTCGATCGCTCAGAAGAGATTTTATCTCTGACCAAGATTGAAGCTTGGGGGAGATCTTATCTTCTGCAGCCGAGGTTGGCTACTTAGGAGAGATATTATCTCTAGCCGAGGTTGGCTCGATCGCTCAGGAGAGATCTTATCTCTAGCCAAGGTTGGCTTGGGCCCTTGGGAGAGATCTTATCTCTGACTGAGGTTGACTCGGACGCTCGAGAGAGATCTTATTTTTGATCGAGATTGAAGCTCAAGAGAGATCTCATCTCGTGTAGCCGAGGTTGGCTCGGTCGCTCAGGAGAGATCTTATCTCTAACCAAGGTTGACTTAGTCGCTCGGGAGAGATCTTATTTCTGATCGAGGTTGAAGCTCAGGGGAGATCTTATCTTCTGCAGTCGAGGTTAGCTCGATCGCTCAGGAGAGATCTTATCTCTCTAGCCGAGGTTAACTCGGGCGCTCGGAAGAAATCTTATCTCTAGTCGAGGTTGAAGCTCGGAGGAGATCTTATCTCTAGCCGAGGTTGACTCGATCATTCGAAAGAGATTTTATCTCTAGCCAAGATTGATTCGATCGCTCGGGAGAGATCTTATCTCTGACCGAGGTTGAAGCTCGGAGGAGATCTTATCTCCTACAGCTGAGGTTGGCTCGATCGCTCGGGAGAGATCTTATCTCTAGCCAAGGTTGACTCGATCACTCGGGAGAGATCTTATCTCTGATCGAGATTAAAGCTTGGAGGAGATCTTATCTCCTACAGTCATGATTGGTTCGATCGCTCGGGAGAGATCTTATCTCCTGTAGTCGAGGTTGACTCGGATGCTCGAAAGAGATCTTATCTCTAGCCGAGATTGAAGCTTGGGGAAGATCTTATCTCCTACAGTCAAGGTTGAAGCTCAGAGGAGATCTTATCTCCTGTCGAGGTTGACTCGGTCGCTCGGAAGAGATCTTATCTCTAGCTGAGACTGATTCGATCGCTCGAAAGAGATCTTATCTTTAGCCAAGGTTGAATCTCGGAGGATATCTTATCTCCTGCAGCCGAGGTTGGCTTGGTCGCTCGGAAGAGATCTTATCTCTAGCTGAGATTGACTCGATCACTTGGGAGAGATCTTATCTCTAGCCGAGGATGACTTGGGTGCTCGGAAGAGATCTTATCTCTAGCTGAGATTGAAGCTCGGGAGAGATCTTATCTCCTACAGTCGAGGTTGGCTCGATCGCTCGGAAGAGATCTTATCTCTGATCGAGGTTGACTCGGTCGCTCGAAAGAGATCTTATCTCTGATCGAGATTGGCTCGATCGCTTGGAAGAGATCTTATCTCTAACCGAGGTTGACTCAGGCTCTCGAGAGAGATCTTATCTCTAGCCAAGGTTGAAGGACTTCGATCTGCTCATGTTAGGACGAGGTGCTCCTCCTGTTCCTAATACGGCCATTATTGACTGCTTCTTCTCTATCATTATATAGTTTTTGCACAAAGAAACAATATTATTGAAATGAAAGAATTTTATTGAAGGAAAGTTACTGACAGTGCATCCCCAAATTTTTTATGTTTCAGGGTCATGAGAGCATTGTTCCTCTGAGTTCCTTCAGGCAGTAAGTCTCGAGCCAGATGACCTCCTCTATCTTATACTAACCTTCTCAATTTAGAGCAAGCTTCTCTTGGCTTTGAAGTTAGGAGATGATGGATTGTCGAAGTACCAAGCTCCTCCTAGATGTGGCATCAATGATATGGGAGGGGATCGACCTTTTTGTTGTTCCTCCATCATTGGTGGTTCTGGCTATGGCAGCACCCTTGACCGATCTTCTTCTGCTTCAGATTGGCGTCTGAGGAACCGACCTAGTCAGCCTCTCCTAATGAGCTCTTCGATTTTATCTTGGAGCTGAATGCACTCTTTAGTATCATGACTGTGGTCACGATGGTAGAGGCAATACTTACTTCGATCGTGCTTATTTGGAAGAGATCGTAATTCTTCTGATCTTGGTAGCTGGTTCTTAATTTTCATCAGAACTTGAGCTTTAGGAGCATTGAAGGGGGCATAATTATGGAACCTTTCGAGAGGAGGACTTCTTCGCGCCCTTCTGTCGGAGCTTCCTTGATGACGAGCTTGAGGAATTCAGGCTCGCTTACGTCCGAGGGGAGTCCATGAGCGCGGTCGAACTTTACTCGACCCTCCATCGATGGTGGATCTATTATACTCGTCCGTCCGCCGCTCTCCTAAGGCTTCTTCATCCTTTAACTTGAGGGATTCTTCCGTACGGACATATCCCTCGGCCCGAGCCAGTAGATCGACGAAGTCCCTGGGATACTTCTTCTCTAGGAAGAACAGTAAATCATTCTTCTGAAGGCCATCCTTAAGTGTGGCCATCGCAATAGACTGGTCCAGGTCCCGGACCTTCAATGCCACAGCATTAAATCGTGTGATATAAGCTTGGATGGATTCCTCCTCCTTCTACTTGATATTCATCAAAAAATCCAAACTCCGACGTGGGCGTCGGCTACTGACGAAGTGAGCCATAAACTGATGACTCATCTAGTTAAAAAAAAAAATCATACCTAGCTTTAACATCGAGTACCAATTTTTTGCTACTCTCTTTAAGATAGATGGGAAGGCTCGGCACAATATGGCATCTGGTGCACCATGGAGTAGCATCATGCTCCAGAAGGCCTCTAGATGATCAACTAGATTAGAGGTTTCATTGTAGCTTTCAAATTGAGGAAGCTTAAAATTCGACAGAATGGGCTCTTGCATAATTCGAAAAGAGAAGGAGGGATCGATGCGGACGTCGTCATAACGAGCTGAGGTGACATGGTGGAGTTTCTTGATCCATCGGTCCATCTCCCACAGTCTGTGATCGAGGGCGTCGTCTTGGTTGCAGATCTTAGGGAGCTTCCAGCTACAAATGGAGAAGGTCTCCTTCAGAGGAGAACCATGATCCAAATATGAATCCTCTACTCTCTGTTTTCTCTTTCTAAGGGCGACGAGTATGCTAATCTGAGTACTCTTTCTTGGGGTTGATTCTCGACATCCTGATGGTGGACTTTCTGATGGAGTCACCACTGGAGGCTGCCGCATGACCTGCATCCTCTCGGTGAGATCATGAACCTGCTAGACCAATAGGTTGAACTACCCCGCATCTACCGTGGCTACAGATGAAACTTGATTGCCGGGGTTGAAGCGGGAGCAGATGGATCTAGATGGGATCGGGTCATGAAGACCGTCGATTATCGGGTCGAAGCTCTCTTGGGAGGCATTTTCTCTCGAGAAAGAACTCTAGAGAGGAAGAAGGGAGATCTCTAAAGAGGGAAGAGAGAGATCATCGCTGAGCACTCCTTTAAGAATAAGAAAATCTCAAGAATAGAGGATCCTTCTTCTAGCGCCAATTCTGTTGGTGCAGAATTTAGTTGACGCCGGATCGAACTGGAGTAGAGGATGACGAGATTGCTGTCGGTGACCTACAAAATAAAGTTCCATCCAGAGTCGGTGGTAGTGGCTCCGATGGGATCCTCCGATGATCAAGTCAGCTCTTCTAGCCAATAGAAATGGAGTGCTCAGGAATGAGAAGTGAGCTTAGAGCTTTAAAGGGGAGAGGAGAGCTTAGAGAAAATATATCTTGAGGATTTCTTTTATAGACGGAGCTTGAATGATGGTGACGACCATACCATCTGGTAGCGGGCTGCTCTAGATCGTATGGAGTTTGATATGGAGAGAGTGGTATCATCAGACTGGTAGTGGCGACCATGTCATCCGATCGTGGGCTGCATGAGGCTGGTTATGAAAAAAGTGGTGTCACCAGTAATGGTGGTCATATCGTCCGATCATGGACCGCATGAAGGATATTACGAAGAAAAGATGCCGTCAAACTGGTAGTGGCGGCCATACCACCGAGGTTCAACAGCTGTAGGTGAAGAACCTCGATGTATATCCATTTCAGGGGAGCTCGAACTCCTAAGGAAGATAAGTCTAGAGGGGATCATCCGGGAGGAGTTCGATCGAAGGAGATATTTGGAAGAAGTTCGACTCCCGGAGGAGTCTGTCTGCAAGAGCAATCCAAAAGAAGTTTGGATCCTGGAGGAATCTGGTTGAAGAAGAATTCTGAAAGAAGTTTGGCTCTTGGAGAAATCCGACTGCAGGAGCGATTTGGAAGGAGTTCAGCTCCTGAAGAAATTTAATTACAGGAGCGATCTGAAAGAAGTTCGGCTAGGACTCGATCGCTGAGGAGTTCGGTCAGAGCTCGACTACTAAGAAGTTCAGCTGGAGCTCGACCGTTGAGAACCTCGGAGGGAGTTCGGCTACCGTAGGAGTCTGACTGGAGTTCGACCGTTGAGAAGTTCGATCGGTTGAAAGGATTTGGCTAAGACTCAATCGCTGGGGAGTTTGGAAGGAGCTCGACCATTGAGAAGTTCAATCGGCTGAAGGAGTTCGACTAAGATTTGATCATTGGAGAGTTTGGAAGGGGCTCGACCGTTGAGAAGTTTGGTCGACTGAAGGAGTTCGACTAAGACTCGATCGCTGGGGAGTTCGATCAGTTGAAGAGATTCAACTAAGACTCGACCGCTGAAGCTCTTCCATGACTATCGGTTGTATTAGGCTGAGCATCAGACTGGACTTCGGTAGGAGCAGGGTTTATCCCCAACAGATAGAATTCCAATGCTTAATAGATCTAATTATACTTGGAAGGCTAGAATGAAAATATTATACAAGCACATGACTATAATTTATAGGCAATTATAATCAATGGCCTACACACATCCAATGCATTGATTCATGATAAAGAAATGATTCAAATGAATGCTAAGGTAATGAATTTATTTTATTGTTCATTAGACATAAATGTATTTAATATAATTTCTTCTTGTATTTTAGCTAAACATATTTGGAAGAAATTGAAAATAATCTTTGAGGAAGCCAATCAAAAAGAAAAATCAAGCTCCCATAAAGAAAAAAAAGCTCATCCCAACCTATGTCTCATGACTTATAAAGATAAAAAGAAGAAACACAGAAGAAAGAGAACAATGATTAATGGAGAGCAAGTCAAAGAAAGAATGAGAGAGAGGAGGATGGTATAGCAAATTATTGCCTCATGGCTCAAAATATTGAGGTATATCATGAACACTTCTCTAAATATACTTTTAATGAATTATATGAAATCTTTAATGAGTTAATAGATGAACATAAAATAGTAAGACTACAAAATAAAGAGCTTAGAAAATCTAACCTATGTTTGGCTGAAGAGAAAGTTAAAATTTTGAGTGAAAAAGATCTATTGAAAAAGATGAAAAATATGGCCAATAAAAAGAAAGATTTTTTGAAATAAATTGAAACTCTAACTAAGAAAAAAGAAAAGATAGTTAAATTTGAAAATTTTTTAGTTAAAAAAAAAGAAAGATTTTCAAAATCTGTAAAATCTATGATTAAAGAAAATCTTAAATTGAAAGAACTTAATAAACTAAGATTTTTGGCTAAAAAAAAGAATAAATCTAAAAAATCTTTTTTAGAAAAAAATATCAAATTAAAAAAAATGATTGAAAGCTTGAAGTCTATGCTTCAAAAGTTTACAATTGGATCTCAAAATCTTCAAGCCATTTTAAATTATCAAAGAACTAATTTTGACAAATCTAGAATTAGTTATAATTCAGAAAGAAAATAAAAATTTGTCAAAAACATGCTCAACAAAACTTCAACTAAAAAGCACTCAATTAAGTGTTTTAAATGCAATAAGATTGGCCATAAAATTTTTGAATGTAATATTAAAAAAAATGGCCAAACTTCTATTAAACAAATTTGAATTCTAAAAAAAATCTTGAATACTAACTCCTATGGATCCAAGATGACTTGGGTACTAACAATTATGAAGTGATTTTACAGGTACGCCAAGAATCCAATGGAATAAAATAAAAAAAATCTTGTGGTGGGATGCCTTGAAAATAAAATTGGATGGGCGATGATGTTGGTAAAATCTAAACCCTTCTCACATCATACCATCAACGACTATTAAAGTTATTTTGATTAAAATTATTATCTTTAATATGGTTTATGTTATGTTTATTTGCTTGAAATTTTTTTTATATATTAGTAATACTGGTATGATTGATTGATTTTGATGATTTAAATACTTTGATTTTAAGAGGTCAATATGCTTTTCTCTAAGTATCATATTATGATATGAATAGAAATTATTTTAAAATTTAGCATAATATTTAAGCTTTTCTATATCAATTTTGCTATTAAGAAACTTAAATTAAAAGAAGTTTAATTATCTATAAATTCATTTGATTACAAAATATTAAAATGAAACTAGTTTTTGATATTCTCCCATAAAATATTTAAATATTAAAAGTCTCCTAAAAAATTGCATAACCTAAGTACTTGAATACAAGACATTTAATCATAAAAGATCAAGTGCATAAAGTATTAATTTATATTGCATCATAGGTTGACCCCTAACGATTTTAAAACTTTTTAGTTGAACTAAACTTATAAACTCTTCATCTTGTTTCCTCTTGATTTGATCTTATTTAATTTGATTATTGAAACCCTCCAATTGATTAATTTTTTGATCTCTTAAATTGATGTGAAAATCTTTCTTAATCATTGATTTGATTGCGCGCCTTTTTTTTGATCTTGAAAGAGAATTTATGAACATTCATTGATTAATTTTGAAAATTAAATATGAAAAATATCCTTCTTTAATCTTTTGAAGTTGATATCTTGCAAAATATTTTAAGAAAGCTGTCATTTGCTTTTAAGCCAAATATTTAAAGAGAACTTTAGTTTTGTTCAATTGATATTAGATAGCTTATAATTTATCTTATATTTTATTGATTTATCTTTTGATAAATATTTTTAAAAAAATCTTTATCTCAAATTTAAATTTTTGATATTGCATCACTTGAGATAAATCCAAGAAGTTCACACCTTTTCTAAACTTAACTATCTGGTATTTCATAAGAAAAGGGATGAAATAATCTTTCAAAGAATGATAAAAAATATGTTCATAATTTGACTTGAATAATTTGCTGATATCAATTTAAATTAATTTATTATTTTAAATTTTTAAAATTATTTGATTTAAATCAATGTAGCATTATCACTTCAAAACTAAAATAATTGGTATTAAATTTTTTTTTTGGAAAGTTGCAATTTTGAAATATCTAGTATGAAGCTGAATTTATAAATTTATTTTTCTTAATCTTTAAGTGATATCAAACTTTTAAATAAATCATTAATTGATCTGAATTTTAGTTCTATTGATATTAAGTAGAACTTACTTTTAGTGGATAAATTTAAAAATTAATTTACTTTAGTATTTTAGTGGCATCAAATTTTTTAAAAAAAGTTTTATTTGATCTGAGTTTTAGTTCAATTGATATCAAGATAATTATTATTTGGTTTGAACTTCAAAACTCTTAGTATCAAAATTTTTATAATTACTATCAATTAGTACATCATTACCTAGTGCTCTAATGCTTTATCTTTTAGCAAAAAAAAAAATCTTTATCTTAAATCTAAGTTTGCATAGCTATAATTTTAATATGATATTATTTAAGATAAATTATAAATATTTGATATCTTTTTTGAACTCAATGTATTATATTTCTTATGAAAAAAAAACCTAAGTTAAAATAAAATATTTTTATATGATTTATTTTGTATGATTTATTGATATCAATTTAAATTAACTTATTAAGATAATTTGATCTGAATTTAAATTAATTCATCTTTTTCGATCAAAAACTTCAACGATTGATATCAAATAGATCATTATTATCTTATATTCTATTAGTTTATCTTTAACAAAAGAATAAAATATCCTTACATATAATCTGGTTTGCATGAATATATTTTTAATATTATATCTTAAATAAATTATAAGATTGGCACCTTTATGCTTTAAATTGATTGATACTACTTAAGAAAAGAAAGTGATATTTTTTTTTAAAAAAAATTATGATATATCCAAATTCTTAGTTTTAAAAGAAACTATTTATCTTGGATTTTTAAAGCTTAAAGCTATTCCTTGAACTAAATTTGAAAAATATTTCTTTTTGAATCTATAGTTTTGAGAAAAAAAATACTATTGAAATTATATTTTTTAAATGAGAGAGAAATATTTCTTAAACTCAATCTTATTTGATTTTGGTTGAGTTGTGCTAAAAAAAATAATTTTTAAACTTAAAAAGAAATCACCCATATTACTTGATTTGTTCATCTTTGATTTAAACATTTATATTTTTTTGACTTATCAATTCATACTTTAATTAATTTGATTATGTCATCATTTCTAATGATCAATGAATATTTCAAAAATACTTTACATGGATTGATCATTTTGATGTTATCATGATTGAAGACATCCTATTATAAACATTGTATTTTAAAATCAATGAATGCAAAATTTTCATAAAAATTTTTTTTTACTATATCATGATTATGACTGATTATTTGATTGATGATTGATTGTTTAAAATTTAATATGCTTATTTTAAATATGTGCAATAGAGAAAAAAAATACTAAAAAAAATAATTTGATCTTAAAAGATTATTTAATTAAAAATATCTTTATTTATAAAAATAAGAAAAAGAATTCATTTAAGATGAATTAATTACTAAATTGATATTAATTAAAGTTTGATATGGTATCAAATTAAAGACACTTAACTTGAAAGAAAAGGAGGAGATAATGCTAAAGAATGAATATATATATATATATATATATTATTTTGATAATCTAAATTTAAAATATACTTATTTTGAAATAAAGAGGGAAAAAAATTGAAAAGTAAATTAATCCAACTATTAGTCTAAAAAATAGAGGAAGAGATATTTTTTTATTTGATTTGGTTGAAAATATTAATAAATTTTTTATCTAAAATTTTCAATCAATTATCTTATTTTGAACTTTATTGATTTTAAACTTTCCATCAAACTTACAGTCTTCTAAATTTATGCTTTTATATATTTATTCAGTTTAATTTACTTGATTTAAAGTGTTATTGATTTTAAATAGTTTTAGACAAATAACTTATTTTCAATAATTAAAAATTACTTAAAATGGTATCATTAATATGTTGATTTCATATTTTGATTTGCACGATTATTCTTGACAATTGATAGGAGTTAAATTAAATTAAAAATATATTCTTACTTCAATAAATAAATTTTTAAACTAAATTTTAAAATTTATTTAAAAATTTGAATTTGATACTGAATTCTTGATGTGCATCATATAATCCTTATGAATTATTTGTATTAAAATAATTTTACTCGAAGCAATGAATTTAAAAAATGTGACTATCCTTTAATTTGATATTATTTATTTTATTTTGCTTGATATATTTTTGGTATATACTATTTCCAAACTTAATTGACTAAATTTTTTTAAGAAAAGAAAAGATTGAATCTTAAAGTGTATATTATGCTTGATTTCATGGTCAAATTTTTTGAAAAGCTCTATTCCTCTAAAATTTTAAAAGTGCATATTTAAAAATCTGATTAAAAAGTCATATTCATTCAAAAAGAAAAAGAGCCTTTAATATTTGACTGCAAGCTAATTTTTAAAAAAATATTTATTTAAAAAGGAGAGATAATTTTTTTGATTTAACTTTATGAATTTGATACATCTCTCAATTTAATATCTTGATGTTGATTTTAATAATTTTTTTTTATGAGTTTTTTGATGTTATCAAAATGGGAGAGAAGAATTATTGAGTATATGCTATGCTTGAGCCTACAATACATTTCGTGAAGCTTATTGAATGTCTTTTAAAATCTATGAATCTAAATTTAAGTTAAATGGGAGCCTTCAGAAAGTGTGCATTTATATTTATATATATTATTACTTCATGATTTATACTAACCAATTTATTAAAATGCATCAAATTTTATTTCTATGTATATACTCAAAGTTTTACCATCATCAAAAAGGAGAAGATTGTTGACCCCATGATTGATTTTGATGATCGTCAGATTTTGAGTGTTTAAGTATTTAATCATATATTTCAAAAGTAGATGTAGATCTTTTTAGATGTTCAAATTAAAAAAAATTAATCTAAGAAAAAATTTATACAAAAATCACCAAGTCAAAAGTTTCAAAAAAGTTGAATTGGTAAAAATCTTTAAAGAAGGACAAAATTATAATTTCATCAAGTTAAAAAAAAATATGTTTTGAAAGCCTCAAGAGCAATTAGAGAAAAATTCTAATCTTTTGGACATAATTTTATATTTTTTGGATATCAAATTTGAAAGAAAATCAAGTTTTTGCAAAATGGTCAACCCTAGGACGACCCCTAGTCATCTTCTTTTGAAATAGGCAGCTTGGCACATTTTGGCATGTTATTTTATATGGTCTAACAAAAGGATCGATGCTAAATTTTTTAGTGCAGTCTAAGTACTGACACCTAAGCACAAGATATCGACCCCAAATTAAAAAGTGTCGATCCTTGCTGAAAAAATATCAACCTTAATATCGGAACATGCTACAATGGTTAGTTTTTTACACTTTTTTAACGAGCTCTTTTCATTCCAAACGACTAATTTAAGCCTCCCAATGGTTCAAACTCTCTCTCCAACCATTGTGAAGAATATTTAAAGATGGAGAATCAAAAGAAAAAAGAAAGAAGTGGATTTAGAAATCATTTAAATTATAAGGTTCATTGAATATCTAAAGAAAAAGAGAAAAAAGAAAGGATCTTGTGCATCAAATTCAGAGGGCTTCCAAGTATGATCATCCTCATCCATTCAAGCTTCCTCTTAGCTTTCAAAGGAGAGAATACAAAGCTTCAAGGGCCATCTTTCAGCATCTTCTTAAGCTTTAACATGAATTTCTTTTTCTCTTTTATTCTTATGCTGAATTTTTTATCTTGTATTTTTATTTCTTTGCAAGTTTCTTTAGAGGAAAGAAACTTATGATGTAGGCTAGTCCAAGCCAGTAATTGGATGGTATAAAGGTTATGGCTGGTGCTTCTTGTTTAAAACTAACTAGATTGATAGTAAATCCAAAAAACTATCGGTGTAGAATTATAGTTGATGAGCCTGACAAAATCAACTGGATTAGTTTGTAATCCTGGATCAAAATAAACGCACTGTAATCTAGGAATTATAGTAAAATTTCTAAGGAGATAGCTTGGAGAGTGGATGTAGAAGCGAGTTGCTCCGAATCACTATAAACCTTATGTGTTTGCATTATGGTTTTGCTTTTCTTGCTTTCTTTATTTAATTTACATATTTACTTTATCTCGTTGCTTTTAATTCCGCTGCTACACTTTGTATATTCACCATAAAAACTCAAGTTGTTTTAATTAGAAGCATATATTTGCATTAGAGCTTAATTTGGCCAAGATTTTAAAAGAATCTATCCCCCCCCCCCCCGCCCCCGCCCTCTTGGGTTGCTACCTTTGGGCAATAGAAGGATAAGGGGCGAACATCATAAGAGGGCATGAGGTTGTGGGATGGGCTACCATCAATTAGTGCAAGATATCAAGAGAAGATATTGCTTCTCTTGGATGAGAGATCAAACCCTGGGCATTAGGATTTTTGGATGAGAGAAAAAAAATCGGCAATAATTATTTTTTCTTTTCTTCTTCCACTTTTCCATATCCTCCTCTAATTCATCTTCGACTTTGGAGAGTCTGAAAGGTTCAAAGAAGAAGATATATTCAGATCAGATCGCTTATAAGGTTCTAAACCTTGGAAGATCGATCTAAAAGTTAGATATAGTTTGAGGCATTGATGTAATCGATGTATGTATTTTATTTTTTAGATTTTATACATGCAATATATCATGTTGTAGATCCTAGGTTAGGTGTTTTAGATTTGATCTTAAGCATGATAATTAGGTTAAATTATTTAATCTTATATTTTTGCTAAAAAAATTTTAAAAATCATACTTAAAATGCCTGCTAGTTTCCTACAATATCATCATTTTTATTATAAGATGATCGGAGCATTGAGGATTGTCGTATGATATTATTTTATTAAATGGAACTATTCTACTTTATAGTTTATAAAACTTTTTCTAAAGATATTTGTGTTTATGAGATATATTTAAAGTTTATCTTTGAATTATATTAACTAAGATTCACAAACTCGATATCGAAACCCATGTTAGCCATCGGTGGTGTGGGTTTGTACCAGACCGAATCGATGCAAACCAACATAAGCAAATGAAGAAAACCATAAGGAGGAAAAGAGAGAAAGAAAGAGAAATAAAGGAGGGAAGAAAATGACGGAGGGGAAGCCGTTGAAGAGGCCACCAAATGGTGCACTCTACGCATGCAATGCTGTGGACGTGAAATAAGGGTATCATCCCTATTTCATGGGTTTTCTTTTTAAAAAAGCCAAAAATTGGTGAAGCTGGCAACATTCATCGACAATTAGTTTGCCAGCTTCACTATTTTTGATTTTTTTAAAAAAAATCAGAAAATAAAGGCGGCAATGAATTTTTTGACTTCACTATTTATTAGCATTTTTAAAAAAATTTGATGAAGGAATAGAGGTGGTCGCTACTATTCCAGAGCCGTAGCTCCACTCGCACAGTTTCTATCGTCCGGTGGCCATGGCGGCCACTAGCAAACTCAAATGGCCCCTCCGCCAGCTATGCCTCCCTCCAGTACATCACTTTCCTCTCTCTTTCTCTCTTTTTCGCTTGTTTAAAAGTCCTATTTAAGTAATAGTCGAGCTGTGGAGGCTTCCGCAGCTTTTCGACTACTGCAGCGGGCCACCGCCAACCTCCACTAGCATCTCCTCTCTCCCCCTCTCCTCCGCTCTCTCTTCCTATTTTTTCCTCTCCCTCCTTTAGTATACCATTTTTTCTAACTGAATTGTTCTAATTTTCTACTGGTCCGGCTCGGTATGGGATGTACCTACCCGATCGATGCGGAATTCTCTGATATTAACTATAGTAGATGGTTGTGTTTTTGATACTATTTATATATTTAAGTTCTAGTTCTTATATCATTTATCTTGTAGGGATTATGCTACTTATTTGAAATCATTTATCATTTAAATTCTTGCTATTTTAATGTTGGATTTCATAAATCTAAAATAATATTATGGTTCTCCTTATAATAGTTATGTTGTTACAATAAAGTCAAATTATAAGAGCTCTAGTAAAAAAAATAAGTATATATTTATTATTTTTTAAATAATCATTATTTAGGAATATTCATGCATCTTAATTAACTTTCTTATTTTTTATATTTATATTTAGATGCTTCTATTATGAGTATAAACAAGCATATATTCATATTGATTAGGAAGAGTGTTGGTGATTATTTGGATTCTCAATATAAGGTATATATTATCTTTTTTTTTTACTATGTTAGAGTTTAATGATTTACTTCTTACTTTCAATGGAAATTTAGATTATGATTATCTCTCTTGTATGCAATAAATGTTTACTGAAATCAACAATTCTTTTAATTAGATCTATCCTTTATGAATGTGTTATTATAGTTTTTATTTTTGAATTCTTGCTTTCAATAAAATTTTGTTTCTTGCTTCTAGTGAATATTTGCTGAAATTATAATTTTTCATTGGATATATTCTTTACGATTATATCATTATTATTAGTTTTTTATTATTGAATTCTTGCTTTTAATTAAATTTCTTGATTTTGTTTATGACTTCTTGCTTCAATTAATGCTTGTTAAATTTATTTTTTTTAATTGAATCTTTCCTTTATGATCATGTCATTATTGTTGGTTTTCATCATTTAATTTTGCTCAAAATTTGACTAATATCAAAAATAATATTCGATTTATATCTATATCCAGATAAAAAGTATGGATTAAAATTATATTTATATACAAATCTGATTATACCAAATATGGAAATACTTATGTATCCAATTCATATTTATATCCTTTTTAACAAATATGGGTATTAATTTTAATATCCATTTATTATTTGTATCTCCATATCCATATTTATTGAAAAATATGGATGCAAATATGGGTATATAAGTATCCAATTTGTATTCAATCCACTTTTTGCCCTAAACATTACCTTCCATTATTCGCATTAACCGCATATCTACAACAAGCCTTGAAAATAAAAACTCAAGCATGCCAATACCATGTACCAACAAGCCTTGGTCCAAGCATTTTTCTTTGTCATGGCCCTTCTATACTTTGTTATATACATCAATGTAGAAAATATATAGCCACTTTTTTCCCCTCGGCTCACTCTTGTTTCATCATCTTTTCTCCATCTCTAAACTAAGTTGATGGACTCATCCTCCTTTCTTTTTCCCTAAAATAATTATAACTAAATAAAAATTAAAACAACAAAAGCAAATTCTTACTTCACCAAACAAATACTTTTATTTTTTGGATGTTTGTGTCTAGTCAACAACTCAACATTCATGTATGACTCTACCATTCAAATTCTATTTTTTCTCCCAACTAGCCTTGAAGGCATTTTTATTACAAAATGAAAAACAATGATAGAAAATTTTTAGAAAAATAATGTCAAATATGTCACAAAAAAAAATCATAATAATATAAGAATATGGATGATGATTTATAAAGCCGATTCTTATAATTGGGACAAGTCTTCATAATTAGGGCTGCAAACGAGTTGAGCTGCTCGTGAGTTACTCGAACTCGACTCGACTCGGCTATTATCAAATTCGAATCGAGCTCGAGTAGCTTTTCGAGTCGAGCTCGAGTAGCAGGATACTCAGCTCAAAAGCTCGTGAGCCTACTCAAGTATATATATATTTTTAATAATATTAATTTTATTTATAATATATATTAATATATATTATTAATAAGATAAGGCTTGATTTCGAGCTCGAACTCGAACTCGAGTATGGCTCGGTTCATATTCGAGTCGAGTCGATCTCGAGCTTTACCTATTTTTTATCGAATCGAATTCGAGCTTGGAATGTTAAGACTCGACCGAGTTTCGAGATCGAGTATTTTGAGTCGAGTCGAGCTCGAGCTTTCAGTTACTCGGCTCGATTGCACCCCGATTTATAATTACAGTCGTAGATCTATTTATCAAGAAAAGTAATGAAATTAGTAATCGAGGGCAAAGAATTGGAGAATTGTAGCAAAACAACAATTTAAACTACTAGTATTTGGCATATGCGATGCATAAAAATGTATAACACAGGAGATTTGGTGGAATTGCACTTGCAAATGGAGGCAGCGCATGTAGTCGTTGGAGGAAAGGCGGTTTGGCAAGTATGACAGAGTGGAGCCTATTACACATAAAGCTCAAGATAGTGTAGAACTTTAGAGGTGGAGATACATCCTATGGAGTACTCTTATTGTAATGGTATATTTTTGGAACATAGAAGATGTTGTTTTAATGATTGAATTGATAACTATTATTGCTATGAGGATGGGGAAAGGAATAGAATAAAAATTTAGAAGGATAAATAATTGCACATGACAAATGTTGATGCTTTTATGGTCTAATTATTTGATTGATTTTGGAAGAAATAAAAAGGTAATGTTTGAGGGAACCTTGGTTTAAGAAATAAGAGGGTAATTTATTTCTGTTCAAAAATTATCTTTTTTTATGAAAACTGTAAAGTAAGACAAACTTTTGAGTTTTACTTGAGTCATCCAAAATTACTATGGATGATATCTTTTGTCGTCTATATATGGAGCCATAAGGTAGATCTCAAGGAGCAAGGAAGCACCCCTAGATTTTTCTAATATAATAGAAAGATATATATTTAGGAATATAGATAATATTATTTTAAGGATAACCTTACTCCTTCCCAAGTTCGGATCGCTTACAAGCATTGGTTTATTTTGGTGCCTCATATTTGGCCTTTTTTATCCTATCCTTCCTTGGTTTAATTACCTTATTTCCTCTATATTTCACCTAGGTTCCTAAATAACCTACCTCTTAACCCTGGATCAAGGGTTCCACTCGAGACTGGAATCCCGAGGGATATGACCATTGAGGTGCTGCTTAGATCATCACACTCCAATATTTAGACAAAGCATTGCTTAAATGTGGGCTTCCAATCATGGTTAACATAAGATGTCTGATAGGTTTTTTCCTCTTTTTTTTTTTTCCCTCCCTGTTTGGTGATAGAACAGAAAGATCATATTGTTCATGAATATATTCTACAAAATTAAGAAATAAAATATCATAAAATAGAGAAGGAATAGATAGGGAATCAATCTATAGAGCATCATCAGAATCCTAGGCGATATACGTAGCCACTAAATTTACAGTTCTATTCGCATCTTGATAGATATGAATAATTTGAAATATAGTGCAATATCCTTAAGATATTCACCATAAAAAGCCCATCCACTGGTAGGGCCTACATTGAAATCCAACTAAGAGAAATATTTTGTTCGTGCACAGAGTCGGAGCGCCGTGAAAAAAAAATTTTCTTCCGACTCCATGCGTGGTATATGCGGAGCTGTCCACAGTGCGCAAAAAAATTTTCATCTATCTAATAATGATTGCTAAGTTGTATATGGATAAAGTCAGCTCTCAAAATGAACCTAGTATTAGCGGTGCCATGCGATAGTTGCTTGCTCAACTTTGTGGTTTTTTAATACCATAAAAGCATGCAGGACCACTTCGTCTATGACACGTTTCGTTAGTTCCTTACACAAAGCTCACGTATGGATGGGACTACGTAAAAGAATTCAGCATGGGTCCCCATGATGCTATCAACCTTACCCTCGATCATCTACATTAATTATTTAAGAAAACAACACTCAGCAACTGGAAATGGCATTTTGTTTATTTGGAAGGCATTACTACAAGACATGGTTGAACTGTATTGCCTAAGCAAATAGCCTTTCTATAACGAGAGTGGCAGACAGCATACAAGGATTAACACATAAAATAGGGCTATCCTGGAACTTCTCAAAACACCCTTTTTTTTTTTTCTTTTTTTTCTAAAAAAAATTCCGGTTCTCCACTTGTGTGGTGGTATCTCAGAGAACTCACATAAGGACAATCCCTTTGCTCACAGAATCATTTTCTATTTTGCTTGATGCTCCAGATGACGAGAGGGGTTCTGCATTTTATCAACGGGCACCTGTACGTCTTCCGCCGCTGGTTTGGAAGGGGGATTGTGCATATAAATACTTGCTTAATAGCTGGCCATGATCCATCATTTAGATCAGACAAAAACCGCTTTTGAATTCAATGGCCACTCTACTTCTTGGTCTTTTTAGAAAAGATTAAAAAAAGGATTCAATGAACGTGCAGTCCCGCATCATCTACCTCAAAAAAAAACGCCAACCCTCCGTCACTCACTCACTCTCTCTCTCTCTCTCTCTATATATATATACTCTCTCTCTCTCTCTCTATATATATATATATATATATATATATATAGTTCCTTGGACGTGCAGTCCCGCATCATCTACCTCAAAAAAAATGCCAACCCTCCATCACCATATATATATATATATATATATATATGGTGATGGAGGGTTGGCATTTTTTTTGAGGTAGATGATGCGGGACTGCACGTCCAAGGAACTATATATATATATATATATAGAGAGAGAGAGAGAGAGAGAGCAGCCAAAAGTTGAGCATGCCTAAACCTAAATCATGTTAGATAATTATATGAATCGATGCAGATATACGTTTATGTCCATATTAGCTATGCACTAAATGGATCTTAGATATTTATTTAGATCAAGAAACTAAAATAATATTACTAGTATTTTTAGATAAAATCTAGATTGTTCAAAAATTTGGTATATAGCCTATGTATATAACTAGAAGATGCCATGATTTAAATAGAGGGAGAGTGTAAATAGATCTTATATATCAATTATATATTAATACATTTTAGGTTATATAAAGTCAAAAAATTTAAATAATATCTTTCAACTAATCTTTTATACTAGATTGATTTACGAATTTAGAATATAAAGATATTTTTAAAAAAATTAATTATAATTAATTTTTATATGTAGTGTAAAATTGTGCGAACTCAAGTTGTTCTCTATGAAGGCACTTTTTATGTAGCAACCAAAATTTTTGTATTTGATTTTTTGATGGTATGACTCTGAGCATTTTTGTCATGAATAAAACACTCATGAAGCCTACACTACACAGCTGATAAAACCTGAATGATGCTAACTCAAAGTCCCAAGATAGCAAAGTCAGTCTAAATGCAAAGGCAAAGACAAGTTCATAATCAAATTAGACAAACAAGCAAACGGGTGCAATCCCCTGGTGGTTCTTATAAGGTCGCATTTTGCCGCGATACATACCCTCCATGTTATCTGTAGGGCCCAACCCGGTCAATGGATCGGTCAACCTGGCTATGGCCTGCATGCCCCAGCTTTTGTGCTGTTGGCGGCAAGATATGATGGAGGCAAGATATAATGCAGGCCTGGTTCCAAGTGAACAAGCTTGTCCCGTTTCGCAAACAAATGAAGCTCTCGGCCCCTGCTCGAGACGAAGTCGGAGAAGGAGGCAGCTCCGGCTACTTAAGGACCCTAACTTTTTTTTTTTGAGGATCGGATTTTTCATAGATAAAATATTTATCTAAAAATTTATATTTTTTTAAATAAATATTTTTTAAATAATATTTAGATAAAAATAATTTATTTATATTATTTTATATATAAAAAAGTAGCTTCAAAATTTGTTATTCATATTCTTTTGCATTACTTTTTTTCTAGATAAATTACTAAATTTTATCTATTTTTTCATACTATCCTTCATGCTTTTTAGATTTAGAGAAAATGGATGTTGACGTAGAAACTGGTCGTCGTCGGAATCTACTGGAGTGGAGGCTGAGGAGATCGCCGTCGGGACCTGCAAAATAAAGTTCCATCTGGAGCCGGTGGGGGGTGGCTCCGACAGGATCCTCCGATGATCAAATCAGCTCTGGCCACCAAGAATGGAGTGCTCGAGAATGAGTTCCACAGAGCTTAGAGAAGAAGAGAAAAGCTTAGAGATCAGAGATTAGAGATTAGAGATAGCATATCTGAGGGTCCTTTATAGGCGGAGCTTAATTGATGGTGGTGGCCATACCGTCTGGTAAAGAGCCGTTGGGGTCACATGGAGTTCGGTACGGAGAGGAAGGCGTCGTCAGGCGGATAGTGACAACCATACTGATAGGTCATGGGCCGCATGGGGCTGGTTACGGAGCAAGTGGTGTCGCCAGTGGTGGTGGCCATGTCGTCCGATTGTAAACCATATGGGACAAGTTACAGAGAGAGTGGCATCGCCAGACTGGTAATGGCGGTCATACTGTCGAGGTCCGACAGCCGTAGCTCGAGGAAGCAGGCGTTGACTGGTGGACTCGGGCGTATACCAATTTCAGAGAAGTTCGGACTCCAAGAGGAGTTTGACCAAAGGGGGGCCTGGAAGGAGTTCGACTCCTGTGAATCCAAGGAGCCTAGCCGCTAAGCAGTTCGGCAGCTGAATGGGTTCGAAGGAGCTCGATGGCTAAGTAGTTCGGCCGGCTAAAGAGGATGTCTGGGAGAAGTCTAGCTTCTGAAGAAATCCGATCGAAGAGGAAGCTTGAAGGGAGCTCGACTCTCGCAGGCGACTGACTGAAAGGATGAGGAGAGAGTTCGGCCCTTGCGAGAGTCCGACTGAAGTTCAACTGCTGGGGGTCCGAAGGAGCTCGGCCGGCTGAAGGGACGGCCGCTTGAGGAGTTTGACCGCTGGGAGTTCGAAGGAGCTCGGTCGGCTAAGTAGTTCGACCGACTGTAGGAGTTCGCTAAGACTCATCCGTTGAAACTCTTCCGCGGCTACTAGTTGCATTAGGTAGAGCATCGAACTGGACTTCGACAAGAGCGGGATTTATCCCCAACAATAGTCCTCCCACTCCCGAGTTTAAAACTTGAAGGAAGGGAGTGCAGAAAAGGCGACTGCCAAAGTTTTCTTTCGAGCTCCATGCTGGTTTAGATCAAAGCTCGGGGGGAGATCTCATCTCCAGACGAAGTTGGTGCTAAAATTAAAGTCCGGGGAAGATCTCATCTCCTACCATGGTTGATACGGGTGCTCAGAAGAGATCTAATTTACAATTGAGGTTATCTCCGATCTTATTTCTGACCGAGATTGTCTCGATCGCCGTGAGAGATCTCATCTCTGGTCAAGGTTATCTTGGGAGCTCTGGTCGAGGTTGTCGCGGACCTTATCCCTAGCCGAGATTGTATCGGGCGCTCTGGCCGAGGTTGTCGTGGATCTTATCTCTAGTCGAGGTTATGTCGGACGCTTTGATCGAGGTTGTCGTGGACCTTATCTCTAGCTGAGGTTGTCTCGGTCGCTCGGAAGAGTTCTCATCTCTAGCCGAGGTACAACCTCGGTCGCTTGGAAGAGATCTCATATCTTGTCGAGGTTGTCCCGATCGCTCGGGTCAAGGTTGCCGAACCCTCGAGGGAGATCTTGTTTCTTGCGATCGAGGTTGATGCGGACGCTTGGGGGAGATCTTATCACCTACCGAAGTTGATGGAAATCCTATTTTCTGTGGACTTCGGAGCTCGGACTTGAACTTTGCTCGCGTTAGGATGAGGTTCTCCTCCTATTTCTAGTGGACTGTGGGGGCACCTTCGGACCATCGTCCGTGCCTCTCCCCCCATCTCATCTAGGGTGAACGAGGCCTTCAGCTTTGCTCGCATTAGGATGAGGTTCTCCTTCTATTTCTAATGGGCTATGGGGCCACATTCGGACCGTCGTCCGTGCCTCTCCCCCTATCTCGTCTAGGGTGAATGAGGCCTTCGGCTTTGCTCACGTTAGGATGAAATTCTCCTCCTATTCCTAACGGGCTGTGGGGGCACATTCAGACCGTCATCCATCTCCCCCCATGTCGTCTAAGTTGAACGAGGCCTTCAATTTTGCTCGCGTTAGGACGGGGTTCTCCTTCTATTCCTAACGGACTGTGGGGGCACATACGGACCGTCATCCACACCTCTCCCCCATCTCGTCCTTTATGAACGAGGCCTTCGACTTTGCTCGCATTAGAATGAGGTTCTCCTCCTATTCCTAACGGACTGTGGGGGCACATTCGGACCATCGTCCGTCTTTCTCCGTCTCGTCTAAAGGTGAACGAGGCCTTCAGCTTTGCTCGCATTAGGACGAGGTTCTCCTCCTATTTCTAACGGACTGTGAGGGCACATACGGACCATCATCCACACTTCTCTCTCCATCTCATCTAAGGTGAATGAGGCCTTTGACTTTGCTCGCATTAGGATGAGGTTCTCCCCCTGTTCCTAACAGACTGTGGGGACACGTTCGGACCGTCGTCCATCTCCCCCCATCTCGTCTAAGGTGAACGAGGCCTTCGACTTTGCTCGCATTAGGACGAGGCTCTCCCTCTGTTCCTAATGGGCCACTTTCACCTGCTCCTTTTCTATCGTCATGTAATCCTTGCATCAGAAAACAATAATGCTGAGCGAAGAAGTTTTATTGAAGGAAGTCTACTGGTAATACACCCTCAAATTTTCTAAGTTCCAAGGTCGAAAAAGTACTATTCCTCCGAGCTCCTTCAAGCGATAGATCTCAAGCCAGATGACCTCCACCACTTCGTACGGACCTTCCCAATTTGGGGCGAGCTTTTCTTGACTCTAAGGCTGGAAGACGGCGGCTCGTCGAAGCACTAGGTCCCCCACTCTGAATGTCTTACCCCTAACTCTGGAGTTGTAGTATTGGGCCACCTTCCGTCTGTAGGCTGCCATCCAGATACGGGCCTCCTCCCATTTTTCTTTTAGCAAGTCGAGATTAACTCTGAGGTTCTGGGGGTTGAGTTGCTCATCAAAGCCCGCGACTCGTGCGGACGAGAGCCGAAGTTCAATCGGGATAACTGTCTCCATGCCGAAGGCCAAGGCGAAGGGTGTCTCTCCGGTCGGCATCCTTTGAGTAATTTGGTATACCCAAAGAACGTGGTAGAGTTCGTCCACCCAAGCCTCCTTAGCCCTATCGAGCCTCGTCCTGATACCTTGTAGCAGGGTCCGGTTGGTCACCTCAGCCTCCCCATTGGCCTGCGGGTGAGCCACCGATGTGAAGCGATGGGAGATGTTCAGTCCTTCGCAGAATTCGACGAACCTTGCCCCAACGAACTGCCGCCCATTATCGGTTATAAAGATTCGGGGCAGGCCAAACCAACAGACTAGTGACTTCCAGACGAAGTCCTGCACCTTGGTCTCGGTGATCTTCGCTAGTGGTTCAGCTTCGACCCACTTGGTGAAATAATCGATCGCGACCAGGAGAAACTTCCGTTGCCCGGACGTTGTTGGGAAGAGGCCGAGTATGTCCATTCTCCATTGCGCAAATGGCCAAGGTGCACTGAGCGGAGCAAGCTCGGATGTCTGCTGCCTTTGCACGCTGGCATTCTTTTGACAGCGGTCGCACTTCTTCACATATTCCATGAAATCGTGAAATAAGATCGGCCAGTAGTACCCCTACCGAAGTAGTTTTTACGATAAAAATCTGGCTCTTACGTGGCTTCCACAAAGTCCTTCGTGCACATCCCACAGTGCGAGGTTGGCCTCTGAAGGTCGGAGACATCTCAGTAATGGGAGGGAGTACGACCTCTTATATAATTTGTCTTCATATAAAATGTAGCGAGAGATCTGATTCCTGAGCTTCCGAGCTTCTTTCCGATCGTGAGAAAGAACCCCCTCTTTAAGGTAGGCGACTAATGGATCGATTCAGCTGGGCTCGAATTATATCTGCAGGATGGCCTGAGATTCCTCCGTAGCTGGGCATTTCAAAATTTTCAAAAATACTTCTTTAGGTAGTTCGACCGGGGCCAAAGTGGCCAACTTAGAGAGAAGATCGGCTCTCGCATTTTTCGCCCTTGGAATATGCTGAATGCCGAAACTGTTGAAGGCCGGGGCTAAACCCCTCACTTCCCTAAGGTACCTCACCATGTCTTCCTTCCGTGCTTCGTAGCTACCATCGACTTGACCGACCACCAGCTAGGAATCGCTGTAGACTTGAAGTCGATCTACTTTTAATTCTCTTGCTGTCTTTAATCCGGCAATCAGCGCTTCATATTTGGCTCCATTATTGGTCGCGGAGAATTAGAAGCGTAGCGCATACTCGACGATGACTCCTTCGGAGCTGACCAAGATCAGACCTGCACCAGCTCCAGCAGAGTTGGACGAACCATCCACGTGCAAAGCCCAAAAGCCTTCGGGGAGGTTCGACTGTGATAGCTCAGCTTTGTCCTGACTCGGTCTCATTTTGGTGTCGGCCCCGCTCTGTCCAAGCTCGGCTTCGACCGGAATGGTGCATTCCACCACAAAATCCGCTAATATCTGGGTCTTGATCGACGGCCTGGGTCGGTAGTTGATGTCGAACTTCGTGAGCTCGATTGCCCATTTTGCGATTCTTTCAGAGGCATCCATCCGGTGAAGGACTGCTTTTATTGGTTGGTCCATGAGGACCGTTACGGTGTGCTCCTGAAAGTAAGGTCAGAGCCTCCTGACAGCAATTAGAAGAGAGTAAGTTAGTTTTTCTAACCTAGAGTACCTGGTCTCTGCATCCCTCAGGATCCGGCTCACATAGTAGACCGATCGTTGCATCCTTGCTTCTTTCTTGACCAGGACTGTCGCCAGGGCTACTGGGGAAACAGCTAGATACAGAAATAATTCTTCTTCGAGTTCGAGCTTCGCCAGTAGTGGGGGCGAGCCGAGGTAGTTTTTAAGCTCCTCGAATGCCCGTTGGCACTCCGCCGTCCAACAGAAGTCCTTCGATCGCCTGAGAACTTGGAAGAAGGGCGTGCATCATTCGGCCGACCTTGAGATGAAGCGATTTAGGGATGCCATCTTTCCGATCAGGCGCTAAACTTTCTTGATCGTCTTCAGAGCAATCATCTCCTGAATGGCTCGGATCTTCTCGGGATTTGCTTCGATTCTGCGTCTCGACACCATGAACCTCAGAAACTTTCTGGAGGTCACACCGAAGGCGCATTTGATTGGGTTCAGCTTCATCTTGTGCTTTCTGAGCGCACCGAAGGTCTCTTTAAGATCGGCAAGGTGGTCTATCGAAGCTCAACTTTTGATGAGCATATCGTCCACGTACACCTCCATGTTGCGGCCGATCTGCTCTTTGAAGACCTTATTAACCAAGCGCTGGTAAGTGGCTCCTACGTTTTTGAGTCCGAACGGCATGATCCTATAACAATAAAGACCACGATCAGTAATGAAGGTGGTCTTCTTTTTGTCCTTGAGTGCCATCCATATCTGATTATAACCAGAAAAGGCATCCAACAAGGTGAGGAGCTCATGGCCCGAGGTCGTATCCACCAGCTAGTCGATCCTGGGCAGGGGGTAGCTATCTTTCGGACAAGTCTTGTTTAGCTTCTTGAAGTCGACGCACATCCTCCACTTGTTATTCGCCTTTCTGACGAGGACCACGTTCGAGACCCAGGTCGGATAATTAACTTTTTGGATGAGTTCGGCTTGGAGGAGCTTGTCTACTTCTTCGGTGATCGCTTTCTGCCTCTTTGGGGCATGATGGCGCATCTTTTCTCTCATCGGTCGGTGCCTTGGATCGACGGCCAGCCGATGCTCCATGACTTCGACGTCAATCCCCGACATGTCCACTGGGGTCCAAGTGAAGACGTCCACATTTCTCCAGAGGAAGGCGACGAGCTGCTCCCGAACCTCATCCGCCAAGTTGGAGCCGATCTGCATAGCATGCTCTGGGTTTCCGTCATTTAAGGGAATAGAGATGAGGTCCTCCATAGGCTCACCTCGCTCCTCAGTGAGGTCGTCGCGGACGTCCAGGCCATCAACAAGATAAGGATCGGACCGTTCTCCCTTATGTAGGGCGATTGAATAACAGTGTCTCACCAGAGCCTGACCTCCTCTGACTTCTCCGATCCCGTGACTCGTCGAAAACTTCATCTTCAAATAATAGGTTGACACCACCGCCCGAAGTGCATTTAGACTAGGTCGGCCGAGAATCGCATTATAGGCAGACGGAGTCCTCACAACTAGGAAGTCGACCTGCGTTTGGGCCAATCTCGAGCGTTGCCCTACCGTCACAGCCAAAGTTATCACGCCTTCGACTGGTACGGTGTTGCCAGCGAATCCTATCAGTAGAGAGTTCATAGGCCTCAAGTAGTCCTCGGATAGGGACATTTTTGAGAAGGCATCGTAAAATAATACGTCGGTCGAGCTTTTATTATCCACCAAAATGCGGCGTACATCATAGTCAGTAATGTTCAAAGAAATTACAACTGCATCATTATGCGAAAATTGGATCTCCTGGCCGTCCGCCTCGGTGAAGGTCACGGGCTCCGTGGTCCTCCGCCTCTTTACCGATCCTTCAGATCCGCTGGCCTCTTCTTGTTGAAGTCCCTCCAAGATAGTATTGATGACACCAAGAGACGGCCGATCTTCTTACTAGTTTTCCTCACTTGGCAGTAACGCCCTCAACCGATCTTCTCGCTCTTCAAGTCGTCTCCATAGGAATCGGCCAAGTCTACCTCGTCTAACGAGCTCTTCGATCTTGTCTTGGAGCTGGATGCACTCCTCAGTATCGTGACCGTGGTCACGATGGTAAAGGCAGAACTTGTTGGGATTACATCTGCTGGGATGGGAACGCATTCTCTCCGATCTCAGAAGTCATTCCTTGATCTCCATCAGCACTCGGGTCTTTGGGGCGTTGAGGAGGGCGTAGTTGTGGAATCATCGTCGGGAGAAATCTCGACGCTGGGAGAAACCTCGGTGTGCCCTTCCATCGAGGGTTCCCTGCCTTCGAGCTCGAGGGGGAGTTCGGGCTCGCCCATGACTAGGGGGAGTCCGGGAGCGCGATCGAGCTTCAGTCCACTTTCTTTCTTCGGCGGGCCTGCTTGGCCCGCTGATTCACCGCTTGCCATTGGCTTCGCCATCCTTAGCTTCGAAAGCCTCCTCTGTCCGGCATAACTTTCGATCCAAGCCAGCATGTCAATCCCTGGGATACTTCTTCTCCAGGGAGAACAGCAAGTCGTTCTTCTGAAGGCCGCCCTTGAGAGCGATCATGGCGACCGACTGGTCTAGGTTTCGGACTTTTAATGCGGCAGTATTAAATTGGGTGACATAAGCCCGGATAAGTTCTCCCTCCTTCTGCCTAATGGCCATTAAGGAATCCGAGCCTTGGCGTGAACGCCGGCTACTAATGAAGTGGGCCGCAAATTATTGGCTCATCTGGTCAAATGATAAGATGGTACTCAGCTTAAGTGCCGAGTACCAATTCCTGGCAGCCCCCTTAAGGGTGGAGAGGAAATCCCGGCACAAGATGGCGTCTGGCGCGTCGTAGAGCAACATCGTTGTCTGGAAGGCTTCCAGGTGATCGATCAGATCGATGGTCCCATCGTAACTCTCGAGCTATGAGAGCTTAAAGTTTGGCGGGACCGGCTCCTGCATAATTTTCTACGAAAAGGGAGGATCAGTACAAATGTCATTACCACGGAAGGAGGAAGTGTGACGGAGCTCTTCGATTCGTTGGCTTATTTCTAAGAGCCTTCGATCTAAGAGGTCTTCATGATCTTTGATCTCCAAAGTCTTCTGGCAGAATGGGTGCGAGACTTCCCTCTGGGTCGAGCCACGATTCGAGCAGGGGCTCTCCCTCCTTTGCCTCCCCCTTTCGAGGATCGAAGGTCAGGTAGCCCAAGTCGGCCATTCCTGGGTCGGACCGCATGGCTCTGGAGAGTCCCGCACCATTTGAGCTGGTGTCAGGATCTGTCGGTGCATGGCCTGCACCGCCTGCACCATCTGCACTACCTCCATGAGGCCACGAATCTGTTGGACGAGTAGGTTAAACTGCTCCGCATCCACCGTGGCCATAGATGGAACCTGGGCTGTCCGGGTTGGAGCGGGAGCGAACGGATCTGAAGGGGATTAGGCCATGGAGGTCGCCGAGCGCCGAGTCGAAGCCCTCTTGGGAGGCATTTTCTCCTGGGGGATGAATCCTAGAGAGGAAGAAGAGAGATCTCCGGAGAGGAGAGAGAGATCGTCGCCGAGCACTCCTTTAAGAACAAGAGGATCTTGGAGGTTCGGGCCCTCCTTCTAGCGTCAATCTGTTGACGCAGAAACTGATCATCACCGAAATCCACTGGAGTGGAGGCCGATGAGGTCGCCACCGGGGACCTGCAAAATAAAGTCCCATCTGGAGTCGGTGGGGGATGGCTTCGGTAAGACCCTCCGACGATCAAGTCAGCTCTGGCCAATAGGAATGGAGTGCTCGAGAATGAGTTTTGCTGAGCTTAGAGAAGAAGAGGAGAGCTTAGAGATCAGAGATTAGAGATTAGAGATAGCATATCTGGAGGGTCCTTTATAGGCGGAGCTTAATTGATGGTGGCGGCCATACCGTTTGGTAGAGAGCCATTGGGGCCGCATGGAGTTCGGTACGGAGAGGAAGGCATCATCAGACGAATAGTGACAGCCATACTAACAGGTCATGGGCCACATGGGGCTGGTTATGGAGAAAGTGGTGTCGCCAGTGGTGGTGGCCACGTCGTCCGATTGCGGGCCACATGAAACTAGTTACGGAGAGAGTGGCATCGCCAGACTGGTAATGACGGTCATACTGTCGAGGTCCGACAGCCATAGCTCAAAGAAGCAGGCATTGACTGGTAGACTCGGACGTATACCAATTTCAGAGAAGTTTGGACTTCAAGAGGAGTTCGGCCGAAGGGGGGCCTGGAAGGAGTTTGACTCCTATGAATCCAAGGAGCCTGACTGCTAAGCAGTTCGGTCGGCTGAATGAGTTCGAAGGAGCTCGATGGCTAAGCAATTCGACCGACTGAAGGGGATGTCTGGGAGAAGTCTAGCTTCCGAAGACATCCAATCGAAGAGAAAGCTTGGAGGGAGTTCGGCTCTCACAGGCGACTGGCTGGAAGGATGTGGAGAGAGTTCGGCCCTCGTGAGAGTCCGACTGAAGTTCGACCGTTGGGGGTCCGAAGGAGCTCGGTCGGCTGAAGGAACGGCCGCTTGAGGAGTTCGACCGAGGGACAACCGCTGAGAAGTTCGACCGCTGGGAGTCCGAAGGAGCTCGATCGACTGTGCAGTTCGACCGACTGCAGGAGTTTGGCTAAGATCCGTCTGACTTCGGTAGTAGCAGAGTTTATCCCCAATAATGGACAACTGAGTTATTAGATATTAAATGATGAAAGCATTGAAAATGAGGAGGGGACATCTTAAGAATAAAATTAAATATCTACTTTACTGGCTGATGAGAAAATAATTTAGCCATCCCCTCGATGGATAAGATTTTTTTCATTTCATGAATAAATACTACCCACGAAAAAATAACTTATTCATCTTGAAAATGTGAGAACATGAATAAGTTAATCAATAGAAAAGTTAACTAATTTTTTTATGATATTTATCCATCAATGAACAGGCCCCTTAAGAACCACATCATTGAACCACTAGTAGTCATTGTTGCCATTGATTTTATGATGAAATTCCTTAGCTTTATCATCGATCTCTTGCCAATTCATGATCATCGAAGAATCATCGGAGTAAGTCAACAGTGTCGCCACTCTCACTCAACCTCACCGTTCACTAAGCCACCATTGTTGGCCAAGACCTCATCGTGGGATCATCAGATTTTGAATGGTAAGCCACTCCCCTATTTTTAGATATGATTATTAGCCTTGTTTCTCGTTTTTCTAGATTTATCAATAAATTATAAATTTTTTTTGAATGAAATTATTCATTATTTATGAACTTAATGTTGGAAAAGCGTTATAGGTTTCATACATGATTTTAAAAACTTTTTCAAAAATATAGCAGCAGAAGACTTTAGATTATACATTTTAATCCAAAGATGCATTAGATCTGATTTATAAACACCCTTTATCAGGACCTATGATATGATATCATGTATATAAAATCTGAAATATAAGATTATGAGATTGAATCTCACACCTGAACTCGAAATGAAAATCATAGCTTGTGTAGATCTTGTTCGTTGCTTTAGTCGTGCACAAGAACGGCCTCTAAGGATATCCACGCGAAGCTCGATCTGTCAGCTCCTGGAGTGCTAACTCCTTACGAAGACAATCTTTAATAGCTGAACAAAAATGAAGAAGAGAAGGGATTGATTATAAGAGAATAACCTTCTCTTATTTCTCTCCCAAAACCCTAACCTATTCCCTAATAGAGAAAAAGTTTTCTACAAATCTCACATGCCAAGGATGCCCACCCCAAAGCTTACGCTCCAAGAGAAATCCTCAGATTTCTCATGCCTAAAAGCTCTCTAAAAATCTATTTCTTTTTGTCTCACAAAAGGGCTGCATATAAATAGGACTGAATAACTAGAGCTGGAGATTGGAACAAAGTCCAATTTCAAAATCTTTTTGAATCGAAACTTTTCCAAACCTAACCTATCCATAAGGGGCGACAACTAGGATGTTTGGCATCCTATATCTCATGCACAAACCCTTTGTGCATTGAGATATTGAGCAGTGACTAGGGCTAGATGCAAGGGATCAAGTACAATCAAATTGGACTCTTTGGTTCTCATCCTTTTGGCTCAAATCAAACTACCTTTGATTAGACCCAAATTTATGAGTTAACCTAATCTAATTAGGCTTTTAATCTCTTGATCAAATTAAGAATTAATTGAGTCCAAGATCCGATCAAATAAAAATCTCATCTCCCTTAGCAATTAGATCATTCAATAACTTAATCAGATCAGATCTAATTGAACCCAATTCAATTAGTCTTAATTTAATTTTCATAACTCAATCAAATTAAGTCAATTAATAATCTAATTATTAATTAATCTTTTTTAAATTATATTAGATTAATTATCAATCATATTGATAATTATATCCTTCAATAATTCTCAATCATTAATCAACCATCTGATCGAATTGAAACTTTTGTATATGTGTGGCCCCATAGATTCGAACACTAAGTCGGTAGTACAAAAATAAGTTTTCTATATCAATCAAAATGACCATCTAGCCATGATACTCGATGACTGGATAGAGTCAAATATAGCAAAGCAATATTCATAACCTATTAAAAATATGATTACCGTATAATTTATCTTCTTGACCAATAATGCTTAGAAAAACTTCAGAATTTACTGTCAACTCTTGATCAGTAATTCTTATAATATCTCAACCACTTAATCCTATGGCTCTCATAAGGACCATCCAGGTCAAGATTTTGTTAAATTGAAATACATTGAGATATTCTCTCTAATTTTATTTGGAGTAATCAATCCCATCTTGGTTCATGCACCGACATAACAAGTACTTGACTGTACCCAAAAACCTTCTATCACTGAATTAAAAATTTAGATAGTCCGGTACTAAAGTATAGTAAATTACTTGCAAGTCACCATGGTGATCTCAGATTGGAGGGACATATCAATATCCTCTCGAATAATACTCTTGATAGTAGAGTGTTTTGAAATGATCATGTTCAATACAGATTAATATCTCATCTATATGCCATACCAATATCTACACACTCCTTGGTTAAGAGAACAATCAACCTATATGGCACATAATGATCTATACTTGATATAATTATTATCCTTATTAATAATGTGTCATTTGGTCACGAACAATTTTAAGAACCACATGATAAATCCTTTTTTATCATATTGAAAGTAGTTCTAAGGACTTTCATCATAACAATGAAGTTCGATTAAGAAGATATACAATCTTATAATGAAATATGTCAAATAACTTTTATTAATGAATGATTTATACATATTTACAAGAATGATCTCAATCATCTACAAGCTAGATGATTGAATTTGAGACACAATTTCTAACAACTCTCACTTAGACTAAAGTCAATTGGTACAGTATCGTATATCCATCTTCGATTTATATTCTTCGAACTCCTTGACCATAAGGGCTTTAGTGAATGGATCAGTTAGGTTCTCTTTTTCGTCTATCTTCTGAAGGTCGACGTCACCTCATTCCACAATCTTTTGAAAAAGATGGTAGCAACGCAAAATATGCTTTGTACGCTGATGGGCCTTCGGTTCTTTCACCTAAGCTATGGCTCCAGTATTATTGCAGTAGAGTAGAACCAGACCATCAATGGAGGGTGCCACTCCAAGCTCGTTGATGAACTTTCTCAACCATACAGCTTTCTTTATAGCATCGAATGTCGTATTATACTCCATCTCGCATACTGAATCAAACATGGTATATTGCTTGAAACTTTTTCAGCAAACCGCACCACTATTTAAGGTAAATATAAATCTCGACACACTCTTGCTATCATCATGATCTAACTGAAAGCTAGAATCAATATATCTCCCAAGTTTTAAGTTAGATTCTCCATAAACTAACCACTGATTCTTAGTATTTTTCAAATACTTAAGGATGGTTTTAGTCACCTTCCAATGATTCTCTTCTAGATTAGATTGGTATTTGCTTACTACCCCTAGTGAATATGCCATATCTAATCTCATATATATCATGGCATATATTATAGAACCCACTACCGAAGCATATGGTATTCTACTCATATGCTCTCTCTCTCTTGAGAAGTTGTTGGACAATCCTTCTTCCAGAGAAAAATTTTATGGCTTATCTAGAGTAGCCTTTCTTGGAATTCTCCATGCTGAACCACTTCAGTATAGTATTAACGTACGTGGATTGGGACAACCCAAGCAATCTCTTACATCTATCTCTATAGATTTTCATTCTTAGAATATAGGATGCTTCTCCCAAGTTCTTTATGAAGAACTATGATGATAACTATACCTTTATTCTCTATAATGCAGGAACGTCATTCCTAATTAAGAAAATATCATCCACATGTAGAACAAAAAATATAACCACTAAATTATTTACTCATTTATAGATGCAAGGTTCCTCTCCATTCTTAATGAAGCCAAACGTTCTTATCATCTTATCAAAATGCATGTTTCAAAGATACTTGCTTCAATCCATAAATAGATTTCTGAGGCTTGCATACCTTAGACTCATCCATAGATATGAACCTTCAAGTTGTATCATATACACCTCTTCTTCTAGCTCACCATTTATGAAAGCTGTTTTCACATCCATTTACTAGATCACATAGTCCAGATGTGCAGCTATCGCAAGCATGATTCGAATGAACTTGAGCATTGTTATATGAAAAAATGTCTCATCATAGTTAATACCATAATGCTGATGATATCTCTTGGTAATGAAAAGAGCTTTATAAGTTTCCACCTTGCCATCTGCACCTCTTTTTCTTTTGAAGATCTACTTACACCCTATAAGTTTTACCCCTCTAGGTGGATCAATCAATATCCATATATTGTTGATCTTCATGGACTCCATTTCGGATCTCATGACTTCCAGCCATTTCTCATAATCAGATCTCTGCATAGCATCTATATAAGTGATCGGATCCTTATTATTCTTTTTGAGCTCAACAGGATCACTGTCTCGAACCAAAAAATCGTAGTATCTATTCGACTAATATGGTACCCTACCAAATTGCCTTAAGGATGGCTCCACACTGGGTTCCAGATCTAATCTTATCAAATTCAATATAGATTCAGTCACTGGTGTCGGTTCTTCTACTTGTTGAACTTTCTTAAGTTCAACTTTAGAAGCAGTAGTTCCTTCTCCAATAAACTTCTTTTCCAAAAAAGTTACTCTATTACTAACAAACAACTTTTATTCTTTAGCATGATAGAAATAATATCCTTTTGTCTCTTTTGGATACCTTACAAATAGACATCTATCAGACCTAGATCTAATTAAGCTTGTCTATTTTCAAATGTTTGACATAGACTGGACAACCCTATACCCTAAGGTGTGAGAGTACCAGCTCACATCCTGTCCATATCTCATATGATGCTTTTCTTACAGACTTACTTAAAATTCTATTTAGTAAGTAACAAGCCGACTCTAGTGCTTATCCCCAAAAGAAGATTGGCAAACTCACAAAGCCCATCATGGACCGAATCATGTCCAATATTATTTGATTTCTTCTTTTAGACACACCATTGAGCTTGGCATTCTAGAAAGGATTTATTGGGAGAGAATCCCATTCTCTTTCAGATATGTCAAAAACTCATCAGTAAGGTATTCATCTTCTCGATTTGATAGAAGAATTTTAATACATATACTAATTTGTTTCTCTACCTTAGTATGAAATCATTTGAATATTTCAAATGATTTAGACTTACGCTTCATAAGATAGACATACCCATACCTTGATAAATCATCTATGAATATAATAAAGTAGTCATATCCACCTTTAGCACTTGTATTCATAGATCCACATACATCAGTATGTATGAGATCTAGAAGATCATTGGCTTGTTCACCTTTTTCAGTAAAAGATGATTTGATCATCTTACTAAGCAGACATGACTCACAGGTTGGTAGTGATTCATAATCACCAACTTTAAGGATACCCTCTTGAGCTAACATGTTTATTCTATTTTTGTTAATATGATCTAGTCTATAGTACCAAAGATAGATATCTGAGACATTATTTGCTCTAAGGCATTTGCTGGACGTGTATACCACACTATTATGCTATGATAATAAGTAAATATCATTATTTATTTATCCATACATCATAGTAATACCATTTATAATGATATCATAATGATCTTTCTTTATTGAAAATTCATAATTGTTCATGGCCAATTGGCCTATAGAAATAATATTCAAAAAAAAAGGACAAAAATGATAATCACTAAGAACAACGATATTTGATTTGAATACAAGTTTGATGATTTCTAAAGCTAGAACTAAAACTATTTTTCTATCTCCAACGTTTAGGAATCTCTCATCTTCTTCAAATCTTCTACTAACTTGAAGTCCTTATAATGAATTACAAATATTAATAGGACTGCTGGTATCCAATACCCAGGTAGTAGAATCACAAATAGAAAAATTATAAGACATTATCATGTAAATATCTTATCCAGTAATAGCTTGCTTGTTTCTCTTATTCGATTTATTTGAATCTAGTGAGATAATATACAGAGGACAAGATGATAATTTCTCTTCCAGTGCACTTGCTTCTTATAATAGAAGTATTCTACCTGACTCTGATTGGACTTGGACTTCTTGATCTGACCTGGCTTAGATGTCACAGCACTTTGCTGCACCTTCTTATTCTTCTTCTTTTTCTTCTTTCCTTTCCTAAAGAGTCGATAACCAGAAGAAGATCCTCTTACTAAATTCACCATTTTCTTTTGGAGCTGGTGATCCTTCTCAAAAGTTTGTAGCAACCCTAACAAATTGAGGTAGTTTACTACAGGCTTCATCATTCTATAATAACTGAGAAAAAAAAGATAAGACTTGGATAATGAGTTCAGTATTGCATCCTTCTCAAGCTACTCTTGAAAAAAAAATCCAAGTTTACTCAAGTGCTCGATTATCTTGATTATATACAATACATGATTTATAACCAACGCTGCCTCCATCCTAGCATTAAAGATGGTACAACTAGTTTTGTGCCTCTCAACATCATCTGAAGTGCCAAAAGATTCTTGCAACACTTGCAACATGTCCTCTGACTGAGCATCCTTAAATTTATAGCTAAATTCACCACTCATGAATGCAATGAATAGTGATTTGATCATTAAAATATTTTTGATAAGTGTCTCGAACCGTACCATGCATGTCCGGTGTGGGCTCCTTAGGTGTCGAATCTATTATCACATAAAGGATCCGCTCATGCTTCTTGACAATCTTGAGCTTTCAATACCAACTATCAAAATTAGGTCCTAATAATTTTTTATTATCTAATAATGATTAGAGAGACAAAGAGCTGGCCATATCTGAATGAACAATAAGAATTTTATTAGTATATGAATTATTTAATCCTAAAGATATGGACTTTAGTCTAAAGATTCTTCTACTATTTTATACGAATTGGTAGCTTCTATCTTAAATTCGAGGAATTATATTAATTCCTTAGCAGGTACTAGAATTCACGTCAACTACACACAAGCCCAACTTTAGCCGGCCCACCTTTGTGCATTAGTAGGTTGGTTCTCA
Organism: Cocos nucifera; assembly: GCA_006176705.1. Classification (NCBI taxonomy): domain Eukaryota; kingdom Viridiplantae; phylum Streptophyta; class Magnoliopsida; order Arecales; family Arecaceae; genus Cocos; species Cocos nucifera. The sequence continues at coordinate 295,942 of QRFJ01006390.1, read as the reverse complement.
GCTAATTATTTCTCCAAACAATTTATAATAATAAATTTTACCTCATGAGCCTTTTTAGTTGACTTTGATCTTTTTTGTAAGGTTTAATTAGGTCAAACCATTAACATGACCAACTGAATACATCTAACAAACAAATAATTAGGCCCGACTTTGGTTGGTCAATCTAACCATCCATCAAAGAGAGCAACTAAGTTATCATATTATGAATGATAATTCAAATAGTAGATGAGCATCAGGTCTTTGGACCTTTAATGATCATCAAACTAATGAACCCATTATCACCAAACTTAATAGGAGGCTATGATTTTGTTATTCCCATAATAATTTTATTTTATGAACCTAATAATTTAGAAAATTTACATAAGGTTTAATGAAAAGAAGAGAAAAGATCAACCATAGTCAACAATCCTTCCACTGACTTCACCAAGTCATAAAGAGAACTAATGACTTAACCGATTGATTGGCACCTAAAATTCAGTCACACTAATCAACCTTAGTGATATGGGTCAACTCAAATTTATTAAGTGATCTAATCAAAATATAATCGATCAGAATGATCAGATAAGTAAAATCAATGGGAGGGATATGACATTAACTCGTCAAAGATTCATTAATGCGAGTAGCTCCTAATTAAAAATCATTGGTCTAAACTACCAAACTTACCTTAGACACCATTCGATTAATCGATTTTGATTTGATACACCTAATAATTTGGGCTCGATCACTAAGCCACAATCAAGGTCTATTTAGTAGAAACATGGACCTGATCAACTACAGCTATTGCGAATTCATCAAAAGAAGAATTAACCTAATCTAAGTTAATAATTAATTAGATTTAATTAATTTCTTAGTCTATATGATTTCTACCCCTAGGTCTAACCTAGTTAATGGATCTTGATCCAAGCTAACCCATGAACCCAAGGTTTATGAACATGGCCTTTAGATCTTTGTTTCTCCAATCTAGATCTCTTAGTTTCATAGCTTAATTCTCAATTAAATTTATGAACATTGAAACAATTTCAATATATGAAATAATTTTACATAATTTTATGCAAAAATAATCTATTCAGAAATTGGGGTTGACCCCTCCTTGATAGGACTCAACTCCATCTAGTAGGTGGGTCAACCTCTATGACTAAACAAAAATCCTAAAATCACCATTTGCAGTAAATGAGTTGATCCCTTCAAGAAAAGGGTCGACCCCCAGGGACTAGGGTCGACTCGAATAGGACATGAGTCGACCCCTGCAGGCATGCCAGCATTCTGATTTTTGCATAAAATTCAATAAAATCAATCACAAATCAATTTTAGACCATATCCAAACTTATTTATAATTTCATATTTTATTCTTAATGATTAGATTCATCTTTTCATGCAATTTTTATATCAAATACAAACAATCCTAGGGTTTCATAAATCTAGAATTTTACAAAAAAGTAAGTTTTGATCCTTTCATATCTCTTCTTCATGAAATATCATAGTAGCACCTCTATACGCCATAAGAGAATCTTAGGATGAGAGGGCCTTTAAATCCCACTTCCTCTTATGACCGGACGGCTTGGTGATTTACCAAATTCAAATACTGAGTTATAAGAAAATAAACTAATCTAATCATAATTTAGATCTAATTAAAATTTTCAGATCATATCTAAATTAGATCATATGCATCTCATGCATTATAAAATTTAGATTTTATTTTCTATGCATGCATATCATATCATAGTAGGAACCAAATATTGGAAAATATGTTCTAAAGCTAATTATCTAAGTAGCAGATAATTGAAATTAGTATATAAATTTTCTAATAATAATAGTTATTTGACTGATTCATCATAGAAGTTTTATCTTTCTTAAATGAACTCTTAAATTATGATGAAGTCCTTAGAATCATATATTCTACGTCGCTATCATCTTTAATTTTAGATCAGGATGATGTCGATTTTAAGAAGATCGATGAAAAAGAAGAACTTGACCGATCCATTTGCTAAGGCCTCGAAACTAAGTAGTTCTATGAACTCAAATAGAAGATAGGATATTTGATATCATTTTGATTGACTTTAGCCCAAGTGGGAGTTGTTAGGAATGTATCCTAAAGCCAATTATTTAAGTGGTAGATGATTGGAATTAGTATATGAATTATCTAATAGTTATTTGGCTGGTTCATCATAGAAGTTCTATCTTCCTTAAATGAACTCCTAAATTATGATGAAGTCCTTTGAACCACAATCAACAATAAAGAAGGATTTATCAGATGGTTCTTAAACTATTCGTGATCAAATGATAAGTTATTAATAAGAATGATAACTTATCGAGTGTAGGTCGCTGTATGCCATATGTATTGGTTGTTCTCGTAACCAAGTAGTGTGGAGATACTGATATGGCATCCAGATGAAATGTAGGAGTACATCTGCACTGAACATGATCAATATAGCACTCTACTGTCAAGAGAAGCTAGTTAAGGCTAATGAGTATAAGTATACCTCTGACCTAAGATCACCACGGTGACTTACAAGTAACTCACTGTACTTTGGTGCTGGACTGTCTGTATTTTTAATATAGGTTCAGAAGATTTTTGGATATAGTCAAGTACTTATAAAGTCGGTGTATGAGTCAAGATGGGATTGACCACTCCTGATTAACTTCAGAAAGCGCATGACTTATTGTGTTTCAATTTAGCAAAACCTAGGTCTGGATAATCCTCATGAGGAGTCATGAGATTTTCAAAATTTTGAGACACATAGAGATGACTTGTATAAGTGTTGATAGTATACTCGAAGTTATCTTGAGCATTATTAGTTAAAAGGATAAATTATATGGTAACCATAGATCAGGATTCTAAGAATGTTACTTTGCATACATTCAACCTATCCGAATGTCGAAAACTATTGCTAGATGGTTACTTCGATTGATACAAAAATTGGTTTCTATGCTATCAGCTTAGGTTCGAACTTATGGGGTTATATATATTAGAGGTTGTAATCTGATCAGATGGTTAATCGATGATTGAGAATCGTTCTAAGGTCAAACATTCAATGCGATTGATATTTGACCTAATGCAAGTATTGCAGGAGGATTGATTAGTAATTGGATTGCTAATTAGCTCAATTTGATTGAGCAATCAGACTAAGATCAAGTCTAATTGAATTAGATTCAATTAGAATTAGTTTGGACTTAATTGAGTTAAGTTCAATTGATTTATTGGATAAGCCAATTGCAAGAAAAAATAATTCCTAGTTGGACTAGGATTTGCGTGCACCTAATTCCTAATTGAGTTAGAATTTAAATTAAAATTAAATATAATTTAATCTAATTTAATTAGACTTCTAGTTGGACTAGAATTATTCTTAATTAGGTTGCATTTAATTTGGTTTGAATTAGATTCAAAATAGTTTTGACCTAATCAAATAAGAAGAGTCCTAATTAGACTAGGACTCTCACTCTTTCCTTGCACCACCTTTGAGCCCATGCCCATTATTTATTTCTAGATTTTTTCTATGATTTCTATGCCCAAGGATTGATTTTCCATGCCCCATATCTGGTTTAATTTGAATCAAATCTGATTTGGTTCATTATGGAAAGTGGTTTGGTTTATTTCTCTTTGAAAGAGTCCCTCTTGACCAAAATACTTCATTCTTCTTTTGCTATTTCCTCCAATGACGACCTATTATTTTTGTTTCCCTTTTTCCTAGATGTGTGCATGTTTCCTTTTGGTTCTCACGTAGAAAAAATAGGAGGGGTGTCCAACTCTTGGACGCACCCTAACTTCCATGTTTGAGTTGGTCTCTTTGACCCGGTCTTCCTTAAAACATGGAGCCTCCTATTCTTTTGTGTGTGAAATCAAAACCTGGGGTTTCCATGGTAAAAAAAAAGCAGAAGAAAAAGAAGAGAGGGCATGGAGTATTAGGTGCCAAACATCTTGGAGGAAGAAGGTTTCTTTTGGACATCAAATGTTGATGTCTCGATGAAGACAAAGATAAGAGAGAATGTCCTCTCTTATAGTTTTCTTTCATAGTTTACTTTCTCATATTTTCTTTATGATTTTTATATGATAAAAATTTGAGAGAGAGAGGAAGAGGGCATGGGGATCTATGCTCCAAGATGTTGGGGCAGGATGATCAATTTTGCACATGATCTGATCATATCCTGATGAGAGAAAAAGAAGAGAAGAAGGTCTTCTCTTAGGGTTTCTTTGAGAATCCTTTTTCTCCATATTTTTTTAAGATTTTTCTATAAAAAAAATCAGAAAGTGTAAGATTTGAAAATATGAGAAAAGTCTAGAAGAGAATGTCTCTCCTTATCCTAGCATAAAGGTATTTTCAGGACACCAATTGTTGATATACTGAAAGAGAAGATTTATCTTCTCTTAGGTTCTTTTTTTAATATATTTTATTTCTGATTTTTGGGAGATCCAAAAGTTGAATTTCTCTCTTATTTTTCTTTTTATTCTTCATCTCTTGGAGTGTCCAAGAGATTCAAAGAATAAATTTTAGATTAACCATCCGGAGGGATCCGCGAGAAGCTAGCACTTCGAGCGGATCTTCGTTCGATGAACCTCCGATTTTGTTGCAGCCTCGTATGGATCACCTTAGAGGCCTGTGTGTTTGTGGGGTGTATTGTGCGATGGTGCTGGCTCCGAGTATATGATATCGAGATAGGAGAAGTTTCAACCACAAGAGTTCCTATCTCTTCATTGCGTAGTGTAAGGATGTGATTCTCTGTCTGTTTCTACTCTATATTGTCGATGTCGTAATGTTGTAGATCTTAACTAATTCTTATATGCTAGTTGATTTTGATGTCTGATACCAAGATTTAAGAGTGTTGGTGAATGATCATATGATGGTATTTAGGTCTCTTAGGTGATTTAGGAGATGTGATATTATGGTGTCTTCTTATGATTAGAGTAGTTGTTGATATATCGTGGTGATGATTTTTGCTGGTTGTGGTGAGTGTATTATAAAATAGTTGTTGATAATTCATGGCAGTGGATAGATCGCTGTGCTGATTTCCCAAACTGGTGGTTGGTTTTGTTGGTGATAGGTGGGGGGGGGTTTGGGTTGTGTGTTGTGTGTTTAGCTGGGTGTGTGTCTTTATTTTTCGTGTGTGCTACGTTGGCCCAGTTGCTATCTTTGTTCTGTACCAGGGCTAGACGAATGTGAATTCAGATGTGCATGGTCAGACTTTGAGTGGTCTCTTATGAAGAACTATAAGCTTTGGTTCTAGCGGATGTACTTCTGGGTTGATTGATTTGGTATTGCGTCTCGAAAGTTGTGTGTCTCATTGTTTGTCTTGTGATTAGGTGGGTTATATGTCTCCCAATATGCTGAAGAGAATCTCTTAATATATGTTATTTATGGGGTATCACGGCTATAGCAATCCGTTGAAGTGCGTAACGTCGTAGAGATAATTAGATGTAGCTCATCCTTATAAATGGTATCTTTCATCGTGTTATTCTCTTAGATGGTTCCTTTTCAAAATATGGGTTAAGATATTTGCCAAATTTTTTACACGTCCTGCTTTTATATCTGTTTGGTGTATTCTTTATCAAGATTTCAACATACCTTCTCGGTTTGGTACGAGCTATATAGTGTTGTGGTTGTTAGAAGTATCATTATGTGATTGTATTGGGATGTCTGTATATTGCTGATCAATAGCTCTGTACGGATTGCGGGTACTATCGCCGGCTCTGGTGGATGTGGTGTGTTCAGGAGCTAAAGGATGAGGTGGTAGTAGGTGCTTGCGAAAAACTTGAGTCCACTCTGTACATGTCTTATGATTGCAGTGTGTCTGTTGAAGAGATTCAGTAATCTCGTAGTGGCTTCATTGAGTTGAGTATCGAATAATAAATTTTTTGCTGGGGTAGTGGTTATTAGTGTGCGTCTGTGAGGTGCTTAGTGTCTCTTGTTGGTAATACTTTCCGTGATTGAAACTGCGTCTTATCATGAGGTGTGTTTTAGGAATATTTTTAGTTTGGTTAGTGAGATTCTATTGAGAGTGTGTTTCTGTCTGTTGTGTAATGTTGGATTTCTACTTGTGTTTGATGGTGACTTTTTGTTGGATCTTTATATAGGATCTTTCTTGCTCAATGTGGTGTGTGCTCGCGCCAACGTTGCTTTGCATGTAATCTGGCTACTGGTCGTATAGGTAATTATCTTGTAGATATAGATCAGTGTGTAGGTAAAATGTAAGACGTAGGTATGGTATTTGGTATGCGTGCGTGTGAGTTAGGGTTTAGGGGAGGAGGACTCTGTTGGTGAGTGTAGTTTCTATTCATATTAAAATTTTTTTTCTAAGTGCGAGGTTTCATGTGATAAGTTGTGGCGGTTTATGGGTGCTAGAGTGCCTTTTTTTGAAATTTTTGTGGGTGTTTGGCCTAAATAATGAATGGTTTGGGTCTCGTTATGTGAGAGACTCTCTGAGTGTATTCATCATGGTATTGTTACTCTTAGGTTTGGTGTGCCTGAGCCACTTTTTAACTAGTTTGTTCGTAGTTTTTTGGTTTTGTATGATTAGTTCGCAGACTGAGCGGGACCGATAATAGTGGGTTGGTTGTGAACTATTAGTGAAAAACCTTAAGGAATTGGATTTACGATGCTGTGTGGGTTCGATCATGGTTATAATGGCGCATGTTGTCGTTATTGGTGATTATGTCATATATTAGACTTTGTCTGATGTCGGTTATATACTGGTCTGTCACGTTTGTATGAGGGAGTGATGTCTCTTAATATGGGTTCGCGTCTCTGGAGTTTTGTCGTGACTATTAGATCTGAATATTCAAAAGTAATTGATGACTACATAACTCGTCCTTTAGTATGATATGGTTTGTTGTGTGGTGGATTTTAGTTCGTGCTTATCTTGCGATGTGAGAGGGAGGATCTTTTTGGGTGGCATTTTGTGGGTTAGTTATTGTCGCAGGGTAATATTGGTGCGTTATCTTATCCATGTCTGATCTTGCAAGTGGTATTAAGATCATTGTTCTTCGTATGCTGTAATTAGTAGTATTGTTTGTTGTTTATGTTTCATTTTGCCTATGTTCTATATTGGTTTGACTGGTGATGATCCACTTTTGTTGTGAGATTGTATGAGTGAAAGTTGGTGAATTTAGTAGCTCGGTCTTCCTGATTGGTATATGTCTTAGTTATGTCTATGTTGCGTGAATGTGCCTTATGGGTTGTTTATTTGAGAGAAATGTGTACTGTAATTGTTGATTCTTGTGGATTAGATTTGCGGGTATGTGGTGACTAGTATGTTTCGTGAGTTCTTCATCGTGTCAGGTGGTGTGTCGGCGATCTGTGTTGTTTGATTTGTTGTCTAATTGAGGTGTGTGTGTGTTGCTAGAGAAGTCTTGCATAGTTGTGACTTTAGTACTTTTGCTTGGCTCTGACTGGAATTGCTGTTGTTCATCAACTCGCCAATGTGCTGTTGTCATTGGTCTTTCGTGCTTTTGGGGGTGTGGTTGCGGTCGGATGGTAGTGTGTTCGTATTTGTGGTATAAGTGGTGAGCAAATTGTGTTTGTATAAGTGAGGATAGGAGTCTCGAGATGTAGCCATAATGAGTTAATAGCATGTTGAATGTTTCTATGCGTGTGTAGTTGATGTCTTAGGAGGGTTATATTCTCAGAAAGAACGATTCATAGTGGGTTATGTTCCGGTCTTGTGTAGGATTGATGTTGTTCGTGTGGGTGTGATTTACTTCCTTGTGTGTGGTTATGGGAGTGGTCTACTTATAGTAGAGGTCTTGGTTTGGTGATCTATCTCCTAGTGTAGTGAGGTCTATCGTCGTGTATGAGTCGTCTTCTGTATATGGTCTTGTCTCTGTGCAAGCAGTCTAGAACTTGGGTGGTGTGGATTCTGTACTTGCGCTGGATGGTCTGGTGATCTTGATTCGGAACAGGCCTTTAGATGGATGGAGTACTTTTTGTTTTTGTATTTTGTTGCTTTTTAGTGTCCTGATAGTCGGCGTATCTTGGTTTATTGATTGTTCCGTTTATAGTGGGGAATTAAGAATTAATTCTGGTGTGAGTGCGGTTCTTACCCTTTATGAGTGAACTTACAGGAGTTGGTTCGGCCATTTAATAATCGTTAACATCATTGTCAAGATAGCTAAGGTCCCATTATCTTGTATATATGATACTTTCGGATCTTGCTATAGGTAAGACATAGCATCAAGACATATTTTCCTGGGTAAGAATGGAAGCTAGATGGGAACCACGATTATCTAAGTTTGATGTGTAGGTAGAGAAAAATCTTATTCCAAGGACACATGGTTGGTGACTAGTGTATTTTGATATCTACAGGAGCCTATCTCTATTCGCTTAATACCATGTTATGGTGGCGTATTAGAGTGGTGTTATTGATTACAGGCTACTTGCTAGTCAATGATTTTCACTATTTAATAGTTTTATCTGCTAATAATGTTTATTAAAAGTATGTAATAATAGAGGTCCTACGCCAGTTTCTTCATCTCTCCTTAGTCTGTGCTTAAAACATTACCTAATCAAACTCTGAAGCCAAGGTCTAACCCGAATTGCAATTGAAAATGCTTGATGGGATTCCTTCGAGATACTCTTAATATGTGCTCTGATCTAATGTCGGATTCTAGCTTGCAGTGAAATGTCTTTCTTTCTTCTCGAGAGTATTTTGTCTGTTAGGAGTTTTTCGTTTTCTAATTGCTTCAGCAGAAGTATATTGATGCAGGTGTGGTGGGTCATGGTGGTGTTGAGTGGTGTCTATGTCAAAAGTGATCTGGAGTTTAGACCATTTGGTGTTGGTCTTATGGTTGTTAGGATATTGGAGCAATGTGAGTATTTTATGGAGATACGGGTTGCTTAGGGTAAGTAAGTTTCGGCCTTGTACAGTGATGCACTTTTTTGTTTGATTCTGTCTGTTTTTCGATTAGGGATGGAGATTTTATTATTGTGGGTAGGTGTCGCTATTAGTAGGGGATGGCGTTCGTTAAGTATTAGTATGGGGATTGCGTGTTCGTAGGTGCTAGTTTAAGAGATGTGTATGTTCAGCTTAGGTTGCTGGAGGTATTTTTGGATGGCTTGTTTTGAATATCTATTTGTATGGAAGTCTCTTCATATAGTCTTATGATAGATGGTATGTTAATGGCTTGTTTGTTCTAATGCTCATGGTTATCGTATCGTAAATGAAGTAGTGCTTCGATATCTGAACTTTAGATATTCGTGGTTTTTGGTATCCAGCTGCTAAGAGTCGTAAGATTAAGTTGTGATGAGCATATCGCGTGTCTCTTTTTTGGTTACTGCTGTTGTGGTGGTTGCATGATCTCATGAGAGTACTCATTTATAAATGTTTTTCGTAGAAGTGGCTTGAAGTGAGCTTAATGTCTTATGTTTCGTTTGATGTGGGTATGAATCTTCTTGCTAGTGTCTGATCGTAAAATATAGTTCTTTATTTGAGTGTGGGTGTTGTTGGTGAGTATGATTGTTTTTGTTGCTGTCGGTGTGTATGTTTGGTGATGTTCTGCTTCATGTTTATGTTCCTTTTGGTCTATTCATGAATCTGGTGTGTCTGTGTTTGTGTAGGGAAGTTTGGTGGTTTGGTGATGTCCTATAATCACGGTGGTTCTAATAAATGTTGTCTGGGTATCTGTCGTAACCTAAACTGAGTCCTAGTTGTAAATAAGCCTTGTCTGGACATTGTTGTGCATACCATCGCGAGAGTATTGACCGATCGTCTTGATTTGTTTGTATGTTATTATGGTAGCGGTCTCTCTATGCTGATGGTACAGATCTATCGAAAGGAAACTGTGGAGGTACTTTCAATCTTCGACATTCCTAAGGGTACTGGAGTGTGTCTTCGAGTCTTTGGTGATTATGCTATATTGTGGTTGTGTATGAGCGGGTGGTGCTATGGTGCGTGGTGGGGCTTCGTTGGGTATTCTTGAGTGATTATGTGGTCTTTAGGGGATTGTCGGGTTGCTTCTGTCGGGTTGGTTGCTGATAGTGGTTAGTTGGTGATGAAGTACTCGGGTTCAGATTGTTCGTTTTATACCTGAGCTGTTTCGTTTGGTTAGTGGTCTAAGTTGCTATGTTGTGTTGTGCGCGTCTTGGATGATTTTTCGATAAATATATTCTTGCGTAGTATTCATTATATAATTTTCAAACGTTCTTCTGAGTCAAGGGACATTGAATCGATGGTTCTTTACGTTATATTGTGGTGTGGTGATGGTCCATATTGTGATGACTGTGGATGTGAATATTAGTGTGTGTGTTGTTTGTGGTGGTGTGTGGGGGTATGATGTGGATCTTTGGTCTGTATCTGAGAGGTGGTTCATGCAAGTGGTCTTATAATGCGAGAATAAGGGTATACGAGTTAAGATATATGGAAAAATAAGAGATGTATAGGTGAATTGGAGTTAAGGTTATGGAAATAGTTGTATGAAGATTATTGAATGAAATTTAATTACTTGTATGGAATTTAGATGTATTATAGTAATTATATATAAGTCGTCTAATTCAATGCCTGCGTTTTTTTGATACCGGTATAATTGATGTGGTTACAACCTAAAAATATATAGAAGACCTAAGGTTTGTGCTCTTTTGTGTTCGGTTGCTGTCAGACAGATTTAAATCTACGTTCTCAATCGGCGTTTGTGGGGTGGTAGATGCTTTAGTATTTTGAGGGTATCAGGTGTAAGTGATGTTGTTTAGTAGTGTGCTTTTTTTATTGTGATCGTTTCTGGTTTCTCTTGGAGGTATTTTGTGTGATAAGTTTGATTGATTACTTGGACGCAAAGCAAGATTGTTTCAGAGTTGTCTTTAGGAATAAGTGCAGTTGGTGGTGTATTGCTTTGGCTTACTTGAGTGATGGATTAGGAAATTAATTAGTGCAATGATAAGTTGATTATGATAAATGTATGAATGGTTTTGAGTATGTCTAGTGAGATTTGTTAAAATTTCAGTGGTGAGGGTGGGGTTGTGGGTTATGGTGGTCGACGTTATAGTATAATGCAAGAGCTGAAAATTAGTAAATGGAAGCTGTGAGTAATGATTATCAAAGAATTAAGTTTTCACTCAAGGGGAAGAATTCTTGTAAAAGATTAAGGAGGTAAGAATGTCTTGAGATTGCGAGTGTGTGAGTTGATATGGAGAGACTGAGTCTTATAGATTGTTTATAAGGCTGGCTGTGTATTCTTGTTGTAACCATATAGAAGATGCTAGTTTGTTCGATTGAGGTATTATGAGAATCTGGTGAGGTTGGTGTTTGTACTCGAACAGTTGCGGGTATCTGTGTGTATTAAAAAAAGTTTTGTGAGAGAAATATCGATATGGGTGAGTGGATTAGTGAGGATAGGATGGGGTGGGAGCAAGTATGGTCGTTTGTGTGGTGCTTGTCTAATTTATTTGTATTCGTGTGTTAGCTATAATAGTTATGGCACTCTTCGCTGTTTCTTTTCTGCAGTGTGCTATTGTAGTTTAGGATGGGATATAATCTTGATAGGTGAGACAAGGTTATGTCTTTTCACTTTTTGTAAAAATGGATATGGGTTGGTGGTTGGTGTGGGGGGTGGTTTGTTAATTTATATATTTAGGTGGTGGTGGGTGTTTGGTGTTGTCTGGTTGGTGTTTGGGTTGTTTTTTTTTGGGTTTGGTGGGTGTTTATGTGGGTGGTGGTTTTAGGTGGGTTTGTTTTTTGTAAGTTGGTATGAATTGATGATTGGGTGTTGGTATTGTGTAAGAAATTATGGTATGTCGTTGGGTTGTAATGGAGTACGAGTGGTATGTTATCTCAATTATGTGGTGTTATGAAGGATTAATATGTGTTTTTTGTGGGGTTAGAATATGAAGTGGTCCTTGCGACAGTTTCCTTTCCGCTTTCATGGTGTGTGAGTTGTGGATTTTTGTGATCTGTCGACTAGTCCGTCGTCTTGTCGCTGTCTTGTGGTTTATGTGAGGCGTTGACTTTGATTGAGTTGATTGTATGTGGTGTAGAATAGTGCTTTGTCATTTGCATCGTTGTATTGCTTTATTTCAGTGGGAATATGATGTACTAGGTGTATTTTATGGTTTGATTAGGTTGTATTCGTCCTGGATGGGGTTAGGTCTCGTTTATTTCTTTTATGTTCAATTCTTGTCTTGGTCCGTGTATAATGTAAGTATTAGTATTCGAGTGTTTCTGTCTAGATGTAATATAATAGTATAGGTGATGTATAGGTTATTAGTGGTCTGGGTTTTTGGCGTTAATATGTATTGTGTATAAATTGTATTATCTTATGATGCTGATCGGTTTTAGAGGTAAATAATGGGTGATGAAGAATTATTCGGTGGAGTGTTCTGTCTTGCAATAGATGGGTTGTGATTAGAGTAAGTAAATTTTCTAGAGGATTGCTGCTAGAAGTTTGCTTGATTATAAGAATGTGATGTGTCTTAACTCCTGATGTGAGGGGTTGTCTGTGATTGCTGATCTATGCTTGGTGGTGTATTAAGGATCTCCTTGAGGACAGGGTATCAGTTGGCTTTGTCTATTGGTGTTTTTTTTCGGTGCGTTTTACTGGTGTAGGGAGTGTGGGGTTTTGAGTGATTGGCTGCCTAAAGTATTGGTTGGATTGTTGTGTATCGGATTTGTTGGGTACCATAGGGGTGTTTGTTTTGTTGCGTTTTTGTGATGTGGTTTCTTTTGTGTTCTCATGGTTAAGTGTCTTGCGTGAATCGTGCTTAATACAAGAATCCGATGAGTTGTGGATTGTGGTGTCTATGTGGTTTATGTGCCTAAATACTATAGAGATTGCGTATGGCAATAAATGAGAGCTTAAAGTTGTGATTATATAGTGGCTAGATGTAAAATGGTGGAGAATTTGCATAATATAGCTGTATGTGAGTAGATGTTAATACTGTGATTGTTTATATTCTTTCTGTCAATCGAATATTAGTAAAGTGCTTATTTGTTTGGTAGAGGTTTAGTGATTGCCGACTTCTGGATTGTCGTGTTGTGTGTCATCTTTTTGTGGCACCATGGATTGCAGGTCCGGTTTTGGTGTGTTGTGGGGGGTGGTGAGTGACCTGAGTCTGATGTTCTCTGATCATCGTGTGGGCGCTAGTTTTTCAAAGTGTTCTTTGGTTCTGTGACATAATTCAGATAGTTCTGATTTTCACTAATTTTTATTGATTGTAGTGTTTTTCTGTGTTTTTATTATGGGTTTTAAGAATAGTATTGGGGTGGGAGTATTCAGTATGTGGGTTGTCGGACGAGTATTGCGGATAAAGTATTGTAACAGTGTTGTATTTTATACTTAGTATATATTTATAATCATTATATGCGCGATAAATAATAGCTGTCTAAGTTTAGTGTATGTTTGATGTGGGTTAATCAAAAAGCTATTAGCATTATGAGGGTGATTCATGTTAAAGGAGTTGTATTTTGTTACTTTGCTTTACTTTGATCTATGACTTATGGTATTAGTCTAATTTGAGTTCTAATCTGCTTTTGGATGCTGGTATTGGTGAATCTCTTAAGTATTGCAATAGATGTATTTTGGCAAGTCGTTGGACTATTTTCTCTTATGGATAATTGGGCTCTTTGCTGGTACGTATTGAGATCATGAACTAATCACGCGATAGCGATTAATTGAGAGAAGTTATGAGTAACATCAAACATTAGAGCGTGTTCAATTGAATCCTGCGGTTATGGTTTAATGATGATGTGATCTATATTGGTACATTTATTAATAGTTGTCTCGCTCCTCCATTGGTTGGTTCTAGTAAAGTCGTGGATGGAGAATGTATATCAGTGAAGAAGATAATCTAAAGAAAAATAAAGGTCGGTTAGAGATGGAGAGGAAGTAGAGTAGAATTATATTAGGATTTGTGAGAATAACTCATTGTAGAGAGAGAAAAGTATGATGAGGAATAGTATATTGAGAGTAAAGTGAGGAGGAGATAGTGGATTGTCTGTTTTTGTTTTTTGAGTCTTCTCTGTCGGTATGTTCTCTGCGTTGTGTCTTCTGTCTCTGGTCCGTGTCGTCTCGTTTTGCTTCTCGTGGGCTTGTCTGTCTGCTTAGTGGTGATTATGAGAAATTTAGATATGTGGTCTGCTTATGCTGACCTGTGCAGCCCATAGGTTGGTGATTCGATCATGATCTGGGTGTCTGTGCGATGTGGAGCTCGTGTGGTGGGGGTCTTTCCGATGTGGTGATTGTGTGCCAGTCCTTCTGCATGACGCAGTCTGTATGTCTCTGTATTATCTAATGTTGCGATGGGTCTTGGGTGCCTGTGTCAGTAGAGAAATGATGAAGAAAGAAAAATAGAGGAGGGTTGTGAGTCCGTCGTGAAGAGAATTTCGTGGATGGCATTCAATGTGTGAGTAAATGTATATGAAGAGAAGGTATATATGGAAGTTCATACTCACTCTGGTGTGTCGATAATGTTGAGTGTCGTTGTCAATAATAGGGTGGTGATTGACTTCAATGATTTCAAGGATTATATGTGATTTGTGATTTAGTTATATTTTGCGCTACTGAGAGTGTCGTAGTCTCGGTGAGAAGTTTGAAGGACTGTGGTCGCTTGATAATCTTAGTGTATGCGGTAATGGCGTTAGACCCCTCGTGTTTATTGCAGAGGGCATGCCTCAGTATGACTCAGAGAGCCGTGATTGCGATGCTCTCCGTGGTCGAGCAGATCTATAATTTGGTGTGCGCATTTCATTGGTCTACTCTACAAGGGTCTTCATTGGTTATGATATCTAATGTCTAAGTCCGTGTAGTTGAGCGTAGGCGAGTGAGAGGTGGAGTGGCTTTGTTACGTGTCTCGGTGGTTATTGATGTGGGGAGTCCCACATGTTGTGCGCTCAAGGACCACATTTGTGTATGTGTGATTGGGTATCTTCTATGTGTAAGGTACCATGATCAGGTGTAGTCGGCCATGGCGATTACCTCGTGATATTCATGAAGTGATCCCGAAAACCATTTCCATCAAGTACTAGATATTGATCTGCCCGAGTCATGATGCGAATGCGGATATATGTAAACAGACATGGTGTATGTTTCTGGAAGGTACGAGGGAGTTAGTGGAGATCCGTGCGGCGTTATCAGTCATGCTATTATGTACCCACCGGGCCATTATGAGCTGATAATACTAGAGCTTGTTTTGATCTCCACTCTCCCAATTGTGTTGCATCGACGCAGTGCTCTTGATTGCAATGAAGCTGAGTTCTCTGTGTTGTTGCCTGCAGCGCCTATCTCGTATTCCTGTACTGGTGGTGTGACACTCAGTTGCGTAGCCCATACGAGTCTGGGCTCGAGGCGGATAAAACATGAAAGTGGAGTTTTGAATGGTTGTTATGTCTATAGGTTCTTATTTGGTATGCCTTTAGGGTGATTATGATGTGAAGTGTAGAATTAGTAGTAAATATGATAGTGATTATAGTCTGATTGTAATAGGTTCTTAGGTGAGTTGTTATTATGAAGTTAAATTAAAAATATGAAAAATGAAAAAGATAAATCATCGATTCGCATCTAGTAGATAGTGTGCGATGGTTGTTCGTTTATGGGGTTGTATAAGATTACTTTGTTGTATTGCTCTGAAAAGTTTTTTTGGATCGTCTGTCGGAGTCGCGTCGGTGTGTTAGGTTGACTGTTCCTGATTTGTGGTCGCCACCGGGTTATCAAGAATCGTCAGTAATAGGTCTGGTGCTCGGAGCGGGTGATGTTTGGGTGTGTGTCTTTGGGTGGCGTGGTGCCGTGGCTAAGGACTGCCTGGCTTGGTGTATCGTTTTTCAAGTCATTGTGTGGCCTCTGGTCGTAACAGGATATATGGATATGTCTCTGGTTTATATTAGTGTTGTTGTATGGATGTGAAGAGGAAAGGGTTTTCAGAAATGTGCCTAGGTGTGTAGTCGCGGATTGTTGTGTCTCTTTTTAGTGAGAGTGTTGGCGTTGGTGTGTACGCGTGTGGTGGTAATATGTGAGCCGTCATTAACTGGTCACGGTTTGTTCTTGGTTATGCTTGATGTTTGTCGGGGTGCGTTTATTTGTGTTTTCGATCGTGTGTATTTTGCTCTTGATAAATGGTTTGGTTTGGTTGGTTGCCGATCGTTATTGTCGATTGTTATTGTCGTTTGTGGGTGTGTAACCGTAGGCTATAATCGCGCGGTGCATAATCCATCATAATGGTAGTGTTTTTCGTGCTCTATGTGTATCTCTCCTCTATATATATGTTGGTTTCGTGGTGTCTTGTGCGTGTATGTTTATAGTGCTGTGTTCGGGTGCTGGATTGATTGAATTCCTGGCTGGGTATTGTTCTCTGGGGTTGCTTGCGTGTAGTGTTAGATTCGTGATTTGCTTGTAGGGGCTTTGGTCGTTAGAGTGAGTCTGTGCTATCTGGTTTAGTAAGTGTCGGTGGCCTGGTGAGAGGAAGTGTGTGGTTGTAGTGTGGTCGGTGGTCGGTCTCAGTCGGTTGTCCTGGGCGGTTGGTGGTGTTTTGGTTTGTGGTTGTTGGTTTGGTGTAACGTTATGGCGTTAGTGACAGTTCTAGCTTTTGGCAGTTGGTTCTTATTCTGGAATGTCGTTCTGGGGTCTGGAGGGTTGGATATGTCATAATATGTTTGGTAGGATCGTCAGTCTTATGGAGTGAGGTCGGGTCTTCTGGGTGCTGTGCTGATCTTGTGATAGTGTCATGGTGGGCGGTTGTTGAGTGTGATTGCCGAAGGGTAGCTTAGTGCTCGGGGCGTTGATAAAAATGGTCGCGTTTGTGAGAGTGGGTGGGTGGGTGGTGTTTCGGTGGGTCGGTTTTTGAAGAACTTCGGCTGGTGATTGCGTTTTGTTTGTGGGTTGAGTGTTATTATTTTGGGGTTGCCGTACCGGTCTGGATAGAAGGTCGTGGTCGGGATGTGGTTGTGGTAGTGGGTTAGTTCGGTCTATAGACGCGTGCTGTCCTGAAGGCTCTGTCCGTGTGGGCTACTTGGACCGCAGTCAGGGTCTGGACACCGAAACTTGACTTTGGCTGAAGTGATTGGCGTTGAAAAGGTTGTATCTTCGCTCGACACTGAGGGGCCCTCCCAGCTCTCAGTTCGAAACTTGCGAGGTAATGGGTAGTTTGTCGAGTCGTATAGAGGCGACTGCGAAGGTGTCTTCCGTTGCTTTGTATTCTGGGGTCGCGATGTCCTGATAAGTGGTAGTCGGAGGGAGATTTCGTCTCTGGCTAAAGTTGATACTGAAGTGAGGCTCTCTAGCCGAGGTTAATTCGGTCACTTAGAAAAAATTCTATCTCTCGCCGAGGTCGAAGTCGGCACTCTTCAGCCGAGGTCAGCCTAGTCGCTCGGAGGAGATCTTATCTCCTCTGGCTGAGGTTGATGCGGGTGCTCGCGTTAGGATGAGGTCCCCTCCTGTTCCTAACGGGCTGTGGGGGCACATGCGGACCGTCGTCCGAGCCTTCTCCCCCGTCTCGTCTAAGGTGAACGAGGCCTTCGACTTTGCTCGCATTAGGACGAGGTCTTCCTCCTGTTCCTAACGGGCTGTGGGGGCACATGCGGACCGTCGTCTCGAGGCCTTCGACTCGTTGGTGCGTTAGGCGAGGTTTCTCCTTTCCTAACGGTCTGTGGGGGGGGCACATGCGGACCGTCGTCCGAGCCTCTCCCCCATCTCGTCTAAGGTGAACGAGGCCTTCGACTTTGCTCGCGTTAGGACGAGGTCTTCCTCTATTCCTAACGGCTGTGGGGGCACATGCGGACCGTCGTCCGAGCTCTCCCCCATCTCGTCTAAGGTGAACGAGGCCTTCGACTTTGCTCGCGTTAGGACGAGGTCTTCCTCCTGTTCCTAACGGGCTATGGGGGCACATGCGGACCGTCGTCCGAGCCTCTCCCCCCATCTCGTCTAAGGTGAACGAGGCCTTCGACTTTGCTCGCGTTAGGACGAGGTCTTCCTCCTGTTCCTAACGGACTGTGGGGGCACATGCGGACCATCGTCCGAGCCTCTCCCCCCATCTCGTCCTTTGTGAACGAAGGCCTTCGATTTTGGTAAGGCCTTATTTCCCTCGGCCGATGTTGACACGGAGGAGACCTCGTCTCCTACAGCCGAAGGTTTAGAGGTCTTTGACCTGCTCGCGTTAGGACGAGGTTTTCCTCCTGTTCCTAACGGCGGCGACTATTGGCTGCTCCTTCGTGTCATCGTATAGTTTTTGCATCCAGAAACAATATTATCGGAAGGGAAGAATTTTACCGAACGAAAATTATGGGCAGCACATCCCCGTTTCAGGGTCGTCAGGGGCGTTCCTCCTTTGAGTTCCCTCGGGCAGTAAGTCCCGTCCAGACGACCTCCTCTATCTCATGCTGGCCTCTTTAATTTGGAGCATGCTTTTGGAGCATGCTTCTCTTGGCTTTGACGTTGGGAGGTGACGAATCGCCGATGTATCTAGCCCCTCCCCAAGGGGTAACGTTGATGACGCCGTAAGGCGGCCGACCTTGTAGTTTCTCGTTACGGCAGCGCTCTTAGCCGATCTTCTCCTGGCTTCAGGCTGGCGTCGAAGGAATTTACCCCGCCGTCCCTTTTTAACGAGCTCTTTAATCTCGTCTTGGAGCTGAATGTATTCCTCAGTGTCGTGGTCGTGGTCACGATGGTAGGGGCATTACTTGCTTCGATCGCGCACGTTTAGGGAGGCCATAGTCCTTAAGGTCTTGACGGCTGGCTCTTAACTTCGCTGAGAATTCGAGTTAGAGTAGCGGGGCATAGTTGCGGAACCTTTTGGGAGGAGGGCTTCTTCGTGCCCTTCTGTCGGAGCTTCCTTGGTGGTGAGCTCGAGGTGAAGTTCGGCCTCACTTGCAATGGGGTGGTCGTGGATGCGGCCGAACTTGGGAAACCTTCCATGGGAATTCCTTGGAAAAGTTCGAGCCTTGTGCTGTGGAGGTCGTAAACGCGGCCGAACTTCATTCCATCTTTTTGTGAAACCTGCGGGAGAACTTTATGCCCTTTGTTGGAGCTTCCTTAGAGTCAGGGAGTCCTCGCTTGTCCTGGGGCGGTCGTGAGTGCAACCGAACTTCATCTCACATCCTGTGAAATACCGAACTTCATTCCGCGGGAGAACTTTGTTCCGCCCTTGTTTGCGCCGAACTTCACTTAATGGTGAGCTTCGAAGGAAAGTTCGGCCTCACTTGCGTCGAACTTCATTCCAATGATGAGCTTCTGAGGAAAGTTCGGCCTTGATTCTGTCCAACTTCATTCCGATGATGAGTTGCGGAGTTCGACCTCACTTATGCCGAACTTCATTCCGCGGGAGAACTTCCGCCCTTGCTTGCGCCGAACTTCACTTGATGGTGAGCTTCGAAGGAAAGTTCGTCCTCACTTGTGCCGAACTTCATTCCAATGATGAGCTTCTGAGGAAAGTTCGGCCTTGCTTCCGCCCAACTTCATTTCGATGATGAGTTGCGGAGTTCGGCCTCGCTTATGCCGAACTTCATTCCGCGGGAGAACTTCCGCCCTTGCTTGCATCGAACTTCACTGGATTGTGAGCTTCGAAGGGGAGTTCGGTTTCACTTGAGCCAAACTTCGTTCCGCTTTTCCGCGAAAGCTTCCACGGGAGGACTTCATGTTCGAGGGGGAGCTCGATTTTCTTCACACCGAACTTCATTCCTCTTTCCCATGAAACTCTACGCAGGAGAACTTCCTGCTGCTTTTGTCCAAACTTCCTTTAGGACGAGCTCGAGGGAAGCTTGGCTTTCCTCGCGTCGGACTTCATTCCAAATCTTCATTCCGCTTTCCCGTGAGATCTTCCACGACAGAACTTCCTGCTTCTTTGTCGGGACTTCCTCGATGATGAGCCTCGAGATCGTAGACGTGGCCGAACTTCATTCCGCCTCCTTGCAAAACCTTTTGTAGGGGAACTTCTTCCTTCATTATCCCGAACTTCCTTGACGACGAGCTCGAGGTGGAGCTCAGCTTTGCTTTAGCTATCGAACTTCACTCCGCCTCCTATGAATTCTTTGTAGGAGGTTTCGTTGATGACATACTCGAGATGGGGGAGTTCGGCCTGACTTGAGCGATGAGCTTCGAGGGAAAGTTCGGCTTCGCTTCCGCCAAACTTTATTCCGATGATGAGCTTCGAGGGGAGTTCGGCTTCGCTTACGCTGAACTTTATTCCGATGATGAGCTTTGAGGGAAGTTCGGCTTCGCTTACGCCGAACTTCATTGATGATCTTCGAGGGGGAGTTCGACTTCTCTTCCGCCGAACTTCGTTGATGATCTTCGAGAGGGAGTTCGGCTTCTCTTCCACCGAACTTCGTTCCAATCTCCTTGTGAAATTTTCTGCGGAAGAACTTCTGCTCTCCATTTCTCCTTCCTAAGGGTGATTGGTATGCCCAAATGCTTTTCCTTATGGTCGGTTCCTCGTGTCCTCATGGTGAGTTTGCTGGCAAAGTCCCCGTTGGATGTTGTCGTACGGCCAGCATCATCTCGGCGGAGCCACAGACCCGACCAGCAGGTTGAACTGCCCCATGTCTGCGATGGCTTCGTATGGAAACTGGGCTATTGGGGCTGAGACAGGAACAGACGGATCTGGCGTGCAGACCGCCGATCACTAAGTCGAAGCTCTCTAGGCATTTTCTCTTCAGGAGAGAACTTTAGTGAGGAAGAAGATGGATTTTCAGAGAGAGAAATCGTCACCGAGCACTCCTTTAAGAACAAGGAAACCTCGGAGGTTCGAGCCCTTCCTCTAGCGCCAATCTGTTGACGCAGAAATTGATCGTCGCCGGAGTCCGTCGGAGTTAACGCCGATGAGGTTGCCGCCGGGGATCTGCAAAACAAAGTCTGGCTCGGAGCCGATGGGGGGTGGCTCCGGCAAGACCCTCCGACGCTCAAGTCAGTTCCCGTCAACAGGAATGGAATGCTCGGTAGAGTATAGAGGAAGAGAAAAGGGTTTTCAGAACCTGGCGTAAGGGTATCCGGAGGGTTCTTTTTATAGAGGGAGCTTGTTGTAACCGCCTTGGTTAATGAGCGTCATAACTGTCCTGATCAATGCTAGTCGTTATTGCCGATCGTTATTGCCGATAAATGCCGATCGTTATTGCCGATTGTTATTGTCGTGTAACCGTAGCGAAATCGCCTGCAGGAATCCATCATAAGGAGTTCGGCCATTGAGAAGCTCGTCCACTGAAGAAGTCTGTAGGGAGTCCGGCTTCCGTAGAAGCCCGGTCGCTGGAGGGTTCCGTAAGGAGTCCGGCTTCCTTAGAAGCTCGGCCTGAGAGGAAGCTTTGGGGGGAGTTCGGCTCTCGCAGGCGCCTGGCTGTAATGATGCGAAGATAGTTCAGCTTTTGCAGGAGTCTGACTGAAGCTCGGTGATTGAATAATCAGAAATAGTTCGGAAGCTAAGTAGTTCGGCCCGCTGCCGACTGCTGAGGAGTTCGAGCGCTGATTGTCCGAAGGAGCTCGGTCGGCTGAAAGAATGGTTGCTTGAGGAGTTCGGTCGGTTGAAGGACTTCGGCTGAGGCCCGGCCGCTGAGAAGTTCGACCGGATGTAGGAGTTCGGCTAAGACGTGTCCGCTGAAGCTCTTCCGTGGCTATTGACCGCATCTGGCTGGACACCGAACTTGACTTTGACAGGAGCGAAATTTATCCTCAACATTATTTAATTTTATATAATATTTATAAAATTTTAATAAAAATAAATAAAGTTTAATTATCTTCTCACGTCTGATTTATATTGGTATCCATTTAAAAAATATGGATTTGTATTTTTTATCCTACTAACATGTATTTGTAAGGAAAGATCCAGTCCCAGTCCTACTTTTATCTTGGCATACCAATGATATTACGCATTAACATTAAAGGAAGCAGGAGTCCATCACAAAATAATTTTAAAGTACAACTTAAAACGAACAAAATACTAACCAATATTTATTGAGTTTCTGATTAGCAAGAATAATAGCATTTATATAATTTTTCATAGTTCATTCAAATACAGTAGTAGCTTATAAATTCAAACTCTACATGAAGTAGTAAAATAATATATTTCTCATTGAACTAACCCCTTGTTTAAATCCAAATATAACATCAGCTTTTAAATTCATTGGTCTAATACTTTCTCGATGGGCTACTTAATCTATTTCAATTCACATATACCATTGAAGGTCTAGTTAGGCTAGGTTGGGTTAAAAATATATTATTCAAGTCTGATTTAAATACAAAAAGTGCTTGGTTACACACCCAAACTAACATATTGCTTCACAAGTTCTGGATTGGCTTAGGTATTTCTAGCTCGGGGTTTGAGTCAAAATGTAGATAGACCCAATCGATGCCTTGATAGCAGCTATTATTTTCATTATATTTGGGATTGCAACAGGTCAGATTCGATTATGTCCATACCAAAATCTAAATTATATGCTAGAGCCAAATCTATCCCTGATTTGCAACATGGTGAGGTGGCCCATGCAGACCATGAGTGAGTGGTTGAGGCTAGATCCATGGAGCAGTAGATCGTAATAGAAAGCCGAAAGAGAGAGACTCCCCCAATGACCTTTAATGTACCATTCATCATATCGATGCTTACCAGCACCATTGTCACTTCATCATCAATATTGATTTGAAATATAAATCAACATCCAAATCTAGGCAGTATTATTGATTCAATTGCTGAAACTGAATCCAATAGCTTGATGGTTTCATTTTCTAGGAAAATAAATTAAAAAATTTAAGAATCAAATTGATACATCATGTCAGTAAACTATGAACCGTCCTTCCTCCCTCCCCTAACTAACAATAATTATAAATTTTAGATTTAAAATATATATATATATATATATATTTTACCTAGGGACATGCCATGCGGAACAAACCTCTATGCATGCCACTCAGCATAAAGTTGTTCGCCACCTTCATTTCTACTCAAAACGAGGGCTTCAAAATGCAATCCTAACCCTAGCAGATCGAGAGGTGCATATGGCTTCAGATTATGCAGGTCCCACATGACTCCGAGAACATATTTTCATTATCGAACCCTTCCATAACACAAGTGTAGCCCCCATCACCCGGCCCCAATGACATGATCCATACCATACCATCAGCACAAACCTACCTCACATATTAATATCATTTAACATCATCACATTTCTTGGAAACATAGTAGATCCGTCCATCGCGGTCCATATTCCACCGGCCACTACGACAAGCTGGCTCTTTGAATCTCTCACTCTCCAAAACAGATCATCACTGTGCTCTGGTTGAAATGAAGCCCGAGTTTTCTATGCTCCTAGCCTTGTTTCCATTCCTCTTCATGCATGCTCGCTTGCACCACAACTCACACAAAACCGCCCTTTTCTTTCAAAGAGTGAAAGTGGATTGGATGATAACCATCTATCTTTATTTTTGAATCATAATTATCTAAATATAAATAAAAATTTAAGCATCTAATTAATATCCGATGATGATAATAAAGAAGGATACTATTAATCCTACATTAGTTATAAGTTAAGAAATACTCTAGCTTATATGGGAAGGGATCTTTCTTCTTTGTATGAGGCTTTTTTTGGATTAGAATTCAGAGAAATAAAAACATGACTTATGGATTAGAGCGATCCTTTAAAGAAGAAAAGATATGGATATAAATAAATAGCTATACAATTCGTATTCAAATATCTGATTCTATTTATAATCTTATTTAATTTTATGTAATATTTATAAATTTTTAATAAATTATTAGTTTAATTTATTATTTATTTAATAATATTTTTTATTATACGATCAAAAAGTTTATCATTTGGTATCCAATTTGCATTGATATCCAATATTCATTTGGTTTGTGAGAATTGGAGGGGAAAAGATGATTCCTAAAAATTGGAGGAGAGTCCGCTTTGTTGTTTAGAATTTTAAGATGCGAGAGAATGAAAATTTTTTTCTCATATTAATATAATTTTTATATTTTATAAGAAATAAAAATTTATGAGAGAGACAGATTTTGAAATTTCTTACATGATGAAAATTAATGGTCTCTTTTTCTTTCTAAAATATTTTTTTAAGATTCATGGCTGAAATTTTATAAAATATCATTGGATGGTTAAGATAAAATATTAAATAGTAATTCCATTTTCTCCTTCTTAATTAATATTATACCAATATCGATATAATATAATATTTACTTTAATATATTTATATTTATATTGCTATTATATTAACATAATATATATCAAGATCTATATTAATAATCTATTCTATTAAAATATCATTATTTATTAATATTTATATTAATAAAATATTTATATTATTATATATTAGTATTGTTGGAGATAAATTTCGCTTCCGTCGAAGTTCAGTCTGAAGCTTAGCCTAATGCAGCTGGCAATCACGGAAGAGCTTCAATCGAAAATTCTTTTTCTAGCAGTCGGATTCATTCAGTGGCTGAACTACCCAGCGGACAAACCTAGTCAAGCTTCTATGGAAGTCGAACTTCTTCTGGACTCCTCCGCAAATCGAGCTTCTATGGAAGTCAAACTCCTTCTCCGCAAACCAAGCTTCTATGGAAGTCGAACTCCTTCCAAACTCCTCCGCAAATCGAGCTTCTATGGAAGCCGAACTCCTTCCAGACTCTTCCAGTAGTTGGACTTCTATGGAAGCCGAACTCCTCGGACTCCTCCAACAATCGAGCTTCTACGAAAATCAAACTCCTTTCGAACTTCTCCAGCAACCGGACTTCTACAGAAGCCGAACTCCTTCCGGACTCCTTCAGCAGTCGGACATCTACGGAAGCCGAACTCCTTCCGAACTTCTCCAGCAATCGAGCTTCTACGAAAGTCAAACTCCTTTCGAACTTCTCTAGCGATTGGATTCCTATAGGAGCCAAACTCCTTCTGGACCGTTTCTTCAGATGGATTCCTACAGACGATCCTACTACTGAATGGTTACAATTATCATGATAATTAGATTGTCATTTATCAAGACAATCACGATCGAAATTTATCAAGATAATTACGATAGTCATTAATTAAGACAGTTATAATAGGCTCCGTCTATAAGAAGGAACCTCTAGATACGTTTTCTCTAAGTTTTTTTTTTCTTTTCGAAACTCTATTGAACTCCTTTCTAAGCACTCCATTTCTGTTGACCAAAAGAACTAACTTGACCATCGGAGGATCCTACCAGAGCCACCACCATCGACTTCGGATGGGACTTTATTTTGTAGGTCACCGACGGTGACCTTGTCCAGCTCGATCCGACGTCAACCAAATTCTGCACCAACAAAATTAGCACTAGAAGGAGAGTACTCTGTTCTTAAGGTTCCCTTGATCTTAAAGAAGTGCTCAGTAGCGATCTAGAGTTCTTTCCAAAAAAAAATGCCTCCCAAAAAAGCTTCGACCCGGCGATCAACGGCCTCTGCAGCCAGATCCCATCCAGATACATCAGTTTCTGCTCCAGCTCTGATAACTCCAGCTCCACCTGCAGCCATAGTGGATTTGGAGTAGTTTAACCTACTGATGCAGCGGATTCAGGGCCTCACCGAGATGGTACAGACCATGTGGCAGCCTCCGATGGCGACTCTGCCAAGAAACCCACCATCAAATTATCGAGAATCGATCCCAAGAAAGAGCATTTAGGCTAGCATATCCATCGCCATTAGAAAGAAAAAATAGAGAGTAGAGGATCTAAGTTCAGATCATAGTTCTCCTCTGGAGGAGACCTTCTCCATTTGTAGCCGGAAGCCCTCCAAGGTCTGCGATCGAGATGACGTCCTCAATCACAAACTACGGAAGATGGACTGAAGGATTGAGGAGCTCGACCATGTCGTCCCAACTCATCATGATGACGTCTGCATCGATCCTCCTTTCTCTTCCCAAATTATGCAAGAGTCCGTTCCATCGAACTTCAAGCTCCCTCAACTTGAAAGCTACGATGGAACCTCTGATCTGGTTGATCATCTGAAGGCCTTCCAGACTATGATACTGCTTCATGGCACACCAGATGCCATATTGTGCCGAGCTTTTCCATCTACCTTAAAGGGAGCAGTAAGAAACTAGTACTCAGCGTTGAAGCCGATTACGATCTTCTCTTTTGATCAGATGAACCATCAGTTCGTAGCTCACTTCGTCAGTGGCCGATGTTCGTGCCGAAGTTTGAATTCCCTGATGAATGTCAAGCAGAAGGAGGGAGAATCCATCCGAGCTTATGTCATCCGATTTAACGCTGCGACATTGGAGGTTCGGGATCTAGACCAGTCTGTTACAATGGCCGCGCTCAAGGACGGTCTTCAGACGAACGATTTGCTATTTTTTCTGAAAAAGAAGTATCCCAAGAATTTTGCCGATCTACTAGCTCGGGTCGAGAGATATGCCCGTGCGGAAGAAGTCTTCAAATTGAAGGACGAAGAAGTCGCAGGAGAGCGATGGACGAACGAGTCTAATAAACCTGCCACCATGGAGGGCCGAGTGAAGTTCGACCGCGCTCATAGACTCCCTCCGGGTGCAAGCGAGCCCAAACTCCTCAAGCTCGTCATCAAGGAACCCCCGATAGAAGGGCACCAAGAAGTCCTCCTCTCAGAAGGTTCCACAACTACGCCCCCCCTCAGTGCTTCTAAGGCTCAAGTTCTGACGAAAATTAGGAACCAACTACCAAGATCAGAAGAATTACAATCTCTCCCAAATAAGCGCGATCGAAGCAAGTACTGCCTCTACCATCGCGACCACAACCACGACACTGAAGAATGTATTCAGCTCCAAGATGAAATCGAGGAGTTTGTCAGGAGAGGCCAGCTGGGTTGGTTCCTCGGATGCCAGTCTGAAATAGGAGAAGATCGATCGAGGGCGCTGCCATAGCTAGAACCACTAATGATGGAGGAACAATAGAAAGGTCGGTCATCTCCCATATCATCGACGCCACATCTGGGAGGAGCTTGGTACTTCGACGATCCGTCATCTCCAGCATCAAAGCCAAGAAGAGCTCGCTCCAAATTATGTGATGACAGAAAAAACTATATAAAAACTATGCAAAAAACTATGCAAAAAATATGTGATGACGGAGAAAACTATATAAAAACTATGCAAAAACTATGTGATGACAGGAAAGAAGCAGTTAATAGTGACCGTGTTAAGAACGGGAGGAGAACCTCATCCTAACATAAGCAAGTCGAAGGCCTCGTTCATTTTAGACGAGATGGAGAGAAAAGCCCTGACAATGGCCTTTATGTGCCCCCACAGTCCGTTAGGAACAGGAGAAGAACCTCATTCTAATGCGAGCAAAATTGAAGACCTCGTTCATTTTAGACAAAATGGGGAGAGAGGCCCTGACAATGGCTCTTATGTGCCCCCACAGTCCATTAGGAACAGGAGGAGAACCTCATCCTAACGCGAGCAAAATCGAAGATCTCATTCATTTTAGACGAGATGGGGGAAGAGGTCTTATCAATGGCCCTTATGTGCCCCCACAGCCCATTAGAAATAGGAGGAGAACCTCGTCCTAACGCGAGCAAAGTTGAAGACCTCATTCATTTTAGACGAGATGGGGAGAGAGGCCCTGACAATGGCCCTTATGTGCCCCCACAGTCTATTAGGAATAGGAGGAGAACCTCGTCCTAGCATGAGCAAAGTCAAAGGCCTCGTTCATTTTAGACGAGATGGAAGGAGAGGCCCTGACAATGGCCCTTATGTGCCCCTATAGTCCGTTAGGAATAGAAGGAGAACCTCGTCCTAACGTGAGCAAAGTCGAAGACCTCGTCCATTTCGATCATTTTAGATGGGATAAGAAGAAAGGCCTCGAAGATAGCCCCATTGTGCTCGATAACAATAGGAGACAAGATCTCCCCCGAGCTTCAACTATACTTTCAACCTCGGCTGGAGACAAAATGCATAGCCTTGAAGAGAACTTCGGCAGTCACCCTTTTTGTACTCTCTTCCTTCGAGTTTTGAACTTGAGAGTGGGGGGACTATTGTTGGGGATAAATTCCGCTCTCGCCGAAGTTCAGTTTGAAGCTTAGCCTAATGCAGCTAGTAATTATGGAAGAACTTCAATCGAAAATTTTCTTCCTAGCAGCCGGATTCATTCAATGGCCGAACTATCCAGCGGACAAACCTAGTCGAGCTTCTACGGAAGTCGAACTCCTTTCAGACTCCTCCGCAAACCAAGCTTCTACGGAAGCCGAACTTCTTCCGGACTCCTTCAGTAGTCGGACTTCTATGGAAGCTGAACTCCTCGGACTCCTCCAACAACCGAGTTTCTATGGAAGCCGAACTCCTTCCGAACTCCTTCAGCAGCTGAGCTTCTACGAAAGTCGAACTTTTTTCGGACTCCTCCAACAGCCGAGTTTTTACGAAAGTCGAACTTCTTCCGAACTCCTCTAGCGGTCGGATTCTTATAGGAGCCGAATTCCTTCCGAACCATTCCTTCAGATGGATTCCTACAGGCGATCCCACTACTGAACGGTTACAATTATCACGATAATCATGATTGTCTTGATATGATTGTCATTTATCAAGACAATCATGATTGGCATTTATCAAGATAATTACAACAGTCATTAATCAAGGCAGTTACAATAAGCTCCGTCTATAAGAAGGGACCCAGATACGTTTTCTCTAAGCTTTCTTTTTCTTTCCGAAACTTTGTCGAACTCCTCTTTGAGCACTCCATTTCTGTTGGCCAAAAGAACTAACTTGACCGTCGGAGAATCCTACCGAGCCACTACCACCAACTTCGGATGAAACTTTATTTTGCATGTCACTGACGGCGACCTCGTCTAGCTCGATCCGGCATCAACCAAATTCCGTACCAACAAGTATTATACTAATAAAATATTAATACATATATATTAGTATTATATTAATATAAAAAATATTATTATCTAATAATATATTATATTAATATTATATCTATATTAATATAAATATAATATTAATATTTATATAAAGTTTGAGAATAAAAAGATATAGTCAAGGATATAATAGATATTTTATATTTTTTTAAAAAATAAATACTTAATTAAATATAAATTGCTATATAATAATTTATTTTTTCATGTCAACTAAATATATAAAAATATATTTTTAAGTATCATATTTTTATAAAATAATTTTTTAGAATATTATTTATAGATTTTTTCCGTGATCCAAATGAGTTCTCAATTATAAAAATATAAATTTAAATTTTTTAATCTACGAACATGGAAAGATCGATCTCAGCCCTACGTTCATCCCGGCACCTCTGCTTTTGCCGATGATATAACACACGGCGAGCGCCACGGCCTCTGGCCACGGCTAATCCTCGAACTTTCCCGATTCTATAATCCCATCTAGCGAATACGTAAACCCGTCACCTTTTTTCCCCTTCTAAGTGATGCTACGGAGCCCAACAACATTACCAACAATGCTACATTTGGGCAGACCCGTACGAGCACCAGTGACCACATGAAACGCTGGAGGGATCAATTTGGTACCATATTTGGGTCCCAACGCGCTTCGTTTTAATTTTTTTCCATTTCCCACCCCAACGGCTCCAGTATATGATACCGCCCTGTCATCCCCCGCTTTCTTCTCCGGCCCATTTGCCTCTCTCAGACTCGGCGTCCCTGTCTCCGGAGGCGCGCCGACCCACGGACATTACCTCGTACCGATTATAGATACCTCGAGAGGCTTCTCCGCACTCCTGCCGCCTTGTTGCCTTCCTCCGCCGCATTCGGAGATGATGCCGTACGATACGATCGCCGCTGCGGAGGCGGCGCTGGGTCGCAACCTGACCGCCGCCGAGGCCCTCTGGTTCCGCTACTCCGCCAAGATGCCCGACAGCCTCCTCTACTTCCACAACTACATTTTCCTCTTCATCGTCTTCACTCTGGTACCCCTTCCCCTCGCCCTCCTGGAGCTCCGCCTCCCCTCCGCCCTCGTCCCCTACAAGCTCCAGCCCAAGGTGCAACTCCCTCCGGCCTCCTTCTTCAGGTGCTACAAGGACGTGTTGCGCGGCTTCCTCCTCGTCGTCGGGCCCCTCCAGCTTTTCTCCTACCCCTCCATCAAGGTCTCTCTTCAACTTACCCCGCTCCCCCCCCCAACCCCTCCCCCCACCCCACCTTCTAGGACCTCCTGGGGTTAGGGTTTTCTCTTTTGATCGGCTTTCTTGGTAAAAGCTGCCTATTTTTGGCTGCATTCCTCGTTTTACTGTTCGCTTTGTTGAAAAGACTCAAAAGAATGTTTTTTTCTGTATTTTTTATGGCAAAAAATGATGCAGTTTGTGGGGATACGGACGGGGCTGCCGCTGCCCTCGGCGGCGGAGATGGTGGCGCAGTTGACGGTGTACTTCTTGGTGGAGGACTACGGGAACTACTGGATCCACCGGCTGCTGCACGGGCGGTGGGGGTACGAGAAGATCCACCACGTCCATCACGAGTACACGGCGCCGATCGGATTCGCCGCACCCTATGCCCACTGGGCCGAGGTCCTCATCCTCGGGATCCCATCCTTCGTCGGTCCCGCCATAGCCCCGGGCCACATGATCACCTTCTGGCTCTGGATCATTCTCCGCCAGGTTGAGGCCATCGAGACCCACAGCGGGTATTATTCATGAACTTTTGATTGCTTAATTTATAAACGTGGCGTTCTTTTCTGATTCATCTAGTTTATATGGCTTTTTTGGACAACATGGGGGACTTTATATTAATTTAGGAGTTCGATGAAATGGAAATTTTTGAAAGTGTTGCGTATGGTCCACTTGATTCTGTTATGAGGTGATGATGTCCTGTTTGTTGATTGTTTAACCATGTTGATGTCATTAGTAGCCTGCTTATCTTCTTTTTTTAGTTTTAAAGTAAATAGAAGTTGGCTTCGAAGAAGAGGAAGTTCATTTTTTTCTTTTGCTTTCTTTTTTATTTTTCGCGTTCTTTTTCTTTTTTTGGCTTCCAGGGCAAGCATCTTTTGAGTAGGGATGGAAAAACAAAACATCCATCACAAATGTATGTGTTTTAAGATTTACTAGCTCTAAAAATGTTACTAGATGTACTGCTGGTATTGCTGATCTTTTTGATTTCCCCACATTCAGAGTTTGAGTCCATTTGCTTTTCTTGTCAATGTCTGCTCACCAAGCATCATTATTTATTTGTTATGCACATGATTTGGCTATTATGGAGAAATGCCCAGCTTGTTGATTATTTAACCATGCCATGGTCATATGCTACTATAGATCACACAAGGAGACTACTAGGTCTCTAGGCCTGGCAATAAATGATAGGATGAAAATATCATATATGTTTTTAGTAATGAAGAAAGTAAAAACAGACAGTAAATAAGAGGGAAGCCTTTTGCTTCAAGGCTAGGCATATTCCAGGTGGGAGAGCTCTAGAATTTCGTTATTAACTTTTCATGCTACCATCAGTTTATTTTATTTTGAGATCCTAATATCTTGAAAGTGAGCCAAACAAAATTCCATTACTATTTGACTCCTTTATTTCCTGCTTTTGCAAGTTGAGTCCTTTTAATAACCTTGTCACTCATCAATGAACAAAATGAAGCAAATGAAAATCAATTCTTAGAAACTTGACCTTGTCACAACGCCAAGAATGAAAGAAATGTTTTGTCTGCAATTGGTTTGTGACATACTGCATTGCTTAATCATGTGTTTTGCATATCCAGCATAATCCTTGCCATCTTGTTGTACACAAAAAATAACACACAAAATGTCATGTCAGTCAGTCCTTTGTTTGATGCATGACATTCCACCACAATAAATCAAACTTCTGTGCTCAAGGTTGGTATGCTTAGTAGAATTAACTATTTGGAGTAAATTTCTCATTGCACTTCTGACAAAATCCATTGTCTCTTCTTTTCTTTGCTGCTAGCAGGGTCATGGGTGCATAAAATATGTGTAGGTCGGATCTCCATTGCCGATTGATGTAACTGTTATATATATGTGTTTATAATTGCTTTGATTGCCAAAGTTTGACCAAACTGGTTTGTGTTTGCCATTCTTCATGAAACTCAATGGACACAATCCATCTTTTTTCTTTTTTTGGTTTTGGTTTTATGGAATGTATATCATGTTTGATCAAAATCACACTCTTTTATTCCCATATCACCTTAGTGGCTCTGATATTTATTTGCTTTCTATATGTCTGCTTCAAAGAAAAAGAAAACAGCATATGAAGCTTAATCTCACCATCTAGTTGACAAGCACGTCCAACTAGTTTGATATGTTGGATTGTTCGATATCTATATTGCAGTCATGCATCATTAGCTCAGTATGCGTGCATATAATTGAAATACTAAACCATGATTTTAGATTATCTGCAAACATTGATTTGTTGAGTAGCTTTCTCTTTTCTAGATGGAAGAGCCTGATAGCATTTTCTATGCATCAAACATGTGCTAAAACTGAAATTGTTAACGTAATGAACCCATCCAATCAAGGTTCGCTGTGCCAATACTAGAGTTCGGACTGGTCGGCCAGCGGTATGATTTGGTATGCCTCCATCCCATTTTCTATCAAGCCCGAACCGGCATAGAGAGAGGGCGGAGGGAGAACGGGAGAGGAAGAGAGAGGGGGGAAGGAAGAAGAGAGAGGGAGAGAGGGCTTCTAAAGGCTGCCATAGGGCAGTCAAGCTTGTTGCATGGCTATCAAGCTCGGTGGAAGTCGGAGAAGGGCAAAGAGAGGGAGGGAGAGGGAGACGAGGCCAATGAAGGGCCGGCGAGGCTGTTGCTGCTGCTGTCGAGGCCATAGCTGCTACTACCGTGGCCATTGCCGCCGCCGCCAAGGCTGGTGAAGGTCGGAGGAGGGGCTCCACCTTTTTTCCGATATAAACAGGGGCTTCAGTCCCTTTCTTTTTTTTTGCATATTATCGGATGAAGTTGGCAACTGTATTGCTGACTTCATTGCTTGGTTTTTTTGGATTTTTGGTTGAAGTCGGCAACCGTTGCCAACTTCAACTAAAAATCCAAGAAAAAACAAACAATGAAGTCGGTTGTGTTGCTGACTTTTGTTGATAAGATCCAAAAAAAAGAAAAAGAAACAAGGGCTTCAGCCTTGTTCCGATTGAGAGGAGGGCAGAGCCCCTCCTTTGGCTTTCATCGACCTCGGCAGCAGCATGGTGGGTTTGCCTCTTCTCCCTCTCCCTCTCCTTCCTTCCCTTCCCTCTCTTCCGGGTTCCATCGAGCTCAGTAGTGGTGCAGTGAGCTTGGCTGCTTTGCAGTGGCCTCCAGAGGCCCTCTTTCCCTCTTGGTTTTTCCTTCCTTCTCCCCTCTCTCTTCCTCTCTTTCCTTCTCCCTCTGCCCGTCCTTGCCGATTTTCCATTTTGAATGCCGGAATCATCCCAATCAGCCGCCGGTACAGGTCAGGATGGTTGGGCAAACCTTACATCCAATTAAAAACATAACCTAAGTTGGCAAACTACTGTATTTGTCTTGGTTAGTTATGCTCTTGTTGGTTGATGTCACATTAGTTATGCTCTTTTGTGCTTTTCCATTATTTATTTACTCTTTGCTTCATGATACTCATTATATGTTGCATATTTGTTGAATCTTTTTCGCAAGAAATAAAATTGTCTTGTGCTTGCTTTTCTGGAACATATGGTTTTCAAGAGATAGATAGATATTGTTTGATGGGATAATCAATCCATTTACAAATAATAGTGGCATAAAAATCATTCCTGAAAGATGATTTTGACTACAAGTGAGATTTCAAAAACTATTGGTGATAGTCTAAAGCAAAGTTTTCATTCAATAATAATGACATGCATTAATAGGAGATGATCAACTAGACAAGTCATCCCTCCAAAAATTGGTAGTTCATAGGATTCTAAAGGAGCCCACTACTAGTTTACAAGACTAAAATGGAGTTCCAATGAAGCACGAATAGTTTGGCGCTACACATGCGGCAATTGACTAAAATGGAGGTACTGATTGTGCAAAATAGTATCCTCACAGATAAGATCAGCTTCATACTTGAAATGGTAAGGGTCCCAAATCATTAATCTTAAATTTATGTTGTAGCCAGTGTTTAATGGAGTTTTCTCACCAACGTTTTATTGTGCCATCAACACTGAAAAATATGATGATGTGATTGCATGAAGGAAGATGGATGAAGAATGCATAAATATGTTCAATTTTTGTGAACAACATATTGGTAATTGCTTGACAGTGATCAAACAATTCGCAAGGATCTTAGTTTGGCCTTCATTGGAACAAACTTAACATGCTTTTTTTGTGGGGAGAATGGTAGAAGGTGAGATAGGGTTGCATACATGAATTATACCATTGGTTTATATTGTATCATATTGTAAACGTGATGGTGAAAGTTGACAGTGATACTATGGATGCTACATCACACCATATGTTGGGTTTGTCTTGCTTAATATGGATCATATCTTGTCATTCTGGTATCGTAGGCTATAGTGCAGGCTTATATTTTAGCAGATTGCTGCGTTATGCGTTCAACACGCTTAACACCTTTTGGATTAACCATATGTATATGTATGTATTGTTAGCCCCTTGGACTGTAACTCTTTATCAAGCATTTTATATGCTTTCTTCTGTTTTACTGAAAGAATGAGATTTCTATTGTTTGCTTTGATGTAGTCTTCTGCTAACTGATGTTTAACTTTTTTTTTTTTTTTTTGCTTTCTTATTTTGAATTTCGATTACATGCATATGTGTTATAACTTAGCGCGCTAAATTTGTTTAAATAGGCAAGAGATCATATAAGTGCGTAAAACATATTTTCTTTCTAGAAGGCAATCCAAATTAGTCTAGATGTAAAGGTAAAAAAGTTGGCTTACTTCGTACATTCCAATCTTAGATTGTCTTGGTACATAAAACATGTTTCATGTAGTATCATTGGTTTTACCTGCATATTCCACAACATGTTTGTTTGCTTCTCTTATATGTTCATAAAAATAGGTGAATCCCTTATATATAGCAAAACCCTTAATTTGCATCTGTGAGGATTTGCCACAACAATCACTAAATAAATTAATAATATGCTATTGAAAATGACTGTATCAAAAAGTACGAACTCTAGAAAATGTCTCTTAGTTTGGCTTTTGAAAAATAGATCCTAGTTTAGTGGTAGAGTTATCACAATGAATAGCATAATATCCATAAACAAAGAGAAAAATTAGTAAGAATTCAAAGTTATTATTTCTAGAAAAAGCAAGTTCCTGGACTTTTTTAGTTGAAATGGCAATTTGTCAGTGGAGGGTTAGTAACAGTGGACTGAAATGACATGAGAAGAAATCAAACAACTTACAATTAATAATTGCATCATTTGGCAAAAAAAAAACCTATAAAAGCCAAAAGACCTCAATTCTTAACCATTGTCAAAATAGCAGAAAAGTGGAGCCTTTGATGGAAAAAGTCAAGGGCCAGAAGCTTTCCCAATTTGCAGCCAGTAGTTTGACATATAGGAGAAAGAGACTTTGTTTAGGAGATCTTTAAAATTCTCTAGCGCAGAGCCTGAGATGTGATCAAGATGGGCTGCCACAAGTAGATAGTTGACCTAATGGTGACACAAAGCTGGGAAGAGAATCTATATTGCCAAAGTGTGGGAAAAGTTAGCAATTAACATCATCATTATGCAAGCTTTTTTCATATAAGGGGTTGGTTATAGAACACAATAGATGGCTCCTAGGAAGGATTGGCAAATCTAGTAATTGGTGGTCAACCTAATACCAATCCAATATAAATTGGTGTAAATTCCTGGCTATGGAAGTAAAGTCGAGAGGGACCTGTCATGAAACTTATATGGCCTCAATTGTAGGAAACTTCTTCCAAGGGTGATGTACTTGCATCAGAAACCTGACCCGACCAGCATAACCCCATTTAATAAACAGGTTGAATCAAGTTAAACATGTTAAAATGGGTTTTAAGCAGGTTAAATGGATCTTGAATTGGTTAAACAATCTTAAAATCGCTGGGTTCTGATGTGACCCAATTATTAAATGAGTTAAGACTCTAAATATGAACCCAACCCGTTTAATAAATAGGTCTGGCCTGGTCAACTCATTTACAACCCGAACCTGTTTATGCCATACCTGAACATGTGTAAACTGGGTTGGTTGTAGGTTAGATTGGCACATCGGGTCATAAATTGTAACCCTCAGTATCAGCAACAATAATCTCCAATCATGATATTTGATTCTTAGAGAGCAGGTTGTCATAACCATAATTTCTGTTAATGCAATTGAACATAAGTATCACGTGCCATGGTACTACTCATTAGTACTAAATTCATTGTATGTTATGTTTTTGACTATTGACAGACATGAAGAGCAAACGATTCACAACATTCTCAACATATAACTAAACCATTTTGGATGGCTTGGAGGTCATGATGTATAGGCAAAGGACCACCAAAATATGTGGCCTTTTCTATTTAGGCATTTTAGGCCTTATATTGCTTTTATCCAATTGGTTAGATTTGCATCTGCGACCCCCAAAATTGGTTTTTGTAGTGGGTGTGAAGTCCTTGCTTAACTTCCTGTGTATTATAACTGCATCTAGAAACCAGATTTATGTGTGTATCATATTTAATTATACAATATTATAACAAGTGTGCTGGGGTCTTTGGGTCTGTCAAATTTGCCCTTAGTGAAACATAAAATTAATTTTCTTGGAAAATTTTATTATAAGATAACTATAAGTATGAAAGAAAATCCTGTTAAAAGGATAATAACTAGCTGCCTATGTCTCTAGTATCATCTCTAACTTTTGGAGTCTAGGAGAAGCTCAACGCTAGAGATACTCTCATCAAGAAGGGAATGCTAGCGGATCCCATCTGCCCCCTTTGCTACACCAACAAAGAGTCCATCAACTATCTGTTCCTTAGATGCAGGGAAACAAGGACAATTTGGGACCAAATCTTAACGAGCACTGAATATTGACGTCTAACCATCATCTATGCATGCTCTATGGCCAACTTGGCATCGAAGAAATATTTAGAAAGTGCTAGGCCAGCATGGGATCACCTAATATTGCAATCTGATAGACAATTTGGAAAGAACGGAACCAACATTTTCTTCCTGAAGAAATTCAAACCAATATCATGAAGGAAAAACTTGCAGGATTTTAAGCATGCATTTCGAAACTTTTTTTGAATAATATACAGTGGAAGATTAAGATTAATCTAATTAATCTATACATGTATATGATCCAATTATAAGAAATCCTACACTAGGATCGTGACATGATACATATGCATATGAAACTGTAAGCATAGAACAATAAATCTGATTTACTATCCTACTTGTGTTCAAAACACAATACTTGAGTGTGGGTAGATGATCTCCACGATTGAAATCTGTGATCTGGGGCTCCTCATGTCGTGATGTAGCCGCACAGTGCGTCCGATCTCTACAGATCGTCCAGATGAAGCTCCAGGTTTCAATCAGCTCCACCGGAGTGCTAGCTTCTTGTCAGAACCTTCGATGGCCAATCTTGATCGATCTCCTTCTCCTGATCATCCGGACGCTCTAGGAGACTAGAGGACACACTAAGGAGGATAATGAGGAGGTGTGGGAAGTTTGATGGAGATCAGACACTCACAGCTCTCGATCTCATTTCCTGAATCCTAGGTCAAAGTCCTAGGGCAGTCCACACCCTAAAAACCAAAAGTCCCCCCACTCTCTGGTTTTTCTTTTGACACACAGATCTCATGCCCAGAATTCCTCATGCCCTTCTTTGATTTTTTCCAGTGAAAGTATTTTTACAAAAGTATATCACATGCCCCACTTAGATCTAATCTGAGATATGAAAGGAAAGGATAGGAAGAGGACTCTTAGAAGACCCTTGTGCGCCCAGAAGACTCTTACGCCCCCTCTTTGGAATTTTTTCTTGATGAAAATGGTTTTTTACTGGCAGAAGGACTCTCCTCTCTTATACGCACGCCCACACTTAAAACTCCTTTTAATATGGGCGACAAAAAGAGATGGAGTGGCATGAGTGGATAAGGATGGGAGGTTGAAGTTATTCCAACCTCCTACTTGAATTTAAAATTCAAGATGATCCTATCCTCATCCAATGCCAAGACCTAGTCAAATAGGGCGTGGAACACTTCTTAGGCATGGGAAAAAAATTCACTAACATTTCTGAAACTCCATGAAGGTGGGCGATGGTCAATGATCAAAGATTGTAGGTGCAAGGATAAGGTCCAAACTATTTGGGCTCTATAGTTTGTTCAATTAGGTCTCTAACCAAACCAATTTGGCTTAACCTAATTAAACTAGAATAAATCCAATCAAATTAGGCTTAAACCATCTTAATTAAATCCTAATCAATAGGAATTAATTGAATCCAAGCTCTGAACAAATTAGGGATCAATCTTCCTTAGCAATTGGTCATCTCATAACCTAATCGGGTCAAATCAAATTGAATCCAATTCAATTAGATTTGATCTAAACCTCATTGCTTAATCAAATTAAGCTAATTAGCAATCTAATTGCTAATTAATCCTCTAATAATGATAGAATCTCAATCTAGTGGAACTCAAGAAGGTAGAGTCTCAATCTAGTAAGACTCTTGACCATAGAGTCCCAGACCAGTGGGACTTTTGATTAGCCATCAGATCAGGTAGGAACTTCTATTGTGTGTGATCCCATAGGTTCAAACACTAAACCGGTAGCATAGGAATCAATTTTTGTACCAATTGATGTAACCATCTAGCAATGGTATCTAATGTCCGAATGGTCAAATAGTCGTAATGCAACATTCATAAATCTATGGCATATGGTTACCATATAATTCATCCTCTCGATCTTAATGCTCAGATGATGACGTAGGGTTTAACTGTCAACTCTGAATAAGTCATTCATATTGTTTCAAATTTCAATATCTATCATATGGATTATCCCGATCGAGATTTTGCTAAATTGAAATACAGTGATGCATCATCTCCAAGCTCTTGGAGCTGTAAATCTCATCTTGACTTACTCACCGACTTAACAAGTACTTGACTGCACCCATAAATCTTCCATCACTGAATTAGAAATTCAGATAGTCCGGTACTAAAGTACAGTGAGTTGCTTGCAAGTCACCGTGTTGATCTCAGGTCTAAGGGACATTTATACCTATATCCTTTGCGAGCAACTCTTGACAGCAGAGAGCTCTGCAGTTTGGTCACATTTAGTGAAATATACCCCTACATTTCACCTGTGTCATATCAATGTCTCCACACTCCTTGGTTAAGAGGACAACTAATCCATATGGTACACGACCTATGCTCGATAAACGTTGTCGTCCTAGAAAATGTATCATTTAATCGTGAATAGGTTTAAGGATTAAATGATAAATCCTTCTTTATCGATTCTAAATAGTCCTAAGGACTTCATTGCAAAAGAGTCCATAAAGAAAGATGCACAAGAAGTGATGAAAAGTTAGAATGATAATTTTATTTTTTTAATAATTCATGTATATATTACAATAAGCTCAACCATCTACAACCTAGATGATTGGCTTTAGGATACATTTTCTAACAACTCCCACTTAGACTAAAGCCAATCAGAACAATATTTTATACCCATCTTCCACTTGTGATCATCGAACTCTTTGATTTCGAGGGCTTTAGTAAATGGGTTGGTCATGTTCTTCTTTTCGCCGATCTTTTGAAGTTCGATGTCATCTCATTGCACGATCTCTCGTACAAGATGATAGCAACGTAGAATGTGCATGGTGCGTTGATGTGCCTTCGGCTCCTTTGCTTGAGCTATGGCTCCAGTGCTGTCACAGTAAAGCAGAACTGAACCATCTAAGGAGGTTGCCACTCCTAGCTTGTGGATGAACTTACGCAGCCACAGCTTTCTTCGTAGCATTGGATGCTATGATATACTCTGCTTCTCACACTGAATCGGCCACAGTATGCTGCTTGGAACTCTTCTAATAGACAATTCCATCATTCAGGGTAAAAATATATCTCAACACACTCTTACTATCATTATAATTTGACTGAAAATTGGAATCATTATATTCCACGTTTTAAGTCAGCATCTCCATAAATGAGCCATTGATCAGTATTTTTCAAATACTTCAGGATCGTCTTTACAACCTTCCAATGATTTTCATTCGGATCAGACTGGTATCTTACTCATTATCCTTAGTAAGCATGCTACATCCGATCTCGTACATGTTATGGCGTATATTATAGAACCGACTGCCAAAGCATATGAAATCCTACTCATACGCTCTCTTTGAAGAGTTGTCGGACGATCCCTTTTTGAGAGAGAAATTTCATGGCCTATCGGAAGATAGCCTTCTTGAAATTCGCCATGCTGAACCACTTCAGTAAGGTATCGATATACGTGGACTGGGATAATCCAAGCAATCTCTTAGATCTATCTCTATAGATCTTCATCCTTAGGGTGTAGGAAGCTTCTCCCAAGTTCTTTATAGAGAATTGAGATGACAGTCAAATCTTTATTTCCTATAATGTAGGGATGTCATTTCTGATTAAAAGAATATTATCCACATACAATACAAGAAATACTATAGAATCATTAATCCATTTATATACGCAGGGTTTTTCTTCATTCTTAACGAAGTCATACGTTCTAATTATCTTATCAAAATGCATGTTCCAACTTCGAGATGCTTCAATTCGTAAATGGATCTTTGAAGCTTGCACATTTTAGACTCATCCATGGATGTGAATTCTTCAGGCTGTATCATATACACTTGTTCATCCAACTCTTCATTTAAGAAAGCGATTTTCACATCTATTTGCCAGATTTCATAGTTTAGATGTACCGCTATCGCAAGCATAATCCGAATGGACTTGAGCATTGCCACTGAAAAAAATATCTTATGATAGTCAATATCATAACGCTGACGGTATTCTTTGGCAAGCAGACGGACTTTATGGGTCTCCACCTTTCCGTTTGCGTCTCTTTTTCTTTTGAAAATCCATTTACACCCAATTGATTTTATCCCTTCGAGTGGATCAACCAGGATCCATGCACTATTGACCTTCATGGACTCCATTTCGGATTTTATGGCTTCTAGCCATTTATTAGAGTCGGACCTCTGCATGGTATTTATGTAGGTGATCGGATCCTCGTCGTTCTCATCGAGTTCAAGAGGATCACCATCTCGGATCAAGAAATCGTAGTATCTATCCAGCTGATGCAGTATTCTACCGGATCTCCTCAAGGGTGTCTCTACAATGGGCTCTGGTTTTGATCTTATCAAATCTAGTTTTGTAGGTTCACTGGAATGTGCCGGTTCTTTTACTTGTCGAACTTCACTAAGTTTAATTTTAGAGGCAGCAGTTCTTTCCTCAAGGAACTTTTTTTCCAAAAAGACTATCCTATTGCTAACGAACACCTTTTGTTCTTCAGTAAGATAGAAGTAATATCTCCTAATTTTATTAGGGTACCCTATGAACAAGCATCTATCGGACCTAGGTCCAAGCTTATCTATCTGCAAACGTTTGACATAAGTCGGATAATTCTAAACCCTAAGGTGAGAGAGTGTTGGCCTACACCCAGTCCATATCTCATATGGAGTTTTTGCAACAGATTTGCTTAGAAAATTATTTAGAACAAAACAAGCAGTTTCATATGCATAACCCCAAAAAGTTGGCAAACTTGCAAACCCTATCATGGATCTGACACCTCATTATGCTGTGGTGTTCCAGGAGGGGTCTCATTCTCTCCTACATATGTCAAAAACTCATTGAAAAAGTATTCATCTTCTCAATCTGATCGAAGAGTTTTAATACTCTTTCCAAGTTGTTTTCCATCTCATTACGATATTGTTTGAATATTTAAACGAATTGGATTTATTCTTCATAAGATAGACGTACCTATACCTAGATAGGTTGTCAGTAAGTAATGAAGTAGTAATACCCGCCTTTGGCACATGTTCATAGGTTCATAGACATCATTATGTACTAGACCCAAAACATCACCGGCTCGTTCACCCTTTCCAGTAAAGGGTGACTTAGTCATCTTATCAGGAAGGCAAGACTCACAGGTCGTCAATGATTTATAATTATTGATGTCGAGGATTTTTTTCTTAACTAACATATTTATCCTATTCTTGTTTATATGACCGAGCTGACAGTGTCAAAGATAGGCATCGGGAACATTATGTAGTTTTGGGCATTTGTTTGAAGTGTACATTACACTTATAGGTTGTGATAAAACATAAATGCCATTTTTTAACTGTTTTTGCATTATTGTAACATCATTCATAATACTATCACAATAATTTTTCTTTATTGAAACCATGTTGGGCCAAAAGTCCTATAGATATTATGTTCATTATAAAAGATGGACAATAGTGACAATCACTTAAAACGATATTATTTGTCTTGAAAACAAATTCAATAATTCCTAATGCTAGGATTGGAACATTACTTTCATCTTCAATATTTAGGAATCTTTCGTCGTTCTTTTCTACTAACTTGAAGTCCGTACAATGAATTGCATATATGAATTGGACTTTCGGTATCCAATACTTAGGTAGTAGTATCATAAACAGAGAAATTGCAAGGTGTTATCATATAACAACCTTGACCAGTAACTATTTGCTGGTTTCTCCTATTCAGTCTATTTGAATCAAGAGGATAATTTCTCTTCCAATCTGCCTGACTAGGGTCAGCATTAGACGTTTCATTCTGAAGGGCTGAGACATCCCAATACGATGCATCATTTCTCCAGGAGTGCTGAAGGATTCATTCAACACTTGAATCATTTCCTCCGGTTCAACTTCTTGAAACATGCGACTGAACTCTTTGTTCACCGTTGCCTGCATAATGCAACGCATCGTGGTGCGATCATTGAGCCACTTTTGATAAGTGTTTCGGATCACTTAACAAGCATTTGGAGTAGGTTCCTTAGGTGTTGGATTTGTAAGCACATACAGGATCCGCTCGTGCTCTAGAACAACTCTTAATTTTCGATACCAATTATCGAAATTAGGTTCTAGAAGCTTGTCACTATTCAATAGTAAACTGAGTGACGAAACATTAGTCATTCTATTTAACTGAAAGGAAAACAAAAGACCTTATTAGTACATGAATTATTTAATCCTAAAGATTTGGACTTTAGTCTAAAGGTTCTCCCACTATTTTCTATAAATTAGTAGTCTCTACCTCCAATTCGAGGAATTACACTAACTCCTTACTAGAATCCATATAGGTTACAAATGGGCCCGAGGAAAGTTCTGACCAATCCGTGTGCATCTACAGGTAGGTTCTTCACCAATTGTTTCTCCAAATAATTTCTAGTATTCAATTTTGCCCCAGAAGCTAATTCAATAGGCTTTGGCCTCCAC
Organism: Cocos nucifera; assembly: GCA_006176705.1. Taxonomy (NCBI): domain Eukaryota; kingdom Viridiplantae; phylum Streptophyta; class Magnoliopsida; order Arecales; family Arecaceae; genus Cocos; species Cocos nucifera. The sequence goes on along the minus strand of QRFJ01006390.1, from coordinate 252,781 downwards.
TGAAAATGTCTGGTTAGATCCAACCATTAACATGACTGAGTTAGGTGCAGCAAACGAACAAGATCAAGTCTGAGGAAAGCTCTGGCCAATCTGATCGCTGTTCAAAGAGTGCAACCTAATTATCATATGATGGATAGTAATTCCAATATCCAGATGAACACCAGGTGTAAGACACCTCCAATGTTTACCTAGATAATTGGACCTATTGCCATCCACCTTAATGGGAGGCTATGACTTAGTTATCCCCACAACTTTGTCATTTTAAGGATATAATAATTTAGAAGATTTAGATTACATGTGATTTAAGGATAGAGAAGACATGGACCAAATTACTTCCCACTGACTTCTCTAAGTCATTGATGAGGACTAGGATCAATTTCGGTCCAGGGGCACCTATATCAGCCTTACTGATTAAAATTAGTCACATTGATTTCCTTAATTGACATGGGTCAGCTTGAATCACCAAGTGATCTAATAAAAAACTAATCCACCATGTTGGCCAGATAAGTGAGATAAGTGGAAGGGATATGTTATTAACTCGCCATAGATCGAATCTATGCAAGTAGCTCCCAATTAAAAACCACTGGTCTGGACTGCTAGACTTACCTTTGACACTAACTGGTTAATTAGTTTCAATTTGATCTATCTAGTAATTTCGGACTCGACCGCTAAGCCAAGAATCAAGTCCATTTGGTTCTTATTAAAGACATGGACTTAACGAACTACAATTATTGTAATTAAATCTAGAGTGTTCTTGATCTAATTTAAATCAACACTTGGTCAGATTTGATCAATTACTCTAGTGAAATCCATTCTTTAATCTAATCTTAGGTCTAACTCAATTAACAGATTTGATTCAACTTACCCATTAACCCATGTTTTTATCTTAGAATCTTTAATTCATAATTTTAGATCCTAATTAACAATCTTTAATTCTTAATTAAGTATTGGGCTGATGGGTAGGGGTTCAACATTTGAAAACAATTTTCAAGTTTTGTAAAACATTTTTACAATTGATTCTGTCCACTAAATGGATTGACACATTTCAAAAATGAGTTGGCTCATTTTATAAATAGCAACCAATTGCATGTTTGAATCATGAATTATGTACAATACATAAAATAAACCATGAATCAATTTTAGATCTAATCTAAACATATTCATGATTAATTTCAGATTGAAATAATTTCAAAAAACTCCTTTCGCTTTTCATTTTTATGGGATATAATTGCAGCGGCACCCGTACCGTCATAGGAGAATCCTATCGAATGGGAGGAAAGGGCTTTTAAACCCTACTTGTCTCCTATGACCGGACAACCATGGTAACCAATCCAATCCAATTACTTGCTACTCAGACTAAAACATATCATATATGTTACAATTCAGATTTCTAATTAACACATATATCATATCAGATGACTTAGTGCTCTGATACCACTAAAGGAAAAACTTGCAGGATTTTAAGCATGCATTTCGAAACTTTTTTCAAATAATATATAGCGGAAGACTAATATTAATCTAATTAATCTACGCATGCATATGATCTAATCATAAGAAACCCTACACTAGGATCATGACATGATATATATGCATATGAAATACTGAAAGCATAGAATAGTAAATCTGATTTACTATCCTACTCATGTTCAGAACACGATACTTCAGTGTAGATAGATGATCTTCATGATTGAAATCATGGTTTGGGGCTCCACACTCGTGATGCAGCCGTACAGTGGGTCTGGCCTCTACGGATCGTCCATATGAAGCTTTAGGTTCCGATCAGCTCCATCGGAGTGCTAACTCCTTACTGGAACCTTTGATAGCCGATCTTGATCGATCTCAATTGATCTCTTTCTGATTACTCGAACGCTCCAGGAGACCAGAGGACACACTAAGAAGGATAAGGAGGAGGTGTGGGAAGTTTGGTGAAGACTAGACACAACTTTCGATCTCACTTTCAAACCGTAGGTTAAAACCATAGAGTAGCCCATACCCTGAAAACCAAAAGTTCCCACTCTTTGGTTTTTCTTCTCATGCCCAGATTCCTCACGCCCTTCTCTGATTTTTGCCATGAAAGTACTTTCACAAAAGTATATCACACGACCCACTCAGATCTAATTTGAGATAAGAAAGGAAAGGATAGGAAGAGGACTCTCAGAATGACCTTGCATGCCCAGAAGACTCTCACGCCTGCTCTCTAGAATTTTTTCTTTGTGAAAATAGTTTTTCAGTGGCAAAAGGACTCTCCTCTCTTATACACATGCCCACACTTAAAACTCCTAATATGGGCGACAAAAAGAGATGGAGTGGCATGGGGAGTGGATAAGGATGGGAGGTTGAAGTTGTTCCAACCTCCCACTTGAATTCAAAATTCAAGATGATCTTATCCTTATCCAATGCCAAGACCTAGTCAAAGAGGGCGTGGAACACTTCTTACGCGTGAGAAAAAAGTTCACGGATATTTTTGAAGCTTCGTGAAGGTGGGCGGTGGTCAAAGGTCAAAGATTGTAGGTGCGAAGGATAAGGTCCAAACTATTTGGACTTTATAGTTTGTTCAATTAGGTCTCTATCCAAACCAATTTGGCTTAACCCAATTAAACTGGAATAAATCCAATCAAATTAGGCTTAAACCATCTCAATTAAATTCTAATCAAATCAGAAATTAATTAAGTCTAAGTTCTGATTAAATCAGGGATCAATCTTCCTTAATGATCAGGTCATATCATAACCTAATCGGGTCAAACTAAATTGAATCCAATTCAATTAGATTTGATCCAAATCTCATTGCTTAATCAAATTAAACTAATCAGCAATCTAATTGCTAATTAATCCTCCAATAATGATAGTCCCAGTTCAGTGGGACTCAAGAAGCCAGAGTCCCAGTTTAATGGAACTCTTAATCACAGAGTTCCAATCCAGTGGGACTTTTGACCACAGAGTTTCAGTGTAGTGGGACTTTTGATCAACCATCAGATCAGCTAGGAATTTCTATTGTGTATGATCCCATAGGTTCAAACACTAAGCCGATAGCACAGAAATTAATTATTGTACTAATCGATGTGATGATCTAGTAATGATACCCGACGTCTGGATAGATCGAATAGTCGCAACGTAATATTCATGAACCTATGGCATACCGTATAATTCATCCTCTTGACCTTAATGCTTAGAGAATGACCTAGGGTTTAACTATAAACCCTGAATAAATCATTGACATTGTATTTCAAATTTCAATATCCATTATATGGATTATCCCGATCAAGGTTTTGCTAAATTGAAATACAGTGATGCATTATCTCCAAGCTCTTGGAGCGGTCAATCTCATCTTGACTCACGCACCAACTTAATAAGTACTTGACTGCATCTAGAAACCTTCCATCATTGAATTAGAAATTCAGATAGTCCGGTACCAAAGTACAGTAAGTTGCTTGCAAGTTACCGTGATGATCTCAGGTCTAAGGGATATCTATATCCATATCCTTCGTGAGCAACTCTTGACAGTAGAGAGCTCCGCAGTTGGGTCACGTTCAGTGAAATATATCCCTACATTTTACCTGTATGCCATACCGATATCTCCACGCTTCTTGGTTAAGAGGACAACCAATCCATATGGCACACAACGATCTATACTCGATAAATGTTGTCGTCCTAGGTAACAACGTATCTTTTGGTCGTGAATATGTTTAAGGACTAAATGATAAATCCTTCTTTATCGATTCTAAATAGTCCTAAGGACTTTATCACAAAAGTGTTCATAAAGGAAGATGCACAAAAAGTGATGAAAAGTCAGCATAATAATTTTATTCATTTAATAATTCATATACATATTACAATAAGCTCAACCGTCTACAACCTAGACGATTGGCTTTAGGATATATTTTCCAACATATCATTCATTCTAAAACATGTTGGTTATTTTCAAATTCTAGAATTTCTAATAGTTTCAATATATATCAAGAATTTTATGTGATATCAGATTGTGATCTTGATTTCTTTAGTTGAATAAATTAGAGAAATAAATTAGGGTCGGTTTCCCCTTCCCTTTTAATCTAAGAAAGAGCGTATCTATCTTTAACTAGTCTTATCTCTTTCCAAGTTCTCTCTCCAAACCAAGGTAGGCTGAATCGGTACCGATGATGGTACCAATCACCGGCTACTATAGTATGGTACTAGTTTGGTACGGTATCGATGCTCGGTATGGCATGGCATGCCGGTTTGACCAGCACATCAATTTTTTTTAATTTTTTTTTGTTTTGTTTTTTTATTATTTCTAAGATATCTAATCAATTTTTTATTATTTCTTAAATGATTTTAAGCCAAATTGATGTTTGTTGATGTTATTTGACGTTTGTATCACTCTAGTACATCTGCAATTGAGTTCATGATGTGAATATGAATTTAACATAATGTTATGTTAGAGGGGAACAACCTTATAAGGACTAAATATTACTGAATCCTAAAATACTTAAATCAATTAAAAAATATAAAAAATAAATAATCAATACATATCGGGATTTAGAATCTTGTGGAATATCAGCCCATCCTTCTAACTATGCATCACTTTAGTCCTCTGTGTTCATTCCGTAAGGTATGCATACTGTATTGTAACTTGTCCCAGATCTCTTGTTGAAGCTTTAGCTTTAAGAGGTGTCCTTATGCTGATAATATGACCATAGAGGGGTCCATTCGAATATATATGCCGGTAGCAAAATCCGATTTGTAAGATGCTCCCGATTGCATAGAATAGTAGCCGTAGGAAGACGATGTCTCGGATGCACTATACCTATATCCATATGGATCATAAATTGTTTGTGGCTATAGGTAAGAGGATCTAAAATATGATGAAGAATCTAATACGTCCATGGATCCAACTCCACGTGTGAAGTCATCTGCAGCTGCATGATATCTTGAATGACCTCGAGGAGTCTTTTGTTTGTATGAAATCATATCTTCGCTTGCTCTACTAGCTTATGTACCTTGGTCTCTATTCTTTGTGACATGCGTAATCCGAGACTCATCAGTAAATTGAAGACCATCTCGTAGTTGTATATCATAAATGGTGGTCTCTTGTCCTCCACTCCCTCCATGACTACGAAATCTATGACTATCAAATGAACCATCATTGTTTTGCCTGATCTCTGAATTTGAGTGAATTGGGTCAACTGACTGCTCCACCCTCTTCATTGGGGTTGCGGCTGTCTTTTCTTTTTCTATCTTTGCATTAAGCAGCTGTTTGCCTTCTCATCATACCTCACAAGGAAGTTTGCTGTGATTGATCAGTTAGAAGCCTACGTGGAATGTTACTGGTTGTCTATTACTCAGCATCCACCCCAACCTCGCTAGTTATAAAACTTGTTGGTTGTGGAGGATCTTGGCTCATCAAGCTTCGGCTTCTGTTGTTGACCCACAATCCATCTGATCATCGGATCCTCATCATTAACAAAGTCATTCGCAATTGGATTCGAATACTTCAACTCAACTCTCTTTTGAATGCATTTTAGTCTCTATCTGAAATTATAGTGAACATATACAAGATCGTTGAGGCATTTCTATGTCAGATGATTTCTCTGCTTGCTATGGATTAGGGCGAAGGTGGATCAATTACACTCACAACCACTCGAGGAGACTATTTAGGAGAGGATCTGGATGGCAAGTTGCTTTCGAGTAGGAGCAGCCAATCCGAAATGGATCCATCATTTAGCTGCAAAAGTATTAAAATTGAACAAAATTAAAAATAAAATTGTATCATATTAGACTTGTTAGTAGGTATGTAATGTCAAATAGGAGTTGTCGTTCATATACAATCTATCTAAATTCATTTATTTTTCTTTTGCTTACGACTTCTACATTGGTTCCAAAGCTATTGGTGCTCTCCTTAAACATTTTTATCTATAAAAAATATATTTGTTATATTGTGTTACTGGTTGAAGATACAGCCAAGTTATCAAAAACCAATTAACCTAACTTCTTTTATGCACATAGCTGCGATTTTTGGTTTAGTTTTCATCTTGTGTATTATATTTCATAGGAACGTTAGAAGCTCGTCATCCATGCCTATCCCAGATACTGTGTACTGGAATCTTAGATTTAGATAATAAGCTACAGATAAATTTCAAAATTTAGTTAAGCATATTTATACAAATATAAGGGCAATCAAATTTTTAGAGAATTCTTATTTGTTGCTTACCTGCTAGATGCAAATTCCTATCCATCTGATAGTTCCACTGATGCTCAATGATTTGGATGTAATCATAGGCATGTTTCGATATTTGCTGACCTAATCTGATCTTTTGTCCTCTCCATCATGTGGTACAAGAAGCCCATTTGGAGATATCTTTCACTATCCATGGTCCAAAACATCTCATATAAAGGTTTGATAGCCTTCACTATGTTCTTGGTTTGCTGTTAGAATGTTTGTTTCGTCATTAAGTTCTCCACATTGCTTCCTTAATGCCTGCCTTGGTATATTACTTTTGTCACTCGGGACTAACAAACATTTGACATAGGTATGCTTTCTTGTCAATAAGGCTATCAAGTGCTATATAATTTGTAGCGAACCATGTAATATCTGGTCACAATATATCTCATTTTGTATACTGCCGCATCAGTGATAGGATCCATGTGATTGTAAATGAATTGAGTAATACTTTGCACTAAGTCCACTATCTTCTGCATTCTACTAAGCTTCCTAATGTCCATTAATATCAGATTGATATAATGTGCACCACATGTTGTCCAAAATATTTGGTTGCCGCTGCATAAGGATCTCTCTACGGTCCTATACTCTAGCCTATTATCGGTGATAACATACACGACATTTTGCTCTCCGACTCGATCGATCATCTCCATCAATCTGAGGATATATGCGGTATTGTGCACCTGATTTGAAGCATCAATGAACTTCTGAAAAATATTTTTCCATCATAATACGTCAGGAAATTGATGATGCTCTGCCTCGTAGGACTAGTCCAACCATCACACCATGAGCCCATATGTTGGAAATTTATTTTGATATGATGCAATCTATTTCTGTAGTTTCTCCTTATTGTTATCAAAAAGCTCACTGTAAATGCCCTTGGGTTATGGAGGATCTACACCTGAATCAGCAGCTTGTATAGATGCATTAGCAGAGCAATAATATGTATTGCTTGCTGCATGCATTGGGATGTGACTGAAGTGAAACCAGGATATAATAGCTCGCCATATATCTATTAAGGTATCAGCTACTCTGATACCAATTTGTTAAGGATCTAGTACCGGGATATTGCGGCAGGAAGAAAGAAGAAAATAAAATAAGAAAACAATCAAGTATGTAGATCAGCCCAAAGGCTCGCTTCCACGGGGTATGCAAAGCTCTACTATGAAAGAAAAAAAAAGTACAAGAGGAGAACATCTACTCTCAACTCACTGTACACAAATCTCTCTCAACTAGAAGCTACCCTCACAACAGCTCTCTTAAAATCCCAAGAACCTCAAAAGCTATAAGATGCTTTGCCCTCACAGCCTCCGCGCCAGATGCTATGCACCTATTACTTCTCTCTCTTATGGGGTTGCACGTACTCGGCACTTTGCCAAGCTCCTCTCGGAGGTTGCCTAAGCCTCTCTATGTGCCTCATGCTACACGCGCCACTTGCTCCACAGCACCTCAATCTTTTAAATAGGATGAGAATCCTCTTCTCAACAGTTCACGGGAGTCATAATAGGGCTCTTTCTCCTAATATGAGTCGAACATGATCTTGATGGAGTCTTGGAATATTTACCAACTTTTAGATCATGACTGCAATCCTCCGTGGCCACTGGATCCTGTGGTCCACGCGCAACTCTCGTAAACCTTTTGGATTAATCACAATCCAAGTCCAAACAGAAAATCTTGTCTTTTTTTGTTCGTCTCCGTTGAGTTGGCTCTGTCAGGGGTTGAGCTGGCTTGACCGCGTCTTGTCCGAACTGCTTTCTATCTGCCTGAGAGGGTTGGCTCGATTGTAGTTCGAGTCGGCTCGGGCTGACCCGAGCCGACTCGACCCTGTATCCGAGCCAGCTCGATTGCCTGATGATTTGATTCTTCTCTACTATGGATCGAATTCGAGGCGTCAAATCCTAACAATATCCTTCTTGTCCTTCAACATCCTATCAACCCTCTATTACTTAGAATTCCCTATTGGGGAAGACTTATGGTTTTATGCCATGGATAGTGGCTCTAGCTGGAATCTCTTTAGAGGATTTCTTTTGGCTGCCAAAAGCTCCCAACACCGGAGCAATACAGCTTGTGCCTCTACCAACGGACTCTCTAACTGAGAAGATCCTCCTAAACTTGTGATGCTCGCAAAGCTTGACCTTGACTCATAAATTGGAGAAATTATTGCATGCACCAGGTGCAATTGGACCGTCCAAATCCCACGATGGATAACACGTCATGTTACCCCTTGTATTTCATCACTTCTCAATTATAGGCTTTCCACCATGCATATGCCTCGAGATTTGCCTTGGTTCACTTGCACTTGGTGCATGCAATAATTTCTCCATAAATTGACGATCCAAGCTGAGTCCTATGCCAACTTAAGTTGCCATTGATCTTCTAAGCTTGTATTATTGGTAGCCTAGATCTATACCTCATCTAGGGCGGATGCTTCTTCTAACTTGCTAGAGTGATAGGAAGGTAGCTGAGCAGTTTGACAGTCCACCTTCGCCTTCTTCAAAGTCCTCTCCTTCATTGCTTTGAAATCAGCAAAGTGCTTCATCAGTTGACGGACTTCTTATAGGCATTTTCAATACAGCTAAATTGGGGTAATCACTAGCTAAGTGTTGCTTCAACCTAGTTACTCCTCTCTTGAACTCTGCGTTGCATCAATTGCATTTCTAATGGTGCCAAATCGAGAATATCTATTGTTGGTCCCAACCAATGCCACACTTTGGCTCCTTTCTTGATGGATCCATTCTTGAAGCTAGTTCAATGATTATGTAAAAATAATAAAATTTCATTCTCCTAATTTTTTTTTTATTTTTCTAAATTTATTTTATATTTTTAAATATTTTTTAAATTAAAAATATTATAAAATCTAAAACTTATGAAAAATTAATTTGATTTTATATCCATGTAGAATCCTATCACGAATGTTACATATATATTATTTTAAGATAGTAGGCATGTATGAAATGCTACTTATTTTTTAATTTCATTCAAATTTAAGCCTAGGCCACTATACATGTGATACACCAAAATTTTGATAAACGGGCATCAAATTTATGTTAAAAGTAGCTTGCAAGCCTTTAAAAAGTATTTTGATTTATTAGTTAATTTTTAAATTATATTTTTTTAATAATTTATTATTTTAAAAAATATTTTTAATTAAAAAATTATATACTTAATAAAAATTAATGATTTTAATATTATTGTGAAGATCATATATAGATTTATAATATATAATGAAATCATATCAAAATAAAAAATTTTGGCATGATCTTTTCTTGTTTTTTTAATTTTCATGGATTTTGAAGTTAAAAAAAAAAGAGAGAGGAAGAGGAGAAATGGAAGTGCATTATAAGCTCACATATCTCTATTTGATGGGTTCTCGTTTTGCACTTTGCCTATATTGTAGAAAAGGGGGGGGGGTTTCTTTTGAGGATGAAAACAATGGAAGAGAAGTTAGAGAGACTTCTCTTCCTCCCACAGTCTTTTCTTTTAAGATCTCCCATGACCCCCACTATAGCAAACAGCAAGAAAAAAAAAAGAAGAAAAAAAAATGGAATAGGGCTTAATCGGTCGGTTTGGCCCTGAATTGTATTGAACTGCATGGTTCAGGCCGGTTCGGGTCCTGTTTCGATTTTCATAGCTAAATCAACCTGATTCCATATTGGTTTAGCTTGATACGGACCCAATCGGGTGGTTCGGTCCGGTTTGGTGAACCATGCTCCGAACCCATTCAAATTTTTGATATGACAACTCTCATCTTGCATAGCCAATATAATATGTATATAAGTATATGTATGCTCATGTTTATATATAATATATGTAACATATATGTATATGCGATACAGATAGTCTCTTTAACAATCATGTTTAAGTTAATATAGAAAATTAATGGCTTTATTGTTTGATACTTCTCATGTATTTATGCTTTAGTAGGTAGCTTTATTGTTTGATACTTCTCATGTATTTATGCTTTAGTAGGTCCACTAATTAGATACTAAATATTACAAACTATTTGCATAGAAGTATATATTTGTTTATCGCATGAGAATTTTATCAATGAAAATGAAAAAGGGTAATCAGAAATTGAAGGCATTTCTTGTTCCAAAGATGTTAATCAACAAAAGCTTTCTGAATGCAAAATGTTAAATTATTTGATTCTTCAGCCCTAAAATGCCCACAACATCTGTGTTTGAGTTCAAGCAGCCTTCAGTATCTTCAAAAAGCTATCGTATCATATCTAGTCCAAGATTTTTAGTACCAATACCGGTACCGATGGCCATGCCGATCGTCAGTCGGTAAGGTACCATACCGATACATGGTATGGCAGGCGTGCCGGTCATGCCGGCGTGACCGGCACACCAATTTTTTTTGCTTTTTATTTTTTAAGAAAGAAGTATTCAATGGTTTTTTTTGAAAAAAGAGTATTTAAATTATTATTTAGTAATATTAATTAATGTTTGTATCATTCGGAAACAATATTAATCGCATGTGATACGAATCTAAATGTGACATAATGTTTTTTAGCATTTTAAATAATTAATACATAGATCAATATATAAATTAGATATCATTGGATCCTAAAATACTTAAGTCAATTAAAAATCTAAAAATATTAAATACATATCGATCATCAGAATCTGGTCGACCATTGATGTCCATAAATAGCAGGATTATTTATATATTCAGGAGGAACATCAGTCCATCCCTCTTATGATCCCTAAGGTAGGCGTGCTGGATCATAACTCATCCTTGAAGTGTCACTGAGGATCCTTAAGGCAGGCATGCTGGATCGTAACTCACCCTCGAAGTGTCACTGAGGTCCTGGCTCTGAGCAGTATTCTCGGACTGATAGCATGGTTGTGAAAGGGCCCATCCAAATATATCAGCAGCCAGCGTTCTCAGAGCCATCCCAAGCTGGGTGGTTCGAGGCGTGCTGAATTGGACTGATGGGGAATAGGGACGGTTTTGGTGGAGAAAACAACACACATCGGTGCCAGGGAAGAAAGAGAAAAATAGAGGTAGAAAGAGGAAGAGAGGGAGAGGCTATCGGAAGCCGGTGGTGGCCTTCTGCGACCGTCGGAGGGTGGCGATGGCCCCTCTATGGCCACCGGACGGTGGAGCCGCGGCCGCGGAACAAGGGCGATCGCCCCTGTTCCTTCATCGGGTTTTTTAAAAAGTCCAACGAATAGTGAAGAAGTGAAGCTGGCAATCCGATTGCCGGCTTCATTTTTTTCATTTTTTAAAAAAACTTGTGAAATAGTGAAGCCGGCAAACCCATTGCCGGCTTCACTGTTATCGGGCTTTTTTAAAAAAGCCTGTAAAATAGGGGCGATCACCTTTGTTTCATGCTGCGAAGCCGCAGGCGGCGTTTACACCGCCCGACGGCCAGTCGGAGGCCCTTCGACGGACTCTCTGGGAGACTCCACTCTCTCTTTCTCTTCCTCTCCTTTTCTTCTCTCTCTATCGGTTCGCATCGGTTCGATCCGGTACGGAATCGTATCGGATTGTCGTTGGCCGACCAAAACGGCCACCGATATCGAAACTGAGAACCTTGCCAGCAGCAAAATTCGATTCGTAAGATACTCTGGGCTGCATAGAATAGTAGCCACTAGAAGTCTCTAATGCACCATATCCATATCCATATCTATAAGGATCATAGGAAGGTTGTGACTGCGGATAGGAGGATCTAGAATACGAAGATGATCCCGATATATTTGTGGATCCTACTCCATGTGTGAGGTCACCTGCTGTTGCATCATGTCCTGAACGACCTCACCAAGTCCGTTGTCTATATGAAATCATATCATCGCGGACTCTACCAGCCCGTGCACTGTGGTCCCTGTTTTGTGGCGTGCGTAAACTGACTCACCAGTAAATTGAAGACCAACTGGTTGTGCCTCCATGATCGTCAGATCCATGACTAGCTAAAGAACTACCACCATTACTCCATCTAATATTTGAATCTGAATAAACCGAATGCTCGGGCTCTATTGGAACCGCACTTTCCTTTTCTTTTATGTTTCACTCTAGCTGCCTAAGCTACGAGGGTAGATGCTGTGGCGTATCGGCTGGAAGTCTAGGTGGAATGTTGCTGCTTGCCCACTGAGAGGCGTCCACCCCAGCCTCGTTAGCAATAAAATTGGCTGGTCGTGGAGGTGATCCTAGCTCATCAAGCTTTGGATCCTGCTGCTAACTCATAATCCATCTGATCATTAGATTTTCATCTTTATCTTCAGCAACAATCACTACAAATCGGATCTGAGTACTTCAGCTGAACTTCCTTCTGAATGAATTTGAGCCTCAACCTCAGATTGTAGTGCACATATACAAGATCGTTGAGGCATTTCTATTTTAGACGATTCCTCGGCTTATTGTGGATAAAGGCAAATGTCGACCAGTTGCGCTCACATCCATTCGATGAAACCATCTGGGAGAATCTTGATGGCAAGATCTCTTAGATGTCGTGCAGATCCACCAAAATGCACCCACCATTTAGCTGCAAAATAATTGAAAATCAGCAAAATCAAAAATAAGATTGAATATAAAAATAAATTTATTGATATATACCTGGATTCATTTTTTATTTTCTTTTGACTGCTACATTACTTTGAATGATTCGGTGCCCTTCCTAAATATTTTCATCTGTAACAAAAATTATTATAATATCTTGTTGAAGACATCGCTAAGTTAATAAACATCACTGAACTTAACTTGTTCAAGACACGTAGCCGTGATGTCTGCATTGGGCTTCATCTTATCTATGATATTTCATAGGGCAGATAAAAGCTCTTCATCCATGCCAATCCTAGGTATGGAATACTAGAATCTCGGATTCAGATCGTAAGCTATACATAGATTGTCATAATTGATTAAGTTTATTTATATAAATTTTTAAAAAGTTGATTTGCTGCTTGCTTGCTAAATGCAACTTCCAACTCATCTGATAATCCCATCGATGGTCGATGATCCTGATGTACTCATATACATATTTTGGATTTGTCATCTTGATTTGTTCTTTTGCCCTGTCCATCATATGATATAGGAAGTTCATTTGAGGGAATAACTCACTGTCCATAGCTCGAAGCACTTCATATAAAAGCTTGATAGCCATCACTATCCTCTCAGCCTGTTTTTAGAATGACTATCTCGTCATTATGCTTTCCACAGTGCTCCCCTCAGTGCTTGTTCTAGCATATCTACTCTCCTGCCATTCAATACTGACAAACATCTGATGCAGCTGTACTTTCTTATCAATCAGGCTACGAAGTGCTATATAATTAATAGCAAACCGTGTGACACCTGATCTCAATAAATCGCCTTTGACATACTGCTGCATTAATGATAGGACCCATGTATGGTTATAAATGAATCTGGTGATGCTCTATGTTGACTCTACTGTCTTCTGTACTCTACGAATCTTTCCAATATCTATCAATATCAGATGAATACAATATACAACATACGGGGTCCAGAAAATATATGGTTGCTGCTCCAACAACTTTCCTGCAGTTTTATACTGTGGTCCATTATCTGTGACAACCTGCATGACATTTTGCTCTCCTATTTGATTAGTCATCTTCATTAATCCAAGAATGTAGCTAGCATCATGCATCTCAGCTGAAGCATCAATAGACTTATGGAAAAATATTCTTTTATCATAATATATCAAGAAGTTGATGATGCTTCGTCTAGTAGAACCAGTCCAACCATCATACATCACAGTCAATCTATATACAGGCCACTTGCTCTGAAATGATGCAATCTACTTTTCTAAATTCTTTTTATTGCTGTCAAGAAGCTCACCATGGATCTCTTGGTCCTGGAGGATCAATACCTAGACCGGCAGCCTGTATAGATGATATGGTAGAGCGATAATATGAATTGTCTGCAGATTCGTTGGGATGTGACTGAAGTAAAATCAAGATCCAATAGCTCGCCACATATCCCTTTTCTTATCTTTCTTCAACATAGTATCAATCCTCTGTTGCTTGAAATCTTTACTAAAAAAAGGCATGTGGATCCAAATCATGAATAGTGGCTCCCATTGGAATCTTCCCAGAGGACATCTTTCTACTACCAAATGCTCCCAACATGGATGTAAGACGATTGGTGCCTCTACTGCAGACTCTCTAATTGAGGATGTTCTTTTAAACTGTGACTTAGACTTTGTTGTAGTGCTCTTTGAGCTTGACCCGTCCGTATAAACTGATGGTCCAAATGAAGCTCTATGCTTGGCTAGCTCCTCTAGTTGCCATTGATCATTTAAACTCTTCTGAATAGCAGCATCGATCTGTACCTATTCATCATCTGGAACAGATCCTTCCGCTGACTTTTTAAAGTGATAAGAAGGTTGCTTTGTTGCTCGATGGTCCACCTTTACCTTCTTTCTCAAATTTCTTTCTTTCGTTGTTTTTAAATAAGTGAAGTGCTTCTTCATCAACTGACGAACCTCTCGTGGATGCTTATGGCACAGCTAATTCAGATAGCCGCCAGCTAAATATTGCTTCAACCGTGTAATCCCTTTTTTGAATTTTATGTTACACAATTTACATCTCCAATAGTGCCGATCTGGGAGCATCTCCCTATGCTCCCAACCAATGTCACACTCTGGAACCTTCTTCTTTCGCGATGGATCTATTCCTAAAAATTGACAAGCATATTACTTTAATAATTATATAAAAATGATAGATTTTATTATCTAATTATATATATATTTTTTAAATTATTTAATTATTTTTTATTATTTTTAAAAATATATATATAAAAAAAATAAAAAATAAAAAAAAAATGATCTTATATTCATGTAGAATTCTAGCATTGATGCTATATATATTTAGTCTATGAACATGCATAAAATGCTATTTTTTTCATAATTTAGGCTTAGAACATCATGTGTAAGATGCATTAAAACATTGATAAATCGACATCAAATTTATGTTGAAAGTAGCTTGTAAGTCCCTTATTAATAATATGATTTTATAATTTTTTTGAAATTTATTTTTTTAATATTTTTTATTTTAAAAATATATTTTTAATTCTAAAAATTATATACTTAACGAAAATTAATGATTTTAGTGTCATTGTGTAGATCATCCATAGATCTACAACATATATTAAAATCATACAAAAAAATAAAATTTTGAAATAGTTTCTGCTTATTTTTTTCATTTTTCACGTTTTTTTAAAAAAAAATAGAAGGGAAGAGAAGAAAGGGAGCTAGGATGGAAAATTTATCTCTAATCCATCTTGTTCCTTCATTTTCTTGCCGTTCTTGGAGTGAGAGAGCAATGGATTCATGGGGAGAAACAAAAAATACACAAGCCAAAAGGCTTCCTCTCTACCTCCCTCATAAAAAATGCTGAATTGAGCATTTTGGCCTCCTCTCTGCCTCCCTCCATTATAAAAAATGCCGAATCGGGCGGTTCGGTCCAAAACATGGCCGAACCGACCGGTTTAGGCCACATACTGCCCAGTTCAAGTCTGAACCGAGTGGTTCCCTTTTTATTCTTTTGTTTTGGGTTCCGAAATTCATGGATGAATTGGGTTGGTTGGGCGCTAGTTCGGCTCGGAATGCCCTGAACCGGGCGGTTCAGGTCGGTTCCGAAAATGCTGATTTCTACATTCAAGTTTTGTATGATCATAGACTTGCTTACGAAGCAGCTTAAAATCCAAGAGAGATTTTCAATTCAAATTGTATATAATTTTTCTAAAGACCCCTATTTGTGTTAGATATTTTCAAAATAATATAAGTTTTAATGTTTTGTTTAATATTTTAACCAGCCAATTGTTGTGGTGGTTGGTTAATTGGAGCCTTTTCAAAAACATCCCGAGTTCAAAACCTTTGGCCAACATTTTCTCTTGAAATGGATATTAAGTTTTGGATGGACTTTGAATTTTTGGAAAATTCAAACAAAATGATTTAAAATTTGACAATCAAATTTCTTATTATTTCTATTGTATTTCTTTGTGACAAAAAGCATCCAATTGCCATATTTGAGAAGGGACGTATCTATTGGGGTCTTTCTATTGGAAAGACATGCACTTACGAAGAAAATGCGTATTGTCGCATCTCTTTGTTAAAAGAAGTGGACATGGATTTCTACACAGATTTCTTTATAAATAGCCCATTGGTTTTCCAACACAACAACAACAATCCCAACTCATTGGTTTGACCTGTTAGTGCAAAACGTGATCAAACATTGGGCTTCCTTGTATCGTAAAGGCATATTGCATATTTTCCTTGCATAATTGGTGAAGGCGAATAAAGCTAAGGATAGTGGCAGTGCTATGTATCTTGAAGTCATCTTTATTTTCAAATTTTCCATCTTTCTTCCGCTTTTGGTTCCAACAATCTTAAAGCTTTATTCTGTTCTACAACAAATGGTGTTCGCAACAATTGGAGAGATGGCTATAGATTTTGTCAAATTGGAGCATTTTGAAGGAGGAAACTTGTTGAGATGGTAAAAGAAGATGCACTTCCTCCTTACAACTCTCAAAGTTGTTTATGTCCTCAACACACTAAGACCAGAAAAGAATGATAACGAAACTATGGTAGCAGTCCATACTCAACAAAAGTGGGATAATGATGACTACATATATAGAGGACATTCTGAATAGGATGTCAGATGTGCTTTTCGATACCTACTAGAATGTGGCTACTGCAAAAGAATTATGGAGAAACTTGAAGGAAGATCAGAGGATGCAACCGGTAAGAAGTTCTTTGTTAGCAGGTTTAATAATCATAAAATGATTGATGATAGATCTGTTATGGAACAATTGCATGAGATGGAGCGTATTCTTAATAGTTATAAGTTGCATAACATGTATATGGATGAAACCATAATCGTGTTTCCTTTTATTGATAAACTTCCTCCATCATAGAATGACTTTAAAGGAAGTCTAAAGCATAGGAAAGAGGATATCTCTTTGGAAGACTTGGCTAACCATCTCTATATTGAGGAGGAATACCGCAAGCAAGATGAAAATTAGGAGCAAAATACTCATGTTACCAAAGTACATGTGGAGGAAAGTCAGATTAGCAAACCCACAAGGAAGAGAGCCTATGGATCTATCATTAGTCATAAAAACAAATAGAAAAAAAAAAGTGCATGCTTTCATTATTGGAAACTTGGACACTGCAAAGTAGAATGCCGCCTTCTCAAAAAAAAAGGTGCACCAACAACAAAATGATATCGGAAATTAATATTCTTGAAGGCATTGAAGCTTGGTGGATTGGTCCTGGTGCAACTAGACATGTGTGCAAGGACAAGTATCCGTTCAAGAAGTATGAACCTGTAGAAGATGGAAACATGCGAAACTTATCCACTACACAAGTTAAGGAGAAATGAATTGTAGAACTTGAATTCACTTATGGAAAGACACACTTAATGATATATATTATATACCAGAAGTTAGAAAGAAATTTGTATCTGGTAGTCTTCTCAACAAGTTTGGATTCAAATTAGTATTTGAGGTAGATAAATTCATTTTAAGGATTGAATTTTTGTGGGAAAAGGCTATATGTATGAGGGCATGTTTCAGCTTGATATTAATAAGAACAAAATTTCTTGTGCTTATATTGTTGATTCTTCTTATTTATGGCATCAAAAATTTGATCAAATTATGCTTACTAATG
The DNA here is from genome assembly GCA_006176705.1 of Cocos nucifera. Lineage (NCBI taxonomy): Eukaryota > Viridiplantae > Streptophyta > Magnoliopsida > Arecales > Arecaceae > Cocos > Cocos nucifera. The sequence goes on along the minus strand of QRFJ01006390.1, from coordinate 234,959 downwards.
GCTATAAAATAAATGAATCTGATAAATGTGTATATAATAAATTTAGTAATGGAAAAGATGCTATTATTTATTTGTATGTAGATGATATGTTAATTTTTGGTAATGATTTAGAACAAGTTACGATTTATAAAAATTTTTATCTTGTAATTTTGCCATGAAAGATATGGGTATAGCTAATGTTATATTAGGAATAAGAATTCTTAGAGATAATGATTGTTTAATTTTATCTCAATCTCATTACATAGAAAAAGTACTAAAGAAATTTAATTGTTTAGATTGTGCTCTTGCATCAACACTTTTTGATCCTAATCTTTAATTAGTTTCAAATACTGGGAAGCCTGTTGTACAACTAGAATATGCAAAAGTTGTTGGATGCTTAATGTATGCTATGACTTGTACTAGGCCTGACATTGCTTTTGCTTTTGGAAAGCTAAGTATATACAAGTAATCCAAGTAATTTACATTAGCATGCTATACATAGAGTTCTATTTATGGCATTCATTATAATGGATATCCTTCCATTTTAGAAAGAAATATGGATGCCAATTGGATTACAAATAAAGAAGATCATGCTTCAAGAAGTGGATGGATCTTCATGCTTGGTGGGGGTACAATTTCTTGGAGATCTAAGAAGTAAACATGTATAATAGACTCTACCATAGCAGTAGAGTTTATTGCTCTAGCTTCAACCAGCAAAGAAGCTGAATGGTTGAGAAATCTCTTATATAAGATTCCTTTATGGCTAAACCATTGCCATCTATATCTATATATTGTGATAGTGAGGCCACACTATCAAGAGGATATAATGAAGTATATAATGGAAAGTCTAGACATATTGGATTAAGGTATAGTTATGTAAGACAGTTAATTACCAATGGAGTGATCACTGTTGATTTTGTAAGATTAAGTCAAAATTTTGCAGATCTATTAACAAAAGGATTTGTTAGGGATTTGGTGTTTCAAATATCAAAAGTGATGGGACTCGAGCTCATATTTTAAGATCACCAATGATGGAATCTCAACTCAACGCTTGATACAACATCAAGTCTTGAATTCAATGAGACAAAGCATATCATAAGAGTGATTGTAAGCACTATAATTTTAATATCATCCCAAGTTGAAAGTGCTTGGTACCCATAATGTATAAAGGGAAGGATGAGCTAAATGCTCTTAATAGATCTATAATAGAATTCACTTTGGTTACAGGGGCACTTTCGATAAAGTCTACCTATGTTAGTGTGAAGTGAGGCCGCTTATTAGAAGGGTTTGGCTCTTAAAGCATTCATGAAAAGAATGTAGACAAAGCCATAAAAGTGTTGGTTTATATTGAGCATTCATCGGTGCAAGAATTTTATATGTAAAGATATGTTCAGCTAGTCAAAATAGAATCGCTGGTTCCAAGACTAGTCTACCATGCCATTCTATGTAACTTTATCTTCACCAAGTGAAGATTCAGATCACAAGATATCTTCATTTATGCATAAGATTCCAAAATTATTGTTCTAATAAAATTAACTTATTTTGAAAATGGTGGGGGATTGTTAGATATTTTCAAAATAATATAAGTTTTAGAGTTTTGTTTTATATCTTAACCATCCAATTGTTGCAGTGGCTGGTTAGTTGGAGTCTTTTCAAAAACAATGTGAGTTCAAAACTTCAACTCCATCAGATCAACGTGATTGTGAAGGCTCATTGGTTTGATCCGTTAGTGCAAAACGTGATCAAACATTGGGCTTCATTGTATCCTAAAGACTTGTTGCATATTCCCCTTGCATGCCTGATTGGTGGGGGCAAATAAAGCCTCAAGGAAAATGGCAGTACTACGCACCTTGAAGCCATCTTTATTTTCAAACTTTCCATCTTTCTTCCCCTTTGGTTCCAACAGTTTGCACCTTGCTTGTCATCCTTTTCATTCTTTCTCAATATTTAAAGTGATGCATGACCGTTATTGCCTGTTACTAGTGTTAGTCTCATAAATTGAACTGAATAGAACCAGTTTATCAAGGGAAAAAGGTAAAACAGTTCTTACAGGTCTCTATGGATGCTAGACATGGTGTTAGCCAACAATTTCTTGGAAAGAATGCTCATGAAGTCATTGCCAGATTATTTCTTTGTGAATATTAGTATTTTTGTGGATGAGAAATGTGGCTTGTCTTGCTGCTGTGTTTCCCATTTCAGCCTATAAATTTAATTTCTTGTCTCTTTTCTCTTCTGTTTCGATTCATATAATTGGTCATCCATATGCTTCCAGTATCCTTAAGTCTTTATGCTTTTTAGCATGAATACACGTCATGATTGCTGGAAAAAGTATAGATATCTAAAGTTAAAATCACTTGCTCAAGCAGTTATTGAATCCTATAATATTTTTCCTGACAAATGTTTCAAACAGCTATGACTTACCTCTAAATCCGACAAAATACATCCCGTTTTATGGAGGGGCAGAGTACCATGATTATCATCATTACGTAGGACGCCAGAGCCAGAGTAACTTTGCTTCTGTCTTTACCTACTGTGACTACATATATGGAACTGACAAGGTTAGCTAATTTCTTGTAACTTTGAGTGTGTGCTTAGCTTTAAAGGGAGAGGTCTGGTATATTGACGCCATGCTTGTTTCTTTATCATCTCAGGGTTACAGATATTACAAGGCACACCTTGCAAAGGTAGTTCCACCTCTCCTTGCCAGTATCCATGCATATTATGTGTCTTCATTCTGCAAGTCTCACATATTGCTATTGTATCGAAGCATGCATGGGCATGTATACTAGTTTCTGAAAACAAATGTCTGCTAGATTCTCTCTCCCTCATGTGCAAACATAACATGCTTAATGCTAATTATTTTAGCATCTGTTTTCACAAGCCTAAGCTAAATGGTGACACAGATAACATTCTGTGATTTATTTTCATTTATCTGGAAAAAATTCATGCACTGAGACTTTCAAGTTCCATATATTTCATTATGCAAAGTTATAAATGATACCCGTGCCATACATTTAGGTTCGAAGTTGTAATTTCATCAATACTTTTTTCTTCAATGTACTCAATTGTTTGTCATCTTTGACAGTTGAAGGAGCAATGGGCAACTGGCCAATATGGAGAAGCCAATGGTTGGAATCAAATTAAGAAGTCTGAGTAGGATTAGATTTTTAAGCCCCGTGCTTCAAAAATTTGTATGCGTATTTTTGTGGCTAGTGGGCTTTGGCTACTTGGCACCAAATCCAGGTCATCGCCCGTTTTTTGGGGCACATTAAAGGCAGCGTTCAAGTAGCACTCATCTGAGTTCATCTCCTCTCTTTTCTACTGATGTTTTCTTGTTGGTTACTCGACTGTTTTCAAAAAGAACCATCCAGTGATGGCACTTGTTCAACCGATTAAGGCAAGAAGAATTTTCCTGCATTTAGAACCAAATTTTTGTTTCACTTTGATGTGGCTCATGTTGGTGAGCCAGCTTCCTTCTGCTTTAGATGGCTATTGTAATGAAATCATTAATAAGCTTGGGCCAATCCTGCCTTCAAACGTAGGGAATTTATTCCTAGTCGAAATCTCCTAACACTGATTAGTCAAATGATTCTTCATCTAGTTATGGATATTTATTTATATACGTTTTTGAAAATTGATTGATTGGTTACATTACCTTTTGAGGATCATGCTTGCATTTTTTAATTTTAGAGCATTTTCTCTCTTGCTTCCCCTATGATAAATGATTGAATGCTCTCTTTCCCCTCAAGTGTAGATGCATTTTTCATGCAGACTTCCTTCTGTAATGGAATAAATTCATTAACTCATTATTTATGATTAGATCCCGTTACACGATGGATAAGCATCATCGGTGAGCAGGGTTGCCCAAGAAACATTGTCCCGAGCCTTCTTTTTTTTTTTTTTTTTTTTTTTTTTTTTTTCTGTTTGGTAGAAATGAGCCTTTGAAAACTCGCAGTATCAAACGAGAAGGCAACCATTCAAATGGCGGGTAGCAACACGGGCAGAGGAATTGGCTTAGTTTCTTATCGAGCAAGTTTATGGGCTAATAAAAACATTGATTTGCTGTCGCAGATGCAGTACTACCGGCCTTATAAAGACCTACCATCAAAATCATTTGGTTGCAGTTGACCTCCTGGTCGGATCCTCCCCAAGAAAATTTAAGGCCGGCAGTTTTCTGGGAAGAATGTTGAGCCAATCACCTGGAAGCAACACCAGCACAACAAGAAACAATCCAAATGATACCCAAATCGTTCCTACGTAAAAAAATTAGTCACAATCACAAGACACGAGAATCCACCTTAAAGTTTAATTATTAACTGTTACAGGCCTATAATCCAAATCCTGTCCAATAATCAAGATATAACCACGCAAATAAACTCAAAATGTAGTTCATCTAAAATTTGGTCCAGAGCTCAGATATCCAGCCCCAAAGCACATGCTGAGGCCGCCACCAATCATTCAATACCTTCGAGGGCCACGGTCCAGGAACCTCCCGGACGGACACTCGTATGCCCAGTGACCCCTTCCACCACAGTTGTGGCAGATCACCAGCGGCCCCATGCAGTCCCTGCTCATGTGGCCGACTTGGTTACAACTCCGGCAAACCACATCCCGGTATCCGCCACGAAGCCCACCACTCCTTTCGCCGATAACCTCTGCCTTTGGACATTGCCTGGCCACATGCCCAGCAACGTTACACAGGTTGCACACAGGCTCATTTTGGCAGTCACGAGCCAGGTGCCCCGTCTTCCTGCAGTTGTTGCAGGCCTTCTCGTTGGTGCAATCGGCAGCAATGTGTCCTTGCTTGTAGCAATTGTTGCAGAGCCTTAAATCACCCGGTGGCAGCTGGGGAGCAGTACAGTCCCTCGCAAGATGGCCAACCTTGCCACAGGTATGGCAAATACCCTCGTTCGGGCACTTGCTTGCTGTATGGCCAGGCTCTTTGCAGTTCCAACAGAGGGCCTTTGTAGTGCATTCTGCCGCTATGTGCCTGATTAAATGGATTACATCATAATATATCTAAAACCAATGAAAACTACGGAATAAAACCTTTCACTCTTTGGAAATTCAAATTATGCATGTGAATGTTTTTCCGGGATAAGAAAAGATGAAGGCTAGTATGACAAGTTAGGAAAGCCATCTTCTGAATGAAGATGGGGAAGAATAGAGGATCCATTTACGGTTAATATGCAGTTCAAAGGCAATCAGATGTCATCGATGATTCAAATTAAACTGCAAAACCACACTGCCAAAACCCATTCGAACTTGCTATTACCATTTTACGTTGTATTTGATCGTGCAAACTGCATTGGGAATATGACTCATGTATTGGTCTTCACTTTATGATGCACTGTGATGCAATGTAAATGATCACAGATATGACATGTATCTACACTGCCATCAACAGTAAGATCCCCCAATCAAAAATCAAGTACCGGCAAAATCCAACCCACAAACCTACTAGGACCATGTAAATATATAGTGGAGGCATATTATATTCTGATTCTTACCCTGGTAGGCCACAATTATTGCAGACAGCCACATTTGGGCATTCCCTAGCATAGTGTCCAGGTCGCTTGCAATTCTTGCACAGATCAACGTGCCTATAAAGAAAAAACGAATGAAATTTTCTCAAATATCCAAGCAATCACACTCTCTATTGACAAAAATAATTTTAAAAAACATACTAAATGCATCCAGGACCATCTTCAAGTAATCAATAATATATTTCTATTAAAAGAAATAATAAAGTTAACATGTAATCATGCCTTCTGTTCTTATTGCCAGAATTGGGAGTGGTGCGGATGCGGGAGCAGGTGCAGGTGTGGGTCTAAAGACACTTGAAGGAAGCACTTAGGAAGCAGGCACAGGTTCAAGTTTCCAGAGAATTTCCAAAGCAGGTACATTACCTTAGGTACTAGTTTCCAGCTACCCAGCTTTGCTACATTGGCAATTAAATTCATGCTAGTAAATTGAAAATGCAATCAATACATCAGTAATTTGCCATATTAACCAAGCAAGCAATATGATGCACATTTTAACATACTAACAAAGCTCATTCTTGGATAAAGGTATTTCATCTGGAAAAGCACAGAATTAGCGAGAGCATGGTTAGAGAAAACCTATGCTCATTCTTGAAAACTTCATACAACAAGCTTTTCCCAATACCTTCCTCAACCTCCACGACAGGTTTACTGTATTCCCTGCTTTATGCGTCAACACACATCAAAACCTGCCTCAGCAGAGCTCCATTTGATTTGATAAAGCAAGAACAGATCCATTGCCCATATCCATAACTTCGCCCACATGCAATATCTAGCCTTCCCAGAACTGATTCATGTCTGTGCTAAATTCGAAGTCCAAGTCACTTTATTGCTTCTCTTCAATCTTATCCTTAATGTTAGAGTCCTCTTTATTCCTCAAGTTGTATGACACATGCAAACATAACATCCTTACTTTTTCTAACCAGCAAGTGGAGAACAGACAACATTCTAGAAGAGTATATCCATTATCTCCATCAAGAGGCATGCATGCACACACAATTCTTATCTTTAATGGCAGGGCCCTCTTTAAAACTCAAATTGTAAAACTAGAACAAAAATTAATGTCCTTTGTAACCAGCAAATGGAAATCAAACAACACCATAGAAGTGCATATCTATCACCTCCACCAAGCCACAAACAAGCACATGGACACCCATGCACCCAGCCTCATATTTATGCACATGTACAGAGGTATTGAATATGTTATGATGTATGGAAAAAGGCTTGCTGAGATAACAGAGAAAAAAGAAAGGAAAAAATGTAACTTGGTCCCCAAAATAAAGGAATGAAACGTTACTTTCAGAAATCCACTGGACACTGACTTTGACACTAATATTTCAGGTCTATTGCTTTCATCAAGGTGGATCAGGAGTCATGTAAGCAATGCACGAAGCATGATGTGTAAGGATGCATTTAAGTAAATTAAATAAACAAACATGAGATAATCCAAAAAGCACATGATAATGATCAAATATGTAAAGTAACCCATTCAGAAAAATATGCCTCCAAGTTGTGCTATGTCTCGATCTGGTACTAGCATGAAATGCATCCTTTCATGCCAACCAACTAGAAGGCATCTAATTATGTGATGTAAAGATCAAACTGGACCTAAAGAATATAGCATTTTTTTCATGCAAAATTAGGACTACATTTTTTACTGTAGAAGCTTTGATGTTTTATCATGGTCCTATGATATGTCGGTCACAATACCAGATCACATTGTGGCATAGAGAAATCAGTTATCAATTAATCATTTACACCTAATTACCATCTTTTACTTGCCATTTCTTTGTCAATAATCTTTACTTTAACAAAACATGCCATGTAAGGTCACTGCTTGAGTTGCTTAGTTTACTTCTCATCTATATTCTTTCACCTTCCCTGCAATTCCTTAATCATACTTCCAATGCCATGTAATCTTTAATTCTACACGTGTTATTATGACTGCCTAACAAAGTATTCTACAATAAGTACTTCATGATAATTTCTGTATAACAACACCTATTTCCTGCTTCAAACAGCAACTGCTTATGTGGACATTATAATAATGATTTCCAAAATTATTTTGAAATAGTTTAAATTGTATTTTACTTCAACAACCGTATACAATATTTCTTCCGGTCACTATTTTATTTCAATGCTATCTAGGTTTGTTGTATTAATTATATTAACAATTATCGTTCAAGGGATTTAAACTTCACTGTTTACAGCTACTTTTATGGTGTATTCTATTCAGTAAATAATATATCACACGGTACTCTAACAAATTAGATTTCATTGACAAATTATGCTTGCTTTGTTTTAATTCAAACATCTCAAATCTAATAAACATGCATATACAGATATTGGAAATCCTGATTTCAATAATCTATATGTAAATTTCTTTAACTTCTGTAATATTAAAAAATTACCTCATAATTATTTGTTAATTCAGAATTGCAAGTTTACTATTCATCAGCAAAAAGTATTTTACTTTCTGTTATATATATGTGTGCGCGCGCGCGCGCGCATATATATTATGGGGCAGACTTGGATAATGTCGACAGGATTTGGGCCCAAATCTGATCAAGTTAAAATTGGACAATAAGGGTCTTACATCAATAATTCAAACCGTTGGATGTGATCTACTAGCTCAAAATTGCTTGCACACCAAAAATCCTATGATTTGAAGACCCCTAGCCTATGCATCAAGTGATCAAAAAATATATCTAATTTAATTTTATTTAAGCTATCCAATTTTTGACTACTTGATGAATAGGCTAGAGGTCTACAAATCATATGTTTTGTAATGTGCAAGCAGTTTTAAAATATTAGATCATATTCACCAGCTTGGATCATTGATGTAGGACCCCTATTGTAGAGTTTTGACCTAATTGGATCTGAGTTCAATCTGGTCGATTTGATTCTAGCCTGGCTCTATACATGTATATATGTATATATGTATATATGTATATGTATGTATGTATGTGTGTATATGTGTGTATATGTATGCATGTATGTATGTGTGTGTGTGTGTGTGTATATATATATATATATGTATGTATATGTAGATGTGTGTATATGTATGTGTGTATGTATGTGTGTATATATATGTGTGTATGTATGTGTGTGTGTGTGTGTGTGTGTGTGTGTGTGTGTACATAGATGTGTGTGCATGCATGCATGTATATGTATGTATAGATGTATATGAGTATACATATATGTATGTAATGTAATGTAATGTAATGTATACATATATGTAATGTAATGTAATGTATATGCATGTATGCCCTTAATCTTTTAAATAGCAATTTGGTCGGCCCGCAATTTCAACTTAGGTTAGCGACTTAGTTCACTTTTGAAGCATACAATCGGTTTAAGTTTTCAAGTTACAAGCACTTAGACAAGAATATGCAAATGGTTGTACACGGTCTGATTGGTTTATTTTTAAATATGGAACCCAATAAAACAAGCGAAAATCAACAACTCTGCTAATATGAACTCCAATATAAGTATATTATACATAAGAACCCAAAATATTAACGCTGTATTAATGTACTGCCAATATTCAAGAAGATGTATGTTATTGATGAAGAAAAGAACTAGATTAAAAACTAAATTGGACTTATAGAAGAAGCTTTAAAGGACAAGAGATTAAAAATCAGAATAAAGATTGAGTATATGAAATCTACTTAATGAGAATGGAAACAAAGATGAGATTCCAATTAAGATCGATAGACAAGAGAAACCACATAATGATTGGTGTTGTTATTTAAGATCTAGTACACGAAATAATAAAATTAGAGTTGGATAAAGTGGAGAAAGGCTTCTACAATTCCATGTAATTGACACATACCTTGGAAACTTAAGGGAAAGTTCTACAGAACAATAATAAGGCCCGCAATGTTATATCGATCAGAATGTTGGACACGGAGGAAAACAAGTTAAGTGTGGTAGAAACGAGAACATGAAGCGAATAGGCAATAAAATAAAAATAATGGATTGAGAAATGTATGTATAAGATGAGCTGTAGGAATTGCAGAAAGTAAGGATAAAGAAACTGAAAATTGATTGAAATGGTATAGGCATATAAAACAAAGATCTGGGGGTCTCCAATAAGAAAAGATACTTCAATTTGTGATGAAGGTTGCAGGAAAAGGAGGGAAAACCTAACTAATGTAATATGCATGGAGGTTATAAGAGAAGACACAGAATCTCAAACTAGCAACAGAGGTGGCGGCCTTAAATAGGAATACTTGGTGAATAAGGCCACATAAAAAAGAGCCCAAATAATTGGGGAAAAATCTGAATGGATATGGTTTTAGTATTTCATTCAAGAACCTATTTGAGTTTTTATCCAAAGGTTTGATAAAGGTCTAATCTTTATCACACGTGGATTTCCAATAAGTTAGAGAAGTTCAAAAACATGGTTATGATAAAGGTCTAATCAGCTTATTGAGTTTATGAAACCCAGCAAAAAGAATGTCTTCCATATGATAATGCTATATCAGTTCCACACAACTTGACCATATAACCAAAAGATTGACATTATAAGTTGCTTGTTTGTTGGATTGTTGAATAACTGTCCCTTTAACAAGGTCCTTATTTCAACTAATGCTGTATCATGTACATAATTGTCAAGTAGCCTAACAATTGCAGCCAAGAGATTAAGCCACAACCTAGTTGATATTCCAGGCAACAGACATAGTACAAAGTGATACCAATCTATGGGAGGGTATCTATAAGGACTAGAATAAAAGTTGGCAGAAAAATTCAATTCATACATGATCTCAAATTAAAATTGAATTAAGAAGGGAGGACAAAAAGGTTTGTCGGGGTTTTATAGGTTCACATGTAGTAGCAATTCACTAGATGTGATCAGGCTTGATTGGATGCTGTTGGCTGCAGACTAAAATACAGCAAAAGAAAAGAGAGGCCAAAAACCAAAAGGCACAAAAGTAAAAAAGCAAGAATAGGGAGAAAGGAGATTGGAACAAAAATAAAAATGTATTCCCATCTGGTCAGACATATTGTACCAATCAAAGTAATATTCTATATATGTGATCCAACCAAGAAAATCACATGGTTCAAGATCTACAGTGGAATCTTCATCAAGGACATGTTCATAACTTATAAAGGCATTTTTGACAGTCAGATATGCTCCATGAATTGGATTGGAAACTATGGTGGCTTTCCAAAGGTTTGGATACCAAAGTAATGTAGGAAATTTATGGTAGAGGTCTATAGGGACTTGGGAAGCAAGGTTAAACCTATAAATTGCTGGAAATTCAAGTTTAGACCAAAGTTTTCACTAAATCTGAACTATGAAAGTTGAAATTTCAAGACCAAAACCAATCATAGATGTGGCAATGAACCCAGAACCTAAAATAGGTATAAGCGTGGACAAAAATCTAAAAGAAGCAAACATGCTGATTTGAAAAACTGTTGAATGATTGAAGTAAACATCAACTATGCATAAAGGTGATCATGCTCAGTCAAAATATAATGAACACAGATTGCAGTCATACAAATTTTGTTCCTCTTATTAGGCTCCAAATTATAAATAAGTTCATTAGACATTTGCATGGCAACTCATAAGGCCTTATCAACTATGAAAAGGCCTGCTTGATTGTAAAAAATAGGGCTGACTTTTAGCTGAATACAAACAGACTTAACCATCTCTAGTTCTGCATTCCAATCTATATAAGTCCAAGCTAACATTCAAGAGAAGTTATGTTTCAGCAAGTTGGTAATATTTGGATCATTTAATATGAGTAGGAAAACCACACATAGTGTGCCAATCACTTCTCTTTTTTTTTTTTTTCTTTTCTAATAATGGAATTTTAATTTTGTTATGCCGGAATGGATAATTTATCATTTTGATATAGAGATTAACCAATAATAGTTAGATGCTTTGACAAAACTACCTCAAGATCCGTATGTTGCACTCTTAAAGACTGGAGATTGAAATTTACACACAAGCCAAGGAGGCAAGGATATATGTGTATGGAAGAACTGGATGATGTACAACATTCTCGACAAACAAACATAAAGGACTCATTTGGTTCATGGGTGGCGGAGGGGGGATAGTGTAGTTAATGAAAAAAATGGAGAAATGCCTTATGTTTGGTTGGAGTTTTCGAAGGAGAGAGATGAAAAATGTAGCTTTCCCATGGGAATAAGATTATCATATTTTATGGGGAAAAAAAGCCTATATGGGACATGGGAAAGTCCAATTCCCATTGGTAGGAATTGGGGTAATTTCTTTTCCAAAAGTGTCATTTGAGTTTTTAGATATAATGTTAAGGTATTTCCTTTTATTAAAGGCATAACAGGTAGTTTTCATAACTTTTCCAGGAAAATATATGCTCAACTAAACATTAGCTACTCTAGAATGTGCCACTTTCCCATGGTCAACCCAACATGCAAAAACCACTTTCCCAAGCATTATATACCCATGCATCAGCTTTCCCGAAAAAAATATTCCAATGAGGCGAAATTGTTCCCACGAACCAAGCAATTCCAAAAGGGAGGGAGAACATAGGTTCTGTCATATATATCAAGAAGAAGAGAAAAGGCATGTTTGAAGTGAGAGCAAACAACTGCAAAATTTGAGAGGTTTCCTGAATTGCTTTCTCAATTGGAGTTTTGTCCTTTGTGTCAGCTATTCTCCTTTTTTGTTCCTTATTTGTCAAGATGCAGCTAAGTGAAGACTATATGCTGCTTTTTAGTATTTTATTAGCATACAATTCAAAGACAAATTCTGACACTTTTGCTTGTTGTTAAGTAGCTGTCCAGATGAAACATGTTGTTAATCAAGTACTGTTTAATAGGAAACCTTGAAAGTTTCATGTTTGACATGGTCCAGCTGATCTATACCCAATTGGTACATAAGGTGTGCATATATTAAGCATGAGGTAGAAGTGTTCACAAAGAACTTGAACCACATAAAACCCTCATGAAGTGGGTGATGCATTAGATAATGCAGTGCATGCAAATCAAGGCAGATTTGCCTAGTTCAAGTTCCATGTAGGCAGCTAATTTGTTCTTAAAACACTTATGATATATGATATGGATCTTACTATACTGATCAAAATGGCCTTGAGCATTCTTGATCTCACTCTTGGATCATGATTAGTCTAGAAATAAGATCCAAATCTATATTATACATCACACAATCCCATCGATCATAAGACTCAACTTGATCATGTTATTTATATATTAGATCATATGGAACTCTATTTCATATAATTTATTGGATTAGATGCCTTTAGAATTGCTTGTTCATCCATAACAATCTTAAGCATGTAAAAGTAGCATGTTAATTACAATTTTTGACTTCTAAAAAGTCAACAAACAGAAACTTTGGAATTTATGGAATTATGATCAACAGGAAAATTTTCATACTTCTGCAATCTTTTTAAATATTGATACACTTTTCTCAAAAGTATTATACCTAAAAGAATAATTCAATTGATAGGTTCGGTATAGATACCTTTAAAAAGTAGACATGACATTTATTTCATCAGACATGCTATATATAGGTTTATGATGGTGGGAATGAGGATTGTTATATGTATGGCCTCTTATTCTTCACCAATCTAATAACAGATACATTTTCATTTTTTTATTTATTTTATATTTTTAAGAATTTTGTAGAAATCGAAAAAAAAAAAATTATGATCAGCAATTGAATCCATGATCACATATGATCAAAATCCCTCAATGATTTATAACTTGATCCCAATCCTAACAACATCCAGTGGGTACGCATTTCAGTTTTTTATCTGCCAATAGGTGCATATGAGGCATTTGTACAGTGATTGAAAGCATAGCAAAAATAATCATGTATTTCTTCCACGAGTAGTCCATGTAGCAAACAACAAAAATAAAAAGTTTGAATGAATGAGTCCTTTTTTTTTTCACTCCCTATTTATATAAAACCCAAAGGCATGGAAGGAAATCTAAAGGGCTCGAGAGGCAACTTTTGCAATAAAACATTGGCATCATTTCTAGTGGGACATTGGTCAGCAGATAAATTATTTCTTAATACAAGTTCTCCTCACTTACGCAACATGAAATGCATTTCAGCCAGACATAGCAGCCGCCTATCTACAACTGCAGACTATTACATCTAACTCCAAACAAAGTATGTGGGAAAGGCACATAGCTGAAACATAGCAATATAATTGAAATCCAAAATAGAAAGGGTAAGCCATGGGTATATGTGTACTGGATCGAATGAAGGATATCACAGATTTGTATGATACTCAGATAACAGGAAAAAGAAAAAAGACCTGGAACCTCGGCGAATGTCCCTCCTGTACGGAGCATCACGATATGAGGATCGTTCGGTGCGGATCCTGCGGTCTCTTGGAGGGCTGCGGCTGCTTTGACTCATCTTCAGTCTTTATCCTTAACACGACCAGCTGCTACCAATCTGCACTACCACCAACAAAACGACCAACACCACCACCACTACAACCACCACCAACACCTTCCTCCCTGTCCACAACAAAACCAGACATCCAAAGCCACCTCCATGAGTCCAAATCAAACCACCAATTCTTTCCTTCCAAAAAAGAAACAACCCCGATTCCAACACCACAACACAGGCTGCACCAAATAATTTTACCAAATTCTCCACTCGACATTACTATACCCTTCCCCACGATCCAATTAACTTTTAACCCCATTGCTTCAACTACTCTACTTCAGTCAGTTAAACAGGACCCATTATCTATAAAAAAAAAAAAAAAAGAAAAAAAAAGAAAAAAAAAGAGGGGCAAATTTTAAAAAAAAAATCTTGTCAAAACATCCTCCTCCACCATTAGACACTCCCACACCTCAAATCTCAAAAATAAGTAGCGACCCAGAGCACATATAATTTTTGACCCAACATGGAATCAGCATCTGAACGAAGCAATAAATGAAAAACATTTCAAAACACTACAAACAAAAAGGCAAACAGAAAAGCGAGGGACAAAATCACCCACCATGTATTCAAAGTAAAAGCATGTTTTTTTTCTTGTTTTGTTAGTGCATATTATTGGTAAACCTATTTAGGAGGTGAAGAAAACAGCTTCAGATGATAAAAGGACAATTTTGAAAAGAAACAAATTCCCTTGTCTAAATATTCTAAGCGCACCATATTAGTTAGTGACATATTTCCTTTAAAATCAAAAATACCTTATCTGATATCCAACACAACTACAATAACAGGAAATAGACTCCGTACAAAATTCAATTGACACGAAATTTCAGGAAAAAAAATTTAATAAAAGGTCAAATAAAAAATAATATTCGCAAATTTTGAAACTCCAGAAACAGAAAACCACGGTGTTGAAAACAGAAGGCTATTTTCCTTTTGCAAGCAGAAGAAAAGAAAAAGGGGTAGATTAGGAGAAACAACCAGATTACTCCACGAAAAAACATCAAATTCCTTTAAAACTTTTTTGGGCAACCAAAGAAACGAATATAAAGAAGCACGAAACGATAGAAATGAAACACGAATGTCAGAAACAAACCATTCCCCTTCCGTCCCTCTCTCCCTTCCTTCAATTCGCTACAGATCTCAACGGCACCAGTGATCACAATAATCTCAGGACTAATCTCCATAAACAAGTAATGAATTAGCACCAAACGCACATCGATCTACCGAAAACAAGAGAAAAGGATGAACCTTTTTACGATCCCCGCATCACAACCCCATTCCGATCTCTCCCTTCCCCTTTTACGTGCGAAAATTAACGTACTGCTTGAGAGATACCGACCTCTTAATGTCTACAGTCGAAGCCGGCTAGGGTTTCCCTTCTCACTTCTCCGCCCCTCTCGCCTTCGATTCCCCACCGGTGAGCTTTATCCAAATATATAACTTAAAAATACAAGGGAAGATTACAATATCCCATGCTTTATCCCACCCGGCGTCAAACAGTGGGCCGGGACGGGGCCAGAACGGTAAAACCGCCGCAGTTCCAAACACGGCTCCCATTTTTGATTTAGGACATGTTTGGGATCCATAGTTTTTGACCAAAAAATAATATTTAATAAAAATTATATTTTGATGTCCAAAACTGCTAAGAGAGATAAAGTAGTTTTTTTATTTGCCTGTTAATATCTAAAAATTATAAAAATAATTTACTATATATGTTGATTAACCGACCAAAAAATTATTTTTAAATAATAAAATAATCAAAATAAATAAATATCTAGAATGATTCTAAAATTATTTAGATATAAAATTTATTATTTTATTATTTTATTATTTTATATATTTTAAAATTAGCTACTGACTTTTTTTATTTCTTTCAAAATTATCTTCTTATTATTAGACAAGAATGAAGATAAAAAGAGATTAATCAAAAAAAATCTTGATACACAAGAAAGTTAGCAAAAACTCATGGTAGACAAGAAAGTTGAATAAAAAAGAAGAGATGAGAGAAAATTAATTGTTTGAAAGTTAGAAAAAAAAGAGAGATGTAGATGGCTATAAGAGAAAATTAATCAAGGACATAGATGGAAATGAGATGAGATTAATATGAAGAAAGAAATAGTCATGATGACAAAAAAGTCAGACAAAATGGGACATAGATGGAGATAAGAGGAGTATAATAGCCCTGGAAGAGATGTATAAAATAAGAGGAGATTAATAATCTTAGAAAACAGAAACAAGAAACAAAAATGAAGATGAGAGGAGATTAATCGAGGATGTAAACGGAGATAGGATGAGATTAATTTGAAGAAAGAAAAAATTCTGACAGAGAAAAAAGTAAAAAAATAATCTGAGATGGGTACTAAGAGGATGATACTTAATTTTTTCAAAAAAACAAATTTTTCGCAAATACGATATTTAGCTTATGGTACCATGTCCATAGAAAGCAAAAAGAGATAAGCTTTATGTAAACCACATTTTGAGGGAGTATAAATGCGATTCAGAATTACTTGTTAATTAGGATAAATTAGTGAAAACTTTTTCATTAAGTTTTAACTTAAAAATAGCTCCCCATTTAATTTTCAAATAAAAGTAGCTCCCCATTTCAAACATAAATTAAAAATAGCTCCACAAATGGCATGAAATGATAGAATTATCCCTGCAATTATAAAGCAGCACTAAAATAAGATAGTACTATTTTATAATAAGATAGTATTATTTTTTAATAAGATAATATTATATTACAATAAGATAGTATTCTTTTATAATAAGATAATATTATATTATAATAAGATAGTACTATTTTACAATAATGTAGTATTACTTTTCAATAAGATATTATTATATTATAATAAGATAGTATTTTTTTTATAATAAGATAATACTATTTTATAACAAGATAATATTTCTTTACAATAAGACAGTATTATATTATAATAACGTAATATTGTATTATAATAAGGCAGTACTGTTTTATAATAAGATAGTATTATTTTCTAATAAAATAGTATTATATTATAATAAGATGATATTTTTTTTTAATAAGATAATATTAGATTACAATAAGATAGTACTTTTTATAATAAGACGGTATTACTTTCCAATAAGATGGTATTACATTATAATAAGCCAGTATTCTTTTATAATAAGGCAATCTTACATTACAATAAAATAGTACTGTTTTATAATAAAACAGTATTATATTATAATAAGGCAGTGCTATTTTACAATAAGGCAGTATTATTTTATACTGTTTTATAACTACAGAGGCAATTTGGTCATTTCATGCTAAATGGGGAGCTGCTTTTAATTTATGTTTGGAATGGAGAGCTACTTTTACTTGAAACTCAACTGGGAAGTTGATTTTAATTTGAAACTAGAACCAAAGATTTTTCACTAGTTTACTATGTTAATTATAGCCAAATATTCAAAATTTTACTTTTAGATCCAAAATCACTTTTGACTATTATGAACACACCTCCAAACATGCATTCACTTTGATGCATTTGCCCACAATCAAATGATGACATTCCATTTCTCCATTGGGTTCCCATGGTTCATGTTGACTCAAGCCATGTCATGTGACATGAGAGCGTCTTTCAAAATCCCTTAATTTCTCCATTTTTCTCTTTAGTAATATTTGGTGATCCAAATGGGATCATAATGGTGATTTAAGATTATCGGTGATTCGAATCTTATGTTAATATAATCCTAATGATCTAAGATCACTTGATCCAATGATTAAGAATCCTCATATATATCCATGAGTAATCTATTTGATATTCTATGAAAATCTAAGATCACTGACCATATAATACTAAAACTATCTATAATATATTTTATAAAAATATATTATAATAAAATATAAATATATTTTTAATAATTAATATATTCATAAAATATATTTAATAGTTCTATAAATTATTAATTCTATAAAAATATATTAATTATTATTATAAAACTAATATTTTTATTTATACTTATAATATATTTTTTATTAATATGAATATTTATTTTGATTAAAAAAATAAGATAAATAGAAGTAATATATTAAATATTTTTATTATATAAATATAAAGTATAGTAAGACATTTTTATTCTAATTTAAAGTTATAAATTATAGAAACAACTTTTTAATTTTAGATCAATTTTACTTATACTCCCTCTATTTTAAAAAAGTATCAAAACCGACTCTGATAGGTATCGAAATATTTCATCATGGTCTCGATATTCACTTAACTATTGATGGTGTTAGCTTGCCATTATAATGGATAAAATTATCACTCTCTTATATAAATGGTTTGAAATGGGTTCCAACTATACCCTTTCTAATTCCAAGGATTCTTCCTTTTAGCTTCCTTGCTTTTATCTTTCTTTCTTTAACAAATTTTTGGCAATCACCGCCCATCCCACTCTCTACATTGATCTTCATAATCCCTAGAGCCACCTTCAAGGTTGTCTCTTTCCGATCTACTCACATTCTCATTTTTTTTGTTCCTACATACTTTATCCACATCCTATCCTCCACTACCATCCTAGATGGCTACACCATTGATAATAGATGATAGACTCCTATCCCCTTGCCTATCCATATTTACTTGTTGACCAAGAAGATGAAAAAATAGAAATCAACTAAAAAAGCTCACAAAAAAAATTTCTTTATGAATATACAGGGAGGGAGGGGAGAAGACAGAGAGGGAGAGGTTACCAGGGTGAGAGAGAGGCTTAGGGATTTAAGCAAAGGCTCGGAGAGGGAGGGGGAGATGAGGCACAACTGGGAGATGGCATCGGCAAGCATCACAGAGTTGCTATATGGGATATCAACCACAACTCAAGCATCACCGAGACCACTATTAAACAAGTCATCTAAACTCATCAATGAACCCCTTTTTTTTATTCTCTTCTTAACTCCTCGTGTTATACGGCCTATGTTTATTTTTATTTATATTGGTTATAATATACTAGATCTAAAATGAACCATCTCTCTAATTTCCTAGAGACATGATCACAAGATAGAAGATCAAGAAATAAAATACAAAAGAAAAGAGAAATAGATGAATCTAACAAAGCAAGGAGATCAGAGGAGGCAAAAGTATAAATGGGTTATGAACACATGCCTTTAGCTCTCTTTTCCTTTGTAACAGTAGGCTAGAAAGAAAGAGAAGGAAGCTAAGTGACCCCACCAGCATCTTATTCTCTTTCTGTCTCCCTCTCCATTTGTGACCCCCTCAAAACCTAAACCATAACCAAATCCAAGCAAGAAAAAAAGAAAAAAAAAATCCACAAAACAAAAGATTCAACCTCAACCTTTTCTTCTCTATAGCATGACTCTCAGAACAAGAAGGGGATAGAAGCTAAGGAAAGCCTTCAGAACCTAAGAAGGCACTGGAGCAAAGAAGGAGGAGATTAGAAAAAGAATAAATTATAAAAAATTTGCTAAAAATTATTAAAGTTTTGATATCTCAATTATTGAAGGAGGATAATGAGGAGGAAAAGAGGGTGAGGAGGAATGAGAGGAGGAAGAAGAAAGGACATCGACAATAGAGGAGGAGGAAAGCAATCAGAGAGGATGGATGAGATAGAAGATAGAGATATAAGGATAGCTTGATCATTTTATAAAATGATGATATCATATGATGATCACATGACATCATTCCATTAATAGAGATAAATGGTAAAACCATATTGGAATATCTTAAAAATTTGAAGGATTAGTTTAACACTTTTTAAAGTCGAGTGGATATAAGTAAAATTATACTAAAATTAAGGGGGTGCTCTTGTAATTTATCTTTAAAATTATTATAAAATTATCATATGATAATATTATTGCTAATAATATATTATAATTTAATATGTATCATAAATATAATATATAATATCAATATAATATAATATCAGATATATAATATTGATATAATATATTAATGGTATATTGATATATCCTTTTTTTGGCTAGATTGTGGGCTATTTTGTTATTAAATTTTAGCTCAAGATCAATGTCCGAAGGTGATCTTGGATTCTTAACCTCAAGGATAGATATTTCATCATTGGGTTAGGTGGTGATTTAAGGAGTGGAAGTGATTTGGGACCACTACCACACAGCATCATCATGGTGCAACCAAACATGATGATCTTATCATCTTCATCCACATTATCCTTGATTTTAGGTTTATCATCCTTGATCTTAGGTGTGAGCCATTTACACTTGGACTATAAAAGTTTAAAACATGTCAATTAAATCTAAAATTTTAAAATTATTGTAAAATGACTTAGCTATTTATCGCCATTAGAGAATGTTATCACGTGGGGGTTATCTAATAGCTTAACTTTTATAAAATTTCATAACTACCCTCCTATTAACTCAGCAAGGGGCTCTTATTTTGGCAGAAAATGAAAGAGAAGGAAAGTAGCACTTTAAGATCTGTGCCTATGGATGAATAACTTTGTCCTTTGAGATCTATGTAGGTAGATAGATGATAAAATATGTAATGTTTTAAGATTCATGTAAATAGATGAATAATAGAGGACAAAGTGCTTTAAGATCTATATAGATAGATGAATGATAGAGGATGGAGTGCTTTAAGATTTGTGTAAGCATATGAATGATAGTAGATTGAGTATTTTAAGATTTATGCAAGCAAATGAATGATAAAGGATGGAGTATTTTAAATTTTGTATAGGTTAATTAATGATAGAACATGGAATGCTTTAAGATCTATGCAAATGGATTGATGATGGAGGATAGAATACTTTGGAATTTGTGCAAGTAGATAAATAACAAAGGATGAAATACTTCAAAATTCGTATGATAGATGAATGATAGAGGATAGAATGCTTTAAGATTTATGTAAGTGAATAGATAATAGAGAATGAAGGGCTTTAAGATCTATATAGGTGGATGGATGATAGAAGATGGAGTGCTTCAAGATATATATTAGTGGATGGATGATAGAGGATGAAATACTTTAAGATTTATAAAGGCTGATGAATGACTAAAGATAGAGTACTTTAAGATCTATGCAAATAGATAGATGATAGACAATAGAGTATTTTATTTGACTTGATCTGACCAGATCTAAGATAGCTACAGGATGGGTCTGGGTATGGGGCTTTTAGTTGCGAGGTTGGTAGGAGTATTGGCTAACTCGACCCATACCTCATCCATTGTCATTGCTATTTTTTTCTTATTTTTCTCTTCTTTTGTAAATATTTTGATATGCTATTGGAGCTAGTAATTGCCTAATATGATGGGCCCATCTCTTCCATCTCTGCTATAATTATCATTGCCATATATAAGGACTCCTTTGGTTTGCAGGAAGAATTTTTCTTCTTAGAAAATAATTTTCTAAAAAGTTATTTTTTAAAAATAAAATTTTAGTATATTTGATTGATCATAGAAAAGTGACTTATTGAAGAGTAGTTTATGTTTGCCTAAGCATTTATTTTTCTAAAAAATAATATAAAATATCTATTATACTCTTAATAGATATAAGACTATATATTTTTTCTTCTAAACTTTATATAAATAATAAAATTATATTTATATTAATATAAAAATAATATTAATATATTATAATATAATATTAGTTTATAATAATTTATCATATTAATATAATACTAATATTTTAATATAATAAATTTATTAATATTATTGGTGTAAAATCTGGTTATCGTCGGAGAAGCGCTAGAGTCGAAGAAGATGAGGTTGCCGCTAGTGATCTATAAAATAAGTCTCATCCAGAACCTGAAGGGATAGCTCCGACAAGATCCTTCGATGATCAAGTCAGCTCTTTTGGCCAACAAAAATGGAGTACTCAATAGAGAAAGTTATAGAGTATTAAGAAGAAGAAAAGAGCCTGAAGAAAATATATCTGAAGGATCCCTTTTATAGTTCGGAGCCTATAACAGACTGATAGTGATAGCCCCAACCGCTTGGTAGTGGGCCGTTCGAAATCATGTGGGGTTTGTTACGGAGAATAGTGTTCATTGTTGCGACGTGTAGGTCTGTTGGAGATCCAACAGCTGAAGTTCGGATAGAATAGTTGCAGACAATGAAGGGCTCTTGAACATTATTATTTTGAAGGAGTTCGGAGGCTCTCAGGATTGACCATGTGCTGGCTTTCATTCACTATGTTGAAGGTGTACGCTGTGGTCCTTTCAGACGGCTGGAAGAAATTCGGCCAAAAGAGAAGTTCGACAGGGGTTTGATCGACGATAAGGCTCAAAAGACGTCCAACCAAAAGGAGTCCGACTGTGAGGGGTCCACCTGGGTTGAGTACTGACTGATGGCCGCAATAGGGAAGCACGACTAAAACACTGGTCTCTACCATTCATTTGAGATTCGACCATTCTCAGGGTTGCTCACTGGTGAATAACGATAAAGCGTTGAAGTTCGTTTGGGGGTAGTTCAGAAGAAGTTCGACTGTTGGAGGAGTTTGACTAAGATTCTACCAAAAAGGGGATCCAAGAAAGTTCATCCGAATGGGGCCACACAGGCCATCGAAAGGAGATCGACTGGATGGAGTGCGTAGGAGCCAGGGACTTGGTTGGTTCTTCTGGGGCAGAAGCATTGACTATTCAAGCTCGTCTGAAGAAGAAATTCGCAATGTCCTATCGAATCCAAAATCAGTCTTCCTAGCCAATCAGATTATTTGACTGTAGTATTGAAGGTCGGCCATCTCATAATGATTCAGAGTTCGAATACTCTCGTGGATTGAGGTTCAATTTTTATAACTACAACCAGATGGAACTAATTAAGAGTCGGAGTCTTAGCCAAACTTCAGTAGATGTGGATTTATCCCAACACTAGTCCCCCTACTTTCGAATTCGAAGTTTGAAGGATGGGAGTAAAATGGAGATAGTCGAAGTTCAAAGAATTTTTCAATCCTGTTGGGTTTCCCGCATCTAGGTTGGATGGAGAATTTTGGCTTTTATTGAGCTGGCGTCGAAGCTTCATAAATGCACGATGACCCAAAGAGATATTTTTTGAATTCTCCATCAGAAGTCTGCTCAAAGTACAGCGCTATTAAGAATCTACCCGTTGGAAGCTTTCTGCCATGCTAAGTGGGACATGTGTCGATCAAAGATTGGCTAGAGAAAATCCGCAATCATAACCATCTTAGAATTCCAAGGGCTTCTTAAATCCATCCTCCTCCTCTGAGCCTTTACTTCTTCTAAAATCATCATCTCCTTCCTCCGATTTTCTTCTCCATCCCGTGCAAGAGTTTAAGCTTCTTCCTCCATTTTTCTTGGTTCCAGGCGCATCCCCATTCGATTTTCATTTCATTCATCATCTCTTTGTTCTTTCCAGCCGATTTAAGTCAGCCCTCCAACACTTTTTTGGATTATTTCTACACTCTTTGCTTTCTCGCTTTTTCTATTTTTGTCAAAGTTTAAACATCTTATTTTTTCTAATTTTTGAAATAATTCTTCGATTTTACCTTGATCCAAATGTCTAGCGAGGGATCCTGATCGACTTGTTCTGGGAGCCTGGCCCCTCTAACCTTAGTGAACCTGCCTCCTAAGGAGGTTGAATCCTTGGTGTGGGCCCGTTCTTTTGTGCCTATAATCATTTCTTGTAGACTTCGGCCTGACGATCTTTTCTTAGCTAAGATTCGATTTGGGATTTCTTCTGAATACGAGCTTGAACTCCTTAGGCCCGATGACCGAGTTTGCTCACCCCCTCCTGGTCGAACCTATCTGTATGTCGAAATCCTTTGGATCGGGCTTAGGTTACCCTTGCCCCCTTTTATAGTCGACCTATTCAGGTTTTTCAATATTTCTCTTACCGCTATGGCATTGAATTTCTTTAGATTCATCATAGGATTTCTTTCTTTATGCACCATGGTAGGCGTCTGACCTACCATTTTCTTATTTTGCAACTTCTTCACCTTCAAATGCCATCCAACCGCCAAGGACTAGTGGTATGTATCTTCGTAGTTTGGTAAGAAGGGACTGCTCAAAGGTGCTCCTTCCTCTGTTCACGGCTAAAAGAAAAAATTTCTTTTCATTTCCCATTCCTCCTTAGGGTTAGGACTTCCTCCGTGGGGTGAGATAAAGAAATTGGTCCGTCGAGCCCCTGGGTTAGAAAATGAGGATCGGAGTTTGGCCGATAAACTAAAGTTCTTTAATGTTCCACCGATCCCTAATCTTCTGGATGAGCAGATCTTATTCAATTTTGGTCTCAGTCCTCTTAGCACAATAGATAGTTCTTCATATTCAGTCAGTTGGGTGGTATTCTTTCTGCTGATCTTCTAACTTTATCTCTTTTGTAGAAAACTTCAGAGGAACAAAACCGCTTGACGAAGAAAATTCAGACTCTTAAGAGAAAAGACGATCCTTTCAGTGAACCATAAAAGAAGGCTCAGACTGGAGAGTCGAGCCAAGCCGTGCCAATTCAATCTATGTCGGCTCTTGAGCCCACCGTTATCGCATCGATCCTGGCTTCATCTGATGAGGCCGCCCCTCTTACTCCTGTTCGACAAGAGAGAGTCATGGAGAGGAAGAGGAAGAGGGCCATCGGCAAGAAAGTCAGATGGAAGGCTAAGAACTCCGAAGGAGAGGATCTTAGCCAAGAATAGGGTTCCCTGGATGACCAAGAGGTCATCCAATCGCTGATGGAGGGGAGCATCCTTCCCCATATCATAGAAAGGATGCGTCAGAAGAACGACATCAAGAGGTTCGACGAGTTATTCGTTGCCTTCTTAGAGGTAAGTGGCTTCTTCCGATTTTGACCTCATGCCCTTCAAGATTTAAAGTTGGCATCTTTTAGGATTCTGACTCATTTTTTATTTTGCAGTTGGGATACTACCTTTTTGCCCACTCTGAGGCGGCAAACCAAAATCGGGCCGAAGCTTCTAGAGCCCTGAAAAAAGCCCACGTAGAAGTTGAGAAGGCTCGGGTTGATGCCGACATTCTGAAGGTTGCCTCGAAGACCCACTCATTTGAAGTTGAATGCCTTCAGAATGAGTTAAGAGAGGAGTGTGAAGAGGTGGCGAAGCTGAGGGCCGAGCTAGCTTTGGAGAAGGAGGAGAAAAGGAAGGCGCAGGAGTAGGTTAACGCCACCATGAAGAGGGCCGTACAAGACTTCAAGTCCTCCAAAGATATGGAGGATATCAAAATAGTCTTCGCCCAGGAATCTTTCCTGAAAGGATTCTAGATCTACTTAGGGTGGGTCGTCGAGAACTTTCCCGACATTGATCTGGACTTTCTCATTGAGGAGCCAAAGAATAGAGCTGGCTCCTTGCATGCTGACGTCGAGGTTGCCCCCGCTGCCCATGCCATTGAAACTGCTCCAAAAATTTCAGAATCTGCAGGTGCAGTATCCGAGCCTGCCCAAGAGCCGAAGGTGGCCGAGAATGTCCCGACCTCTCTAGTGGGCGAGCCACCCGAGGTCTAAACTTTTGACATCTATATATTTTTCTTTCTTTATTTGTTTGATGTACCAAAAATATTTGAAGTAATGAAAGTAAATCTTTTTTTTTCTTTACACTCTGCACTGCATGTGATTCAGAACGCCTCCGACAACTAGGGCCACGACCCCCTTTCTCTAGTTGACGCCGACCCCTTACCTTAGAAAGTTTCGTTCAAGCCTTTGATAAAGGGTTTAAAGAAGAAAGTCTACTATTTAAGAAAAAAGTTGAAGAAGATTGAGACCGACCTTCAGACCTCTCGGAAGAATGCTTCAGAGGTGACTAAAGAAGTTACTTGCCTCCGAAGTCTACACATGAAGGATTCTGCGAGCTTCTGCATTTGGGAAGAAAATTTTAAGAAGGAGCTTGCTG
This sequence comes from Cocos nucifera, assembly GCA_006176705.1. NCBI lineage: Eukaryota > Viridiplantae > Streptophyta > Magnoliopsida > Arecales > Arecaceae > Cocos > Cocos nucifera. The sequence goes on along the minus strand of QRFJ01006390.1, from coordinate 209,244 downwards.
AACTTTGAAAGAACACAAGCGACAAGTCTTGGGCGCTCACAATGAAGATCGGCTCTCTTGAAGTTGATCTTAAGAAGACAAAAGAAAAGATTCATCTCTTGGAAGGGAGTTCACCGTGGTGCACCAATGAAGCCTAGCATAATTGGGATTGGTCAAAAACGTTCTCCCAGCTTCAGAAGTAGCTGCAAGATACTGAGGACTGGCATAATAGTTACCAGGTGACCTGGGCAGGAAAGATGTCCAGGCTTGAAGATGAGTTGAAGGCTGTCAGGGATGAGGCAACCTATTTTTGAAGGAAGTTTTATAGCATTCAACAGACTGGATCGAGCGGCAAATCTGAGGAGTTCGCCTCTTTGAGGAGGACCGTCGGTGAGCTCTCGAAGATTGTTGGGGTGGAGAAAGCTAAAGTTCAACAGCTGAAGCTTTAGCTGACCTGCGAGCATTGAGCCATCATGGATGTCGAAGCTGAATCCAAAGTCTTGAGAAAGCAATGGTGAGAACTCGAGGCCAAATTTGAGTACACCAATAGAATGTATATCGATGGCCTATATAAGAAGAAGAAGCTCGAGGAGGAGATCTTCAGATTGAAGGAAGCTTTGGTGATGGCTGGAGTCGATAGCCCGAAGTCTGAAGAGCCCGAGCCACCTTAGGACTTCACCTCCTTTTTTCTTTATGTAGTTAGTTTCATCGATCTTTATTCTATTTGTAATGCATTTGTTCTTTCGTACAGTTGGTCCTTGCCAACCTTTATTTCACTTATAGTATGCCCACTATGTAATCGATCTTATTAACTTTTATTTTATAATGAACACAACTCCATGATGAAATGGTATATCTCTCTTCTTTTTTTTTTGTTATCATCTCTTGTAGATGCGATTCTGGGTGTCTCATTTTTTTCTTTGTTTCTAATAAGATGCTCATCGTAGATGTCGAGCTAGAGATCCATTCCGTGGATCAGTTCGGGGTTTTACCTTTGACATTTGGAGTGGCCGTAGGGGGATGTGCACGACAGTCGTTAGTAGGGCCTTGGCCTCTTCCTTATTTTTAATTAGTGAGGCCTTGACCTTCTATCCTTTGCATGATCGTAGAGGTTCATCGAGTCCGTCAGTGAGATCTCTCCCCTCATTTTGTTTTGCTTTAACGAGGCCTTCGACTTTGCTCATGTTAGGATGGGGTTCTCCTCCTATTTCTAGCAGATTGTAGGGGCACATTAGGGCTATTAGCATGACCTCTTTTCTCATCCCATCTTAATTCAACGAGGCCTTCGACTTTGCTCATGTTAGGATGAGATTCTTCTCCTATTTCTAATGGACTGTAGGGGCACATTAGGATCATTGGTAGGGCCTCTCCCCTCATCTTATCTTAGTTCAACGAGACCTTCGACTTTGCTCATGTTAGGATGAGGTTCTCTTCCTGTTCCTAACGAACTATAGGGGCACATTAGGGTCATTGGTAGAGCCTCTCCACTCATCTCATCTTAGTTCAATGAGGCCTTCGACTTTACTCATGTTAGGACAAGGTTCTCCTCATGTTCCTAATGGATTATAAGGGCACATTAGGGCCATTGGCAGGGCCTCTTCCCTTATCTCATCTTAGTTCAATGAGGTCTTTGACTATGCTCATGTTAGGATGAGATTTTTTTTCTATTTTTAGTAGACTATAGGAACACATTAGGGCTGTTGGTAGGATTTCTTCCCTCATCCCATCTTAATTCAATGAGGCCTTCGACTTTGCTCATGTTAGGATGAGGTTCTCCTCCTATTCTTAACGAACTATAGGGACACATTAGGACTGTTGGTAGGACCTCTTCCCTCATCTCATCTTAGTTCAACAAGATCTTTGACTTTGCTCACGTTAGGATGAGGTTCTCCTCCTGTTCCTAATGGGTTGTAGGGGCATATTAGGACCATTGGTAGGGCCTCTCTCCTCATCTCATTTTAGTTCAATGAGGTCTTCAATTTTGCTCATGTTAGGATGAGATTCTCCTCCTGTTCTTAACGGACTGTAGGAGCATATTACGACCGTTGGTAGGGCCTCTCTCCTCATCTCGTCATAGTTCAACGAGGCTTCGACCTTGCTTACGTTAAGATGAGGTTCTCCTCCTGTTCCTAATGGGCTACTTTAGGTTGCTTCAAAGAGTTATTAGTCATTACATAATTTTTATGCCAAGAAGTAATGATGTTAAAATAAAAAAAAAAATTATTGAAGAAAAATTACTAGGAGTACATTTTAAGTTTTCTGAATTTCAAAGCTGTGAGAGTGTCGCTCCTCCGAGCTTCTTCGGACGATAAGTTTCGGATTGAATGATCTTCTCTACTTTATACAGACCTTTCCAATTCAGGATGAGCTTTTCTTGATCTTGAGGTTGCAAAATGGACGCTCGCTGGAGCACCAAATCCTCCACCCTGAATATTTTGCTTTTTACTCTCGAGTTATAGTATCTAGCTACTCTTCGTCTATAGGTTGCCATCCAAACTTGGGCTTCTTCTCTTCTTTTCTTCAGTAGATTAAGATTGACTCTTAGGTCTTATGAGTTACACTGCTCATTGAAGGCCATGACCCATGCTGACGGAAGTTTAAGTTCGATTGGGATGACTATCTCTATTCTAAAGGCCAAGACGAACGATGTTTTCTCAATCGATAGCCTTTGAGTAGTTCAGTACGCCCAAAGGATGTAGTAGAGTTCGTCTATCCAAGTCTTCCTTGCTCTTTCAAGCCTTGTCTTGATACCCTATAGTAAAATTCTGTTGGTCACCTCTGCTTCACTATTTACTTATGGATGGGCTACTGATGTGAAGTGATGAAAGATGTTTAGATCTTCGTAGAACTCAGTGAACCTTGTTCTAGCAATCTATTATCCGTTATCTATTATGAGAGTTTAGAACAGACCAAACCGATAGATGATTGACTTTCAGATAAAGTTCTATACCTTGGCCTCAGTAATTTTTGCTAATGATTTGGCCTCGATCCATTTGGTGAAGTAGTCGATCGCAACCAGGAGAAACTTTCGTTGTTTGGATGCCATTGAAAAGGAGCCAAGTATATCCATTCTCCACTGCGCGAATGGCCAGGATGCGTTTAGTGGAGTAAGCCTGGAGGTTGGCTATCTTTATATATTTGCATTTCTCTGACAGCGGTCATATTTCTTGAAATATTCTATAGAGTCGTGGTACAAGATTGGCCAATAGTACCCCTACCGAAGTAGCCTTTGTGATAAGGATCTAGCTTCTATATGACTTTCATAAATCTCCTCATGTACTTCTCATAATACGAAGTCGACCTGTGAAGGTCGGAGATATCTCAAAAGTGATAGAGAATACAATTTTTTATATAGCTTGTCTTCATACAGTATATATCGGAAAGCTTGATTTCTGAGTTTTCAAGCCTCTTTTGGATCATGAGAAAGAGCTCCATTCTTGAGGTAGGCAACTAGCAGGTCGATCCAGCTCAACTCGTGCTCAACTTGCAGAACAGGCTATGACTCCTCCAAGCTTAGGCACTTTAGAATTTTAAAAATACTTTCTTGGGCAATTCGATTGGGACCAAAGTAGCCAATTTAGAGAGAAGATCGGCTCTCATATTTTTTACTCTTGGAATCCGTTGGATGCTAAAACTTTTGAAGGCCAAAGCCAAGTTCTTTACTTTCTCAAGATATTTCATCATGCTTTCCTCCTGAGCTTTATAGCTGCTGCTAACCTGTCCGATCATCAGTTGAAAATCACTAAAAACTTGGAGCTGGTCTGCCTCTAACTCTTTTGCTATCTTTAAACCAGCGATCAAAGCTTTATATTCAGCCCCATTATTAGTTGCAAAAAATTCAAAGCGTAGCATATTCGACGATGACTCCTTCGAGATTAACCAAGACCAATCTTGCACCTACTCCAGCAGCATTGGATGAACCATCCATGTATAGGGCCCAAAAGCCTTCGAGAAGGTCGGGGCTCTCTTCAGGGGGGCTTGGCTGCAACCACGAAATGCTGGTTTCATTTTGTTCAGGCTCGGCTTCATCTGAAATGGTGCATTCTACTATAAAATCTGCTAATATCTGAGTATTGATCGATGGTCGGGGTCGGTAATTGATGTCAAATTTTATGAGCTCGATTGCCCATTTTGTGATTCTTTCGGAGGCATCCGCTCGGTGAAGGACTGATCTCTGCATCCCTTAGGACTCGACTTATATAGTAGATCGACCGCTGCACTTTTGCTTCCTCTTTGATCAGGACCGCTATCAGGATTGTTGGAGAGACTGTTAGGTACAAGAATAATTCTTCTCCAAACTCAGGCTTTGCCAGCAGTGGGGGTGAGTTGAGGTAGTTTTTAAACTCCTCAAATACTTGTTGGCATTCCATCATCCAGCAGAAGTTCTTTGGCTACTTGAGAATTTGAAAGAAGGGCATGCATTATTCGATCGATCTCGAGATGAAGTGGTATAGGGATGCCAATTTTTCAGTCAGGCGCTGAACTTTTTTAATTATTTTTGGAGCAATCATCTTCTGAATCGCCCAAATTTTCTCTGGATTTGCTTCAATCCCACGCTTCGATACCATGAATCCCAAAAACTTCTCCAAAGTCACATCGAAGGCGCACTTGATCGAGTTCAGCTTCATCTTGTACTTCTTAAGTATGCTAAAGTTCTCTTCAAGATTGGCAATGTGATTTGTTGAGGCTCGACTCTTGACGAGCATGTCGTCTGTTAGATATATGTGCCCTAGAAGCCAGAATTGGCTGACACTTGTAATACACTTCTAGGGGCAAAATTGTAATTTTGACTATAATCAATAAAATGGGTTATTTTCTATCACACCTGTGTATTTAGTGTCTGTGATACATCCTTTGAGTTAATGGTAATGATAATTCATATTTTCAAGAGTTGAAAATTTAAGACATGAATAATCATTATTAACTCATAAACAGCTCCCGACCATAGGATCATCACGAGGATGGTGATTGATCCGGAAGGTTGGTGTACGATCGCTTCTCTTTAGTAGATGAGTCTTGAGTCTACGGTGTGGAGACACCAAAGCGAGAGTACAGGTACTCGTTAGAGAATGAGGGCACTGAGCGTGACCACCTCGAGTAGTCATTAGGGAGTCTACCTTCTCGTCAATGACTGACTCGATGCTGCAGTAGTGTGTCTGGTTCTTTGACCTGAGATGCATCGACAGTTCACCTTGAGGGTGTTATAGTTTGACTACACCATTACTCGGTCTCCTAGCCATATGGAACCCTGAGGTGTATGTTGGCTATAGCATGTTCATTGTAGGAACTGGATTGCATCAAGATGGAAATCTATCTACCTCGGTGGTAGAGGAGTAGCCCTATGATGATCATGAGAATCAAGTCCAGAAATCCATGGCCATGGTAGAGTGAAATAATAGAAAGAGTTTCTATTTAGATTTTCACATTGGACTCGAATCGAATGATTACATCATATGACAGAGACTAGGGTTTGACGAGTTTACCTTAACCCTAATCTGATCGGGGCTCAAGATAGAAGAACTTAATCACACAGGTAGCTGCACCAAGAGGTTCGCATTCAGCTCTGATGGGTTGCCACCATATACTGCTAGGTGTCACTGGTGGATTTTGGGAGCAATTAGAATGATTTAGATGATCGATCATTCTAGCTGTTCGAATCAGAAGAGTTCTGATCCATCGAAAGGAGTTTCGATGATGTCTATGATAGAGATCATGACATATCCCATTACCATACAGAACTGAACCTAACTGGGTCACACAAACAAGGGTTTGAATCTGGTGATCATCAATTGAACTGATCTAGTTCAATTGATCTGAATGAGATTCAATTAGGTTCAAGGAAAATCGTGCTAGCACTCGATTGAACCTAACGTTCTTCTTTTGCTATCATAAATAAGTTGTCCTGACTGAGCCAAAGGAGTTTGTGCTCAATCAGAGGCCTTCATATGGTCTGACTGGAGGTTGTCCAAGTCAGAATAGGTTGTCTTATTTGTAAGACATTACCTGCCATTTTTGGTCACCTGCCATTTCTTGTTCTTTGACTTTGGTCAAAAGTCTACCTTTGACTGGTCAAACGTTGACCATTCACCCTTTGACTTTTGACCACATGTCATGCACCTATTGGAGAGCTGGTGGGGGCTTGTCCCCCTGCCAGAACCTGGCAAGGAGAAGGGCGCACGCCAAGGGTGGCGTGAGCCCAAGTAGGAGGCGCCTAGGAGTCCTTGTTGGACAAGGACTCCACCTCCCTTTTGGATTCCAATCAGAGTTCTACTAAGAATCCAGTTTGACTGGTCTTAGGCACCCTCTAAGGAGGAATCCAGGGGTCTCTATTCCAACCAATCAGATTTAGATCTGATTTCACAAAGGGTTGTGATTGGTTGAGAGGAAGAGGAGTTGGATCACAAGAGGTCTATAAATAAGACCCTGCGCCCAACCCTAATTCCAAGTGAAAGTGAATGCAATTAGACACGCCCCAAGGCTGCCTCTCCCCTCCTTCTCCATGCCATAGTCTCTTCTCCCCTTGCTCTCCACGTCCAAAAGTGTTTTGGATTTAGGTTGGTGCGATTCAGATCAAGGAAAGGCGATCAAAAGCAAGAAGGCTGCGCTGCTGCAAAAGGACGACTGCAGATCTTCAAAAGAGTTTTGAAGATCCTCCAGATCAGATCCAGATCTGATTTTTGGAGGCATGATAGAGAAGAAGAGGATCTCCAGATCCAACCCGAGTGGATACCGGTAGAGGCCAGGCGCTTGCGTGGCTAGATCCAGAACCTTCCGCTGCAATCAGGATCATCTACAGGGTAATAGGATTACCCAAATCAGGTAAATTAAATTTGATTTAATTTATCTTATTTTATTTTATTTATTAAAATAATAAGAATTAGATCTAAAATATATCAAGATCTGATTGAGATCAAGAGAAAATTTTTGAAATATATCTCTTGATCTAATCAGATCTGGACGAACCTGGACCGGAAAATCAGGATTTCCCTTCAACTGGTATCAGAGCCATGGTTCTAAATTATTTAGATCTGATTTTAATTTTATTTTAATTAGAAAATAATTGATTTCAGATGTCACATGAGATGTGATCAGATCTGAAATCAGAAAAAATTAAAATTAAATGATTTGGATCTAAGAACATGAAGATATGCATGACTAGTTCTAGAATAGAATAGTTCTATAGAATAGTTTTGCATGTCTTTGATTTAATCTGATTAAATCATATTTTAGATCTTCTTATTTACTATTTTTTGATATTATAAGTGTTATAATAACATCTGATAAACAGCAAATAAAAATTATTTAATTTTAAATATCATATGAGATATGATTGATGCATGTCTAGACTAGTTGTAGAATAGTTCTACATAATTATCTAGATTAGAATTTATTTTGATTAGATCAATTTAAATCTAATTTTTTAGATTATTATGTGATAATTTAGATCTGAAAACATGCATGATTATGATACATGAGATGTATGCAAAATATGCCTTGATTAGATCTAAATTTGTATATGAGATATATGATATAGATCTATAACTGTTTTGTAGATTTACATGTTCCTGATTAAGGCGTTCCTCTTGGCCGTCCGGTCATAAGAACGAAGAAGGGTTTAAAGGCCCTCTCTTTCCATTCGATGGGGTGTTCTTATGACGTGTAGGGGTGCTGCGTGTTCGTCCTTAATCAGAAACCCAAAACTTACTTTCTGCAAAACCCTAGATCCTGAAACCCTAGGATTTATTGTGCATATTTTGTTTATGAACCCAACTTAATTAAGAATTAAGTTTATGGAAATATTAATTAGGTCTAAAATTGAGAATTTCAGATCTAAGACATATTCATAATACTGGGTTCGGGCTTGGGTAGCTCAATTAGGTCTAAGCGGTTGATCAAACCGAATCAAGAGTTGGTTAGATGGGATCAACAATGCTTAAATTGACCAGCCTAATAGGATTAAGTCTGGGTCAAGATCGAGTCACGATCAAGCAAGACCTAATTAGGCTCAGAGGTTAGAGTCTGGATTGTAGGCTAACCCAATTGGTTCTGACTCAACAATTTGGTGTCTAAGGTAAGTTTGGCACAGACGACCGACTGGTTTTTAATTGGAAGCTACTCGACCTGAATGCGTTCTTGTGCGAGTTAACGGCATATTCCTTCCACCGGTCTCACTTACCTGGCCATATCTGTTGACACAGTTCTGATCTGAGGTGGTCAATAATCCGAGCTGAACCCATGCCACTAGGTTAGTCATAATTGTTATGACTAAGCCAAGTCTAGTTTAATGAGACCTGAATCAATTCTCCCTAAGAAAAGATTAAGTCTGAGGTCTTCCACCATTGTAGATGTGCGGGCCCTTCCCGGGGTTGATTGTTCTCGGCTGGATACAGTGGCTCAGTTGCACCGGGAAGATGCAACCATGTCTATTAGGCATTGGATGCTATGGGCTGGAGGATGAGTTGGGCTCAATATTTCGGATACGGTGAGAGACCCAATTAGGAACCCAGTCTATGCAAATGGTGGGTCTGACTTAACTAAGGAGTGGATCAATATTTCGGATACGGTGAGATTCATGAATTAGAGACCAAGTTTGGGTGCACCATGATTAGAGAATCATTGAACAAGAGTTGTTCACTCATTGGCTAACCCATCACCAATAACTGTTAGGTGAGGTGATGAGTCAGTTGGTGAGACCGCACCACCCACTAGAAATCATCAATCGCGGAGATTTTCGCATCTCTACAGAGGGAGTGTAGGGATCCGAGAAAATAGTGGGAGCTAATTTGTTTAAAAATAAAATCCCTAAACAAATTGGTCAAGTCAAAATTACAGTATCTAACTAGAATCTTTGACTCTCTACAGGAAAATGTCTGCGTCCAACCCACTGGCACGTATCCTAGGACACACATAGACTGACTGGACCCAATTATAAAGATTGGCTCAGGAACTACAAAATTATTTTGGGTTCAGAGAAGTTAACACATGTTTTGGACCAGGACCCTCCCACCTTACCAGCTCCGTCCATCCACTGAACAGAGAGCGTCTCTGGAAAAAATGGATTGACGAAGATAATAAGGCCAGATACTTACATGTTGGGCTCGATGTCTGATGAGCTCCAGCGCCAACATGAAGATATCGGGACTGCTCGCCAAATGTTGGCTCACCTGCAGGAGATGTTTGGTGAACAGAGTCGCGCAGCCAAATATCAAGTCACGAAATGACTTTTTAAGGCTAAGATGCGTGATGGGCAGTCAGTCCAAGATCACTGTCTGACAATGATCAAGGACATGGAAGAGCTTGAGAAGCTCGGTGTGAAGTTGGACTTGGATCTGCAGAATGATATTATTCTGCAATCCTTGACTGATGCATATGGGCAATTCATCATGAATTACCACATGCATAAACTTCAAAATTCCTTGGCCGAATTAATGAATATGCTGGTTACCGCTGAGCTTTCTATGAAAGGTTCTAAAGGCTCAGTTCTTGCTATGGAACGGACTTCTTCCAAAAGAAAGTCTTATGGAAAGAAAAAGAAGTCTGTGAAAAAGCAAAAGGTGGAAGGATCAAAGAAGAAGAAGGCAGAACCGAAGAAGAAGGTCCGATGGCAAAGGAAAGTGTTTCCATTGCAACAGCGACGGCCATTGGAAGCGGAACTGCCCTACTTACCTGGCCACCCTGAAGAACAAGAAGGAAGGTCCTTCTGGAGGTATGCTCGTTATTGAGTCTAACCTTACGGTTTCTTCTGCATCCAGTTGGGTGCTTGACTCTGGTTCTAGTGCTCATCTGTGCACTTCTATGCAGGGTCTTGAGGATAGCAGGAGGCTGAGGGATGGAGACATGATCCTACGCATCGGTAATGGAGCAAGAGTTGCTGCAGTAGCCGTGGGAACATACCCTCTTCGATTACCATCTGGTTTAGACTTAGTTTTGAAAAGACTGTTATTATGTGCCTGCAGCTAGCAGGAATTTGATTTCTGTTTCATGCTTAGCACAAGAAGGTTATGTGATCACCTTCTTTAAGGACCATTGTAACATTCTTTATGAAAGAAATAAAATTGCAAATGGTTTCCTTATTAATGGTCTTTATCAGCTACATATTGATGTACCTGTTCTAACTATCGAGCAAAACGTGAATGCCAAACGACCTAGGGATAGTCCAAACGACAGATATCTATGGCACCTGAGATTAGGTCATATAGCAGAAGATAGGATCAACAAATTGGAGAAAAATGGGCTATTGAGTCCATTGACTTTTGAGTCATATCCAACTTGTGAATCTTGTCTTCAAGGCAAAATGACTAAACTCCCTTTTGTTGGACATGGGGAGAGGGCCACAGATCTCCTTGCCCTAGTACATACTGATGTGTGCGGCCCATTTGATGTGCCGGCTAGAGGCAATTTTGTCTACTTCATTACCTTTACCGATGATCTGTCTAGGTATGGGTATGTGTATCTTATGAGACACAAGTCTGAAGCTTTTGAAAAGTTCAAAGAATTCAGACATGAAGTAGAAAAATAAACTGGAAAACCCATTAAGGTTCTTCGATCAGATCGAGGAGGTGAATACCTTAGCCGGGAATTCCTAGACTATCTTAAGGAAAATGGCATAGTCTCTCAATGGACTCCACCAGGAACACCTCAACTCAACGGGGTTTCAGAATGGAGAAATCGGACTCTATTGGATATGGTTCGATCCATGATGAGCTTCACAGACCTCCCTGATTTTCTTTGGGGACATTCATTGTTAACTTCAATCTTATCTACTGAATAGGGTTCCCTCTAAAACCGTTCCTACCACACCGTATGAGATATGGCACGGTAAGAAACCAAGTCTGAGTCATCTCAGAATTTGGGGTTGTCCGGCTCATGTCAAAAGACAACAAGCGGACAAGTTAGAGTTTAGGTCCTTTAGAGCTCGATTCATAGGATATCCTAAAGAGTCATTAGGATACTATTTCTACATTCCAGAAGACCACAATGTGATTGTGAGTCGACATGCCATCTTTCTTGAAAAATAGTTTATTCAAGATAGCGGCATTGGAAAGCAGATTAAGCTTGATGAGAAAGTCTCACAAGTACAACGAGCTAAGGACCAATTGGAACCAAATCAGGTTGAGCCAATAAGAACACTACCTCCTCCACCTCGTAGATCGGAAAGAGTTTTCCATCCCCCTGAAAGATACTTAGGTATTATTTCAGAGGAAAGTAGAGAAAAATTCCTCGTAGGTAATGGTGCTCATGGTGATGATCCCAAAACCTACAACGAGGCGATATCAGATATCGACTCCGAGAAATGGCTAGAGGCAATGCAGTCAGAAATTGACTCGATGCACTCAAACCAAGTCTGGACCTTGGTAGATCCACCAGAAGGTATAGTACCTATTGGGTGTAAATGGATCTTCAAGAGAAAGATTGGTGCAGATGGGAATGTGGAGACATTCAAGGCTAGACTAGTGGCAAAAGGTTATAGTCAACGCGAAGGCATTGACTATCAGGATACCTTTTCCCCAGTGGCTATGCTAAAATCCATCCGCACATTGCTTGCCGTTGCAGCCTATTTCGATTATGAAATATGGCAAATGGACGTGAAAACGGCATTCCTTAAATGGATATCTTGAGGAAGATATCTATATGGAACAGCCGCTAGGTTTCACATCCAGTGATACTGATCACAAGGTTTGCAAGCTGCAAAGGTCCATATATGGACTTAAGCAAGCATCTCGGAGCTGGAACACTCGTTTCAATGATGTGATCAAAAAGTTTGGTTTCATCAAAAATGAAGAGGAACCATGTGTTTTCAAAAGGGTCAGTGGGAGCGCTGTTGTCTTCCTCGTATTGTACGTGGATGACATCCTCCTTATTGGGAATGATATTCCCATGTTGACATCAGTCAAAATGTGGTTGTCCAAGGAATTCTCCATGAAAGACCTAGGTGAAGCATCCTTTATTCTAGGAATTAAGGTCTATAGGGATAGACCGAATAGGATGCTAGGACTTTCACAGAAGATGTACATAGAGGAAGTACTAAAGAGGTTTAGTATGGAAAACTCTAAGAGGGGATTAATACCCTTCAGACATGGTATTCATCTTTCCAAGAAGATGTGCCCTAGCACACCTGAGGAAATAGAACGCATGAGCAAGATCCCTTATGCTTCTGCAATAGGGAGCCTCATGTATGCCATGCTATGTACACGACCTGATATAGCCCATGCTGTGAGTGTCACAAGCAGATATCAGTCAAATCCAGGTGAAGAACACTGGACTTCTGTGAAATGTATCCTTAAGTACTTGAGAAGAACTAAGGATATGATGTTGGTCTTTGGTAATGGAGAACTCCAAGTCCAGGGATACACAGACTCGGATTTCATGTCCGATATAGATGATCGAAAGTCGACATCTGGGAGTCTGTTTGTGTGCAATGGTGGTTGTCAGCTGGAAGAGTTCCTAAGCAAACATGCAGATAGCATCATCTCATCCAGCGATTACCTTGAGAAAGGTTACGTTGAGGTCAAGAGAGTCAACTCCGCAGATAATGTGGCAGACCCACTTACAAAGCCGTTGGGCCAGCAGAAGATCGAAGCCCACCTTGAGAAGATGGGACTTAGACTTGTAGCCAATTGGCTTTAGGACAAGTGGGAGATTGTTAGATATATGTGCCCTAGAAGCCAGAATTGGCTGACACTTGTAATACACTTCTAGGGGCAAAATTATAATTTTGACTATAATCAATAAAATGGGTTATTTTCTATCACATATGTGTATTTAGTGTCTGTGATACATCCTTTGAGTTAATGGTAATGATAATTCATATTTTCAAGAGTTGAAAATTTAAGACATGAATAATCATTATTAACTCATAAAATGCTCCCGACCATAGGATCATCACGAGGATGGTGATTGATCCGGAAAGGTTGGTGTACAATCGCTTCTCTTTAGTAGATGAGTCTTGAGTCTACGGTGTGGAGACACCGGAGCGAGAGTACAGGTACTCGTTAGAGAACGAGGGCACTGAGCGTGACCACCTCGAGTAGTCATTAGGGAAGTCTACCTTCTCGTCAATGACTGACTCGATGCTGCAGTAGTGTGTCTGGTTCTTTGACCTGAGATGCATCGGCAGTTCACCTTGAGGGTGTTATAGTTTGACTACACCATTACTCGGTCTCCTAGCCATATGGAACCCTGAGGTGTATGTTGGCTATAGCATGTTCATTGTAGGAACTGGATTGCATCAAGATGGAATCTATCTACCTCGGTGGTAGAGGAGCAGCCCTATGATGATCATGAGAATCAAGTCCAGAAGCCCATGGCCATGGCAGAGAGTGAAATAATAGAAAGAGTTTCTATTTAGATTTTCACATTGGACTCGAATCGAATGATTACATCATATGACAGAGACTAGGGTTTGACGAGTTCACCTTAACCCTAATCTGATCGGGGCTCAAGATAGAAGAACTTAATCACACAGGTAGCTGCACCAAGAGGTTCGCATTCAGCTCTGATGGGTTGCCACCATATACTGCTAGGTGTCACTGGTGGATTTTGGGAGCAATTAGAATGATTTAGATGATCGATCATTCTAGCTGTTCGAATCAGAAGAGTTCTGATCCATCGAAAGGAGTTTCGATGATGTCGATGATAGAGATCATGACATATCCCATTACCATACAGAACTGAACCTAACTGGGTCACACAAACAAGGGTTTGAATCTGGTGATCATCAATTGAACTGATCTAGTTCAATTGATCTGAATGAGATTCAATTAGGTTCAAGGAAAATCGTGCTAGCACTCGATTGAACCTAACGTTCTTCTTTTACTATCATAAATAAGTTGTCCTGACTGAGCCAAAGGAGTTTGTGCTCAATCAGAGGCCTTCATATGGTCTGACTGGAGGTTGTCCAAGTCAGAAAAGGTTGTCTTATTTTGTAAGACATTACCTGCCATTTTTGGTCACCTGCCATTTCTTGTTCTTTGACTTTGGTCAAAAGTCTACCTTTGACTGGTCAAACGTTGACCATTGACACTTTGACTTTTGACCACATGTCATGCACCTATTGGAGAGCTGGTGGGGGCCTTGTCCCCCTGCCAGAACCTGGCAAGGAGAAGGGCGCACGCCAAGGGTGGCGTGAGCCCAAGTAGGAGGCGCCTAGGAGTCCTTGTTGGACAAGGACTCCATCTCCCTTTTGGATTCCAATTAGAGTTCTACTAAGAATCCAACTTTGACTGGTCTTAGGCACCCTCTAAGGAGGAATCCAGGGGACTCTATTCCAACCAATCAGATTTAGATCTGATTTCACAAAGGGTTGTGATTGGTTGAGGAGGAAGAGGAGTTGGATCACAAGAGTCTATAAATAAGACCCTGCGCCCAACCCAATTCCAAGTGAAAGTGAATGCAATTAGACCACGCCCCAAGGCTGCCTCTCCCCTCCTTCTCCATGCCATAGTCTCTTCTCCCCTTGCTCTCCACGTCCCAAAAGTGTTTTGGATTTAGGTTGGTGCGATTCAGATCAAGAGAAAGGCGATCAAAAGCAAGAAGGCTGCGCTGCTGCAAAAGGACGACTGCAGATCTTCAAAAGAGTTTTGAAGATCCTCCAGATCAGATCCAGATCTAATTTTTGGAGGCATGATAGAGAAGAAGAGGATCTCCAGATCCAACCCGAGTGGATACCGGTAGAGGCCAGGCGCTTGCGTGGCTAGATCCAGAACCTTCCGCTGCAATCAGGATCATCTACAGGGTAATAGGATTACCCAAATCAGGTAAATTAAATTTGATTTAATTTATCTTATTTTATTTTATTTATTAAAATAATAAGAATTAGATCTAAAATATATCAAGATCTGATTGAGATCAAGAAAAAATTTTTGAAATATATCTCTTGATCTAATCAGATCTGGACGAACCTGGACCGAAAAATCAGGATTTCCCTTCAACTGGTATCAGAGCCATGGTTCTAAATTATTTAGATCTGATTTTAATTTTATTTTAATTAGAAAATAATTAATTTTAGATGTCACATGAGATGTGATCAGATCTGAAATCAGAAAAATTAAAATTAAATGATTTGGATCTAAGAACATGAAGATATGCATGACTAGTTCTAGAATAGAATAGTTCTATAGAATAGTTTTGCATGTCTTTGATTTAATCTGATTAAATCATATTTTAGATCTTCTTATTTACTATTTTCTGATATTATAAGTGTTATAATAACATCTGATAAACAGCAAATAAAAATTATTTAATTTTAAATATCATATGAGATATGATTGATGCATGTCTAGACTAGTTGTAGAATAGTTCTACATAATTATCTAGATTAGAATTTATTTTGATTAGATCAATTTAAATCTAATTTTTTAGATTATTATGTGATAATTTAGATCTGAAAACATGCATGATTATGATACATGAGATGTATGCAAAATATGCCTTGATTAGATCTAAATTTGTATATGAGATATATGATATAGATCTATAACTGTTTTGTAGATTTACATGTTCCTGATTAAGGCATTCCTCTTGGCCGTCCGATCATAAGAACGAAGAAGGGTTTAAAGGCCCTCTCTTTCCATTCGATGGGGTGTTCTTATGACGTGTAGGGGTGCTGCGTGTTCGTCCTTAATCAGAAACTCCAAAACTTACTTTCTGCAAAACCCTAGATCCTGAAACTCCTAGGATTTATTGTGCATATTTTGTTTATGAACCCAACTTAATTAAGAATTAAGTTTATGAAATATTAATTAAGTCTAAAATTGAGAATTTTAGATCTAAGACATATTCATAATACTGGGTTCGGGCTTGGGTAGCTCAATTAGGTCTAAGCGGTTGATCAAACCGAATCAAGAGTTGGTTAGATGGGATCAACAATGCTTAAATTGACCAGCCTAATAGGATTAAGTCTGGGTCAAGATCGAGTCACGATCAAGCAAGACCTAATTAGGCTCAGAGGTTAGAGTCTGGATTGTAGGCTAACCCAATTGGTTCTAACTCAACAATTTGGTGTCTAAGGTAAGTTTGGCACAGACGACCGACTGGTTTTTAATTGGAAGCTACTCGACCTGAATGCGTTCTTGTACGAGTTAACGGCATATTCCTTCCACCGGTCTCACTTACCTGGCCATATCTGTTGACACAGTTCTGATCTGAGGTGGTCAATAATCCGAGCTGAACCCATGCCACTAGGTTAGTCATAATTGTTATGACTAAGCCAAGTCTAGTTTAATGAGACCTGAAATCAATTCTCCCTAAGAAAAGATTAAGTCCGAGGTCTTCCACCATTGTAGACGTGCGGGCCCTTCCCAGGGGTTGATTGTTCTCGGCTGGATACAGTGGCTCAGTTGCACCGGAAAGACGCAACCATGTCTATTAGGCATTGGATGCTATGGGCTGGAGGATGAGTTGGGCTCAATATTTTGGATACGGTGAGAGACCCAATTAGGAACCCAGTCTATGCAAATGGTGGGTCTGACTTAACTAAGGAGTGGATCAATATTCCGGATACGGTGAGATTCATGAATTAGAGATCAAGTTTGGGTGCACCATGATTAGAGAATCATTGAACAAGAGTTGTTCACTCATTGGCTAACCCATCACCAATAACTGTTAGGTGAGGTGATGAGTTAGTTGGTGAGACCGCACCACCCACTAGAAATCATCAATCGCGGAGATTTTCGCATCTCTACAGAGGGAGTGTAGGGATCCGAGAAAATAGTGGGAGCTAATTTGTTTAAAAATAAAATCTCTAAACAAATTGGTCAAGTCAAAATTACAGTATCTAACTAGAATCTTTGACTCTCTACAGAAAAATGTCTGCGTCCAACCCACTGGCACGTATCCTAGACACACATAGACTGACTGGACCCAATTATAAAGATTGGCTCAGGAACTACAAAATTGTTTTGGGTTCAGAGAAGTTAACACATGTTTTGGACCAGGACCCTCCCACCATACCAGCTCGTCCATCCACTGAACAGAGAGCGTCTCTGAAAAAATGGATTGACGAAGACAATAAGGCCAGATACTACATGTTGGGCTCGATGTCTGATGAGCTCCAGCACCAATATGAAGATATCGGGACTGCTCGCCAAATGTTGGCTCACCTACAGGAGATGTTTGGTGAACAGAGTCGCACAGCCAAATATCAAGTCACGAAATAACTTTTTAAGGCTAAGATGCATGATGGGCAGTCAGTCCAAGATCACTATCTGACAATGATCAAGGACATGGAAGAGCTTGAGAAGCTCGGTGTGAAGTTGGACTTGGATCTGCAGAACGATATTATTCTGCAATCCTTGACTGATGCATATGGGCAATTCATCATGAATTACCACATGCATAAACTTCAAAATTCCTTGGCCGAGTTGATGAATATGCTGGTTACCGCTGAGCTTTCTATGAAAGGTTCTAAAGGCTCAGTTCTTGCTATGGAACGGACTTCTTCCAAAAGAAAGTCTTATGGAAAGAAAAAGAAGTCTGTGAAAAAGCAAAAGATAGAAGGATCAAAGAAGAAGAAGGCAGAATCGAAGAAGAAGGTCGATGGCAAAGGAAAGTGTTTCCATTGCAACAGCGACGGCCATTGGAAGCGGAACTGCCCTACTTACCTGGCCACCCTGAAGAACAAGAAGGAAGGTCCTTCTGGAGGTATGCTCGTTATTGAGTCTAACCTTACGGTTTCTTCTGCATCCAGTTGGGTGCTTGACTCTGGTTCTAGTGCTCATCTGTGCACTTCTATGCAGGGTCTTGAGGATAGCAGGAGGCTGAGGGATGGAGACATGATCCTACGCGTCGGTAATGGAGCAAGAGTTGCTGCAGTAGCCGTGGAAATATATCCTCTGTGATTACCATCTGGTTTAGACTTAGTTTTAAAAGACTGTTATTATGTGCCTGCAGCTAGCAGGAATTTGATTTCTGTTTCATGCTTAGCACAAAAAGGTTATGTGATCACCTTCTTTAAGGACCATTGTAGCATTCTTTATGAAAGAAATAAAATTGCAAATGGTTTCCTTGTTAATGGTCTTTATCAGTTGCATATTGATGTACCTGTTTTAACTATCGAGCAAAACGTGAATGCCAAACGACCTAGGGATAGTCCAAACGATAGATATCTATGGCACCTGAGATTAGGTCATATATTAGTATTAGAATAATGTTAATATAATATTATATTATCACCATCCAGTATTTCATCCTAATAATCCATGATATTTTATAAAATCTAAGCTGTAGATCGTAAAAGTATATTTTAAAAAAGAAAAAAGTACCATCATTTTTTATTTCATGAAAAGTGCCAAAATCCATCTCCTCCATAGGTTTTCACTTTCTATGAAATATGAGAAGTAACTTTTCATGAGAAAAGCTTTTTCTATTCTTTTTTCTTTTAAAATTTTAACCAAATAAGTGGCTTCCTATCTACTTCCTAGGAACTGCCTCTTTCTCTCTTCACTTTCCATCAACCAAGCATGTCCTAGAAGTCTTGAAGACCTCCTTTTGTCGATCTAACGATCTATGTTTTCCAGTGAATCAACACTCGAAGATCCCATGTGTACTATTAGATCTGCATATCCTTTATTTTCTTGTAGATTAACACTAAAAATTTTTTTGTTTTCTAATGGATCTATAGCTATTCTGCTATTACTTTTCTCCTTTGATTTAAATCTTCCATCATATCTCCTCATTGTTGCTCGGTCCCTTTCTCTTCATCTTCAGTTTCATTTGTTGCCTCCAACTTCTTCACTATCCAATTCAAGGTTTCTTACTCCTCTTCTATGATGCCTTCATCTATGAGGATAGTTGACTTTAGCTACCTTCTCTTCAAGCACTTGCCCTCATTATGCAATTGCCACATATATGTCTTCTTACAACCATGCAATCTAAAGGAACCATAATAATTGATATGTCACTCTACTATATTAACATAGACAATATATGTCATCTAGCTAAATCATCATTGATCAATCATAACATCCCACCACAAATATATTAATCATAATAAGATACAATAACCCATGTCCTCAAATATGTTATGTTAGTCAGCCGCATCAGTTTACTATGTCATCAAATATATTAATCATCCATGTTGGCAGATACATCAATCATCATATCAACTAGATACATCAATAAACACACTAGTTTGCCATGTTAGCAACCACAGGAGTGGATATATCAATCTATTGCATCAGTTAACTTCAACAGCATTGCTAAATATATCAATTTATTACATTAGCTTGCTAATCTATCACATCAATTTCTGAGTTATTATATCAGCTTCTATTCTATCATATCAGATTTTATATAGTTATTCAGCTTGATACATCAGCCTACTATAACAAGTTTAGAGCTACTAAGTTAGCTCATGATCTACCACATCGGCTTCTAAATTACTATGTTAACACTTATTTGTAATGTCAGATTCTATGCTATCACATCAGCTTGACATATCAATCTATCATATTAGATTCTGAGTTACTATGTAAACTGCTAATTTATTACATCAGTTTCTGAGCTACCATGACAACTACTGATCTGCTACATCAATCTCTATGTTGCTATAACAGCTTTTGATCTATCATTTTAACCTTTGAGATGCCATATTAGCTCCTAATTGATCACCATGTCAATTTTTGATTTGCTACTTCTGCTATAGATCTACCACATCAGTTTCTAAGTATATTTGTAATCTAGTTTCCAAACTCAAGTTGGCACTTACCAAACCTCCTTGAGTTTTTTCTTTTTTTTTTTGGTAGAGTGCAATAGCATAATTTTAGGGATCACATAACAAACTATATCTTACCATAGTATTTTTCATTGTTATCTTGATCATGTATCAATTTATATCATTTTCTTTTGTTGGTATGACCTTGTTAGAGTGATTTTAGGGATTACATAATAACTTGCATTAGACCATAATATTTTGCTTTGTTAATGTGATCCTATATCAACCTATATTATTTTTCTTGTATAAAATCTATATACTAATATATATAAACCTCTGAGATATACTAAATGTGATGGAACAGAAATAAAAAATCATCTCTCTCTCTCTCTCTCTCTTGTTTTCATCTTCATCTGCAAATATTTGAACAATGTGCTTATAGGTTGCTCATGCATTTGGCAAATGATTATTACCTTTAAAGGGGTTAGATAGCATTGCCCTTTTCTTTTTTATTGATATCTTGATCTAAAGCAAGACATGCACACATATTGAATCAATCCAAAATCATATCTTGGGACATATTTTTATGCCTTAATTATCTACTTCCTTCTTTTTTCTTATTGTAACATCAATTTCATAACTATTCTACACTTATATTCTTTGTTGGTTTTCTTTTTTTTTTTAGTAAGGTGGAGCACTCATAGATCTAGTATGAACACTACTAAAAGAGTTAGAAAAAAAAGATATCATAGATTTATAGCTATTCTGTTATTACTTTTCTCCTTTGATTTAAATCTTCCATCATATCTCCTCATTGTCGCTCGATCCCTTTCTCTTCATCTTCAGTTTCATTTGTTGCCTCCAACTCCTTCACCATCCAATTCAAGGTTTCTTACTCCTCTTCTATGATGCCTCCATCTATGAGGATGGTTGACTTTGGCTACCTTCTCTTCAAGCACTTGCCCTCATTGTGCAATTGCCACCTATATGTCTTCTCACAACCATGCTATCTAAAGGAACGATAATAATTGACATGTCACTCTACTATGTTAACATAGACAAGATATGTCATCTAGCTATATCATCATTGATCAATCATAACATCCCACCATAAATATATTAAGCTATCATAATAATCATAACATCCCACCATAAATATATTAATCATAATAAGATACAATAACCCATGTCCTCAAATATGTTATGTTAGTCAGCCGCATCAAGCCAAATATATTAATCATCCATGCATTCATCATATCAACTAGATACATCAATAGTTTACAACCACAGGAGTATGTCAGTTAACTTCAACAGCATCAAATATATTAATCATCCATGTTGGCAGATATATCAAGTTTTGAGCTGCTAAGTTAGCTCAGATCAACATCATCATATCTTATTTGTATTGTCTATGCAATCACATTAGATACATCAATAAACATACTAGTCTTATAACCTATTATATCAGCCATATTAATCTACTACATCAATCTCTGCAACCACATTTTAACTTTTGGAGTAGATATATCAATTTTTGATTTGCTATTGCGTCAGTTAACTTCAATAGCATTTGGCACTAAACATTTTTTTTTTGGTAGAGGGCAATCAATTTATTACATTAGTATTTTTCTTGCTAATCTATCATTTTCTTTTGTTGGTATCGATTTTTTAGGGATTACATAATAACTTGCATTAGACCATAATATTTTGCTTTGTTAGTGATCCTATATCAACCTATATTATTTTTCTTGTATAAAGTCTATATATTAATATATATAACCTCTGAGATATACTAAATGTGATGGAATAGAAACGAAAAATCATCTCTCTCTCTCTCTATCTCTTGTTTTCATCTTCATCTACAAATATTTGAACAATGTGCTTATAGGTTGCTCTTGCATTTGGCAAATGATTATTACCTTTAAAGGGGTTAGATAGCATTGCCCTTTTCTTTTTTATTGATATCTTGATCTAAAGCAAGACATGCACATATTGAATCATCCAAAATCATATCTTGGGACATATTTTTATGCCTTAATTATCAACTTCCTTCTTTTTTCTTATTGTAACATCAATTTTATAACTATTCTACACTTATATTCTTTGTTGGTTTTCTTTTTTTTTTTAGTAAGGTGGAGCACTCATAGATCTAGTATGAACACTACTAAAAGAGTTAGAAAAAAAGATATCATAGATTTATAGCTATTCTGTTATTACTTTTCTCCTTTGTTATTCATCATATCTCCTCATTGTCGCTCGATCCCTTTCTCTTCATCTTCAGCTTGTTGCCTCCATCCTTCACCATCCAATTCAAGCATCCTCTTCTAGTCTCCATCTATGAGGATGGTTGACTTTGGCTACCTTCTCTTCAAGCACTTGCCCTCATTGCTATATATGTCAAACCATGCTATCTAAAGTTTTGAGCTCTACTATGTTAACATAGACAAGATATGTCATCTAGCTATATCATCATTGATCAATCATAACATCCCACCATAAATATATTAATCATAATAAGATACAATAACCCATGTCCTCAAATATGTTATGTTAGTAAGCTAAGTTAAATATATTAATCATCCATGTTGGCAGATAGATCAATCATCATATCAGCTAAATACATCAATAAACATACTAGTCTGCCATATTAGCAACCACAGGAGTAGATATATCTCTATTGCGTCAGTTAACTTCAACAGCATTACTATATCAATTTATTACATTAGATCTATCATTTCAATTTTTGAGTTATTATATCAGCTTCTATTCTGTCATATCAGATTCTATATAGTTATTCAGCTTGATACATCAGTCTACTATATCAAGTTTTGAGCTGCTAAGTTAGCTCATGATCTACCACATCGGCTTCTAAGTTACTATGTTAACACTTATTTGTAATGTCAGATTCTATGCTATCACATCAGCTTGACATATCAATCTATCATATTAGATTCTGAGTTACTATATCAACTTCTAATCTATTACATCAGCTTCTGAGCTACTAAACTACTGATCTACTACATCAATCTCTGTGTTGCTATAACAACTTTTGATCTATCATTTTAGACTTTGTTACTATTGATCACCATGTCAGTTTTTGATTTGCTACTTTTACTATAGATCTACCACATCAGTTAACTCTTCTAGTTTTCAAACTCAAGTTGGCACTTACCGAATCTCCTTGAGTTTTTTTTTTGGTAGAGGGCAATAGCATAATTTTAGGGATCACATAACAATCTATATCTTACCATAGTATTTTTCTTTGTTATCTTGATCATGTATCAATTTATATCATTTTCTTTTGTAATGTTAGAGTGATTTTAGGGATTACATAATAACTTGATTCTATATTTTGCTTTGTTAATGTGATCCTATATCAACCTATATTATTTTTCTTGTATAAAGTCTATATACTAATATATATAACCTCTGAGATATACTAAATGTGATAGAACAGAATCGAAAAATCATCTCTCTCTCTCTCTCTTGTTTTCATCTTCATCTGTAAATATTTGAACAATGTGCTTATAGGTTGCTCATCATTTGGCATGATTATTACAAAGGGGTTAGATAGCATTGCCCTTTTCTTTTTTATTGATATCTTGACAAAGCAAGACATATATTGAATCAATCTATCTTGGGACATATTTTTATGCCTTAATTATCTACTTCCTTCTTTTTTCTTATATTAATTTCATAACTATTCTACACTTATATTCTTTGTTGGTTTTCTTTTTTTTTTTAATAAGGTGGAGCACTCATAGATCTAGTATGAACACTACTAAAAGAGTTAGAAAAAAAGATATCATAGATTTATAGCTATTCTGTTATTACTTTTCTCCTTTGATTTAAATCTTCCATCATATCTCCTCATTGATCCCTTTCTCTTCATCTTCAGTTATTTGTTGCTATACCATCCAATTCAAGGTTTCTTACTCCTCTTCTATGATGCCTCCATCTATGAGGATGGTTGACTTTGGCTCCTTCTCTTCAACTTCTATTGTGCATCTATTGTCTTCTCACATCATCTAAAGGAACTTAATAATTGACTGTCACTCTACTATGAACATAGACAAGATATGTCATCTAGCTATATCATCATTGATCAATCATAACATCCCACCATAAATATATTAATCATAATAAGATACAATAACCCATGTCCTCAAATATGTTATGTTAGTAAGTCGCATCAGTTTACTATCATCAAATATATTAATCATCCATGACAACTACTGATCTCAATAAACATACTAGCTACAACCACAGGAGTAGATATATTAATCATTGCATCTTTCTTGCTAAACATATCAATTTATTACATTAGCTTGCTAATCTATCATATCGTTTCTAAGTTATTATATCTATAATAGCTTTTGATCTATCATTTTAATAAGTTAGCTTTCTACCACATCGGCTTCTAAGTTACTATGTTAACTCTTATTTGTAATGTCATATTCTATGTTATCACATCAGCTTGACATATCAATCTATCATATTAGATTCTGAGTTACTATATCAACTTCTAATCTATTACATCAGAGATGACAACTACTGATCTACTACATCAATCTCTGTGTTGCCATATTATCATTTTAACCTTTAAGCTATTAGCCCAATTGATCACCATGTCAGTTTTTGATTTGCTACTTCTACTATAGATCACCATGTCTATTTTTGATTTGCTACTTCTGAATTTTTTTTTGGTAGAGGGCTATAGATCTACCATATCATAGTATTTTTCAGCTTCTAATCATTTTCTTTTGTACATTTTTAGGGATTACATAATAACTTGTAATAATATTTTGCTATTAATGTTTTCAAATATTATTTTTCTTGTATAAAGTCAATACTAATATATATAATCTCTGTTACTAAATGGCAAAAATAAAAAATCTTCTCTCTCTCTCTCTCTCTCTTATTTTCCGAATATTTGAACTCTTATAGGTTGCTCATGCATTTGGCAAATGATTATTATCTTGAGATAGCATTGCCCTTTTCTTTTTTATTGATATCTTGATCTAAAGCAAGACATGCACATATTGTTTTTTTTTTTTTATTCTTTAATTATCTACTTCCTTCTTTTTTCTTATTGTAACATCAATTTCATAACTATTCTATACTTATATTTTTTGTTGGTTTTCTTTTTTTGTTTTTAGTAAGGTGGAGCACTCATAGATCTAGTATGAACACTACTCAAAGAGTTAGAAAAAAAAGTTATCATAGATTTATAGCTATTCTGTTATTACTTTTCTCCATTGATTTAAATCTTCCATCATATCTCCTCATTGGGCCCTTTCTCTTCAATAGCATAATTTTACTCCTCTTCTATGGCCTCCATCTATGATCTTTGGCTACCTTCTCTTCATTGCCCTCAACAATCTATATCTAAAGGAACGATAATAATTGACCATAGTATTTTTCTAGTTTCATCATTGATCAATCATAACATCCCACCATAAATATATTAATCATAATAAGTTATCTTGATGTTAGTAAGCCGCATTAGTTTACTATGTCATCAAATATATTAATCATCCATGTTGGCAGATAGATCAATCATCATATCAACTAGATACATCAATAAACATACTAGTCATATTAGCAACCACAGGAGTATCAATTTTGCGTCATATCATAGCATTTAAACATATCAATTTATTACATTAGCTTGCTAATCTATCATATCGATTTCTGAGTTATTATATCAGCTTTTGTTATCAATTTATATAGTTATTCAGCTTGATGCATCAGTTGCTATATCAAGTTTTGTATGATCTTGTTAAAGTTAACTCTTATTTGATTTTAGCTATCACATCAACTTGACATATCAATCTATCATATTAGATTACATAATAACTTTACATCAACTTCTGCATTAGACCATAATCTTTCTGTTGCTATTTTGCTTTTTTAATCTTTGTTAATGTGATTTTTGATTTGCCTTCTGATATCAACCTATATTATTTTTCTTGTATAGTTTTTTTTTTGGTAAGTCTATATACTAATATATATAATTTTTGTTTGTTATCCTCTTTATATCATTTTCTTTTGAGATATATTTTAGGGATTACTAAATGTGATGGAACATATCAACCTATATTATTTTTCTTGAAAGTCTATATACTAATATATATAACCTCTGAAAAATACTAAATGTGATGGAACAGAAAGGAAAAATCATCTCTCTCTCTCTCATTTGTTTTCATCTTCATCTGCAAATATTTGAATAATGTGCTTATAGGTTGCTCATGCATTTCGCAAATGATTATTACCTTTAAAGGGGTTAGATAGCATTGCCCTTTTCTTTTTTATTGATATCTTGATCTAAAGCAAGACATACACATATTGAATCATCCAAAATCATATCTTGGGACATATTTTTATGCCTTAATTATCTACTTCTTTCTTTTTTCTTATTGTAACATTAATTTCATAACTATTCTGCACTTATATTCTTTGTAGGTTTTCTTTTTTTTTTAGTAAAATGGAGCACTTATAGATCTAGTATGAACACTACTAAAAGAGTAAGGAAAAAAGATATCATAGAGCAGCATAGGCAAAAACAGCTGCATCAACCCACAAAAATTCTTCTAAGTGCTCATCTACAAAATTGTTAACCCAATCCACAGCACTGTTTGCCTCTAGTAGACATGCCTAATGTGCATGGAGACACTCCCTTGTCACTCTTCAAATATCTTGCAGGAGTGAATGTGCAATAGCTATCTTTATTTGCTTCCGCATCCAGCACACCATAGTGCCTAAGTCCTACTCAATGACTAGCTAATTGGCCCCCAAATTAATCCTTATATACGTGATAGGTTGTTGTAACTCAACCCCCATGATGGTAAAGTCAAAGATGGCTCCTTTTTGCTGCTACAAATCTAGAGTTTGGACCTAAGATCATAAAACTAGTAGCGCCACTCATATCGATCATATTGCCATTAAAGTTAACCTTGAGGAAGATCGAGGGTGGGGGCTCCTAGGTAATGAAAACCTATTAACTTACTGTATAAGTGGATTGGGAGTCTTAAGTATACCAACTCATTAAGGCCAAACAAGTTGATGATGGATGAACTTTTTCAATAGCCTAAGACAGAGCTTTTTCCAAGATGCACCTCCTCGGTTGCCACCTCATCTCAAAGATATCACTATTCCGGACCAACCAAATATGAGAAGCAACATAAGCTGCTTGGATGCCCAACAACCAAGAGATCTCAGACCCATGCTTTGTTATAGTGCCTTAAGAAATGATTGGACTGGCCGCATTGAGTGGATAATTGCTGGAAAGAGGCTAGTTAGATGCCAGGCATGCACAGCTTTCGGATAGGAAATAGAACATTCTCCACTATCTCATCTTCCTACCTACAACAAGGATAGAAAGGTGGGGGGTTCATCCCTCGAGTATTTAGCACCGCCCTAACCAGCAGGTAGATCCAGAAGACCTTTCACTCTACCAAAAAACTATTTTGTGATTTAATTTTTTATTTTTCCTCTTTTAGTTGGAACATCCTTTTAGTATCATCCATCTTTAATCTATTTTCTCTTTAAAGTCATATTTTTTTGGTATTTATCATCAATGCTTTCATAAATATTTTTCTTTTAGTTTGGCCTCTTCAAATATTTCATCTTAGAGCTAGAATTTGCACATTGAATTCACTTTTTGTCATCTATTGGTACTAAGAGAGTAATAAGAACCACAATTTCAAACAATTAAAATAAACTTTTGCTTGGTATTAATAATAAAATTAAATATTAAATGCATAAGCAAGAATTTCTAACTTGAAGATATTTTAAATAGTTCTTTAAATAGAACTTCCTTCTTTTTATAGTTGCCTTGAAGTTTCTAATCAAAATAATGCTCTAATAACTAAGTCTTATTTCACACGAAGTATGCTTAAATAACGATATATACGCATCATATCTTTAGTTATTATAGTTACAAATGAAAACTATGAATAGTTTATTAATAAAAAACTTACCGTCATATGAAAATGCATATGCGAGATAGTTAACTTTTTTATATTTCTTCTTTTTCCTCAATTGTATCGTTTTGCAGCATACCAATTTTACTTAGCAAATAATTATAGACGGCCATAGCTCATGCATATCTTTATAAAATTTTGGATACTTCTCGATTTGTTTAAGAAAAAAAATATAAAATATATAATATTTTAAGTTAGATGGACTTTGTTATTAAACTTTCCTTTGCCTTTTAAGTCTATAAGTTGCTTTTCAATATATTTTTTGTGGGACAAAATTGATTGGAGAAGACTTTGGATATATCTTCAACTCTTTCATATCGACTTTTTTGGATACTTGTATTTCATAGTCTTTTCCTGCATCCTCCTAACAAATAACACCATTTTTTGTTCTTCAAAAACATGCCTTCCGTATCATTTCATAACTCCAGAATATCTTCTAACTGACCCCTATTCCACCATATGTCAGAACATCAAGAAAATGGTAGAATAGGATTTTGCAAAAAGCCTATTATGCTTTTCAATCATTTTTTTTTTCCTAACCATATTAACTTTATGCTAATTTGTAAAATAAATGATATAGCATTTTATACCTATAAGTTCACACCCATCGTTTTCCTTGCATTCTTTTTTTTCTAAAAATTTCTCATTTCTCTTTTCCCTCATTTTCTCTTTATCTTCCTTTATTAGCTATAATCCTTTTCCCCTCTTACCATAATCAATCTGTAAAAGACATATTAAGGAAGAAATTGATTGCCATTCATTTAAAAAGAAGAACAAAGAAATACCAAATCTCAAATGCAGGGTTGATGACTACTCTTTATTGATGTAGAAGGTCTAATATATTTATTCTATTTAATCTCACCATCTTATTTTTTTATTTATTTTTTGATAAGGCGCCATCTTATTGTTTGATTGCAAATGTTACTTGTTGGGGATAAACCCCTCTCCTGCCAAAATCCAGTTCGATGTTCAGCCTAATGCAATCGGTAGCCACGGAAGAGCTTCAGCGGACGAGTTTTAGTCGAACTCCTTCAGCCTGCCTGATCCCTGTCGAACTCTTTCAGCCAACCGAACTCCTTCAGCCTGCTTGGCTCCTTCCGAACTCCTTCAGCCGGCCAAACTCTGCAGAACTCCTTCAGTCGGCCTGGTCTTTGCCGAACTTCTTTAGCCTATCGAGCTCTTCAACGGCCGAGCTTTAGTTAGACTCTCACGAGAGCCAAACTCCCTCCGCGCCTCTCCAGCCGGATGCCTATGGGAGCCAAACTTCTTCCGAGCTTCCCCTTCGATCGAACTCTTTTCGAACTTCTCCCCCAGTCGAATTCTTCCAATGGATTGCTCCCGAATAATTCCACCAGACGTATCTCCTTCAGGAGTCCGAACTCCTCTAAAATCGATATATGCTGAAGTCCACCAACTAACGTCTACTTTCTTAGAGCTACGGCCATTAAATCTTGATGAACGATCGCCATCAGTCTACTGCAGGCGATAGCGACCCGCTACCAGACAATGATGGCTATCATGATCAATCAGTTGCAGACGGTGCTACAGATGATGCCTTCCTCCATGACTGACTCCATCAGACCTCGAGCGGCCCGCTGTCAGGCAGCTGCAGCTGTCACCATCAACTCTCTACAAGCTTCACCTATAAAAAGGATCCTCCAGATATGCTTACTCTAAGCTCTCCTCTCTCCTCTAAACTCTGTCGAACTCATTCCAGAGTAATCCATTTCTATTGACCAGAAAAGCTGACTTGATCATCGGAGGGTCCTGTCGGAGCCACCCCCACCGGCTCCGGACGGAACTTTATTTTGTAGGTCACTGACGGTGACCTTGTCCTCCTCCACTCCAACTGGATTTGGCGATAACAAGATTCTGCACCAATAGAATTGGCATTAGAGAAAGGGCCCTCTGCCTCTGAGGTTTTTTTATTCTTAAAGAAGTGCTCAGCGATGATTTCTCTCTTTTCTCTCCGGAGATCTCTCTTCTTCCTCTCCAAAGTTCTTTTTCGAGAAAGAATGCCTCCTAGGAGAGCTTCGACTCGATGATCGATGGCCTCCACGCCAGATCCATCTGCTCCCACTTTAGCCTCGGTAACTCGGGTTCCACCTATGCCCGTGATAGATGCGGAGCAGTTCAACCTGCTTGTCCAGCAGGTTCGTGGCCTCACGGAGGTAGTACAGGCCATGTGGCAGCCTCCGACGGTGACTCCACTAGAAAATCCACCATCAAGATGTTGGAAACCGGCTCCAAGGAAGAATACTCGGGCTAGCATACCCATCGTCCTTAGGAAGGAGAAATAGGGAGCAAAACTTCTCATCTAGAAGGTTTCACAGGAGGTGGAATGAAGTTCGACCATGCTTACGACCTCCCCCAGCGCAAGCAAGGCCGAACTCCCCCTCAAGCTCGTCATCAAGAAAGTTTCGACAAAGATTTTACAAAAGAGCGGAATGAAGTTCGGCATGAGCGAGGCCGTCAAACTCTCCTTTGAGCTCATCATCAAGGAAGCCCCGATAAAGGGGCATGAAGTTCTTCCCTAGAAGGTTCCACAGGAGGCAAAATGAAGTTCGGCCGCGCTCACGACCTCCTTCAGTGCAAGCGAGGTCGAACTCCCCCTCGAGCTCGTCATCAAAAAAGTTCCGACAAAGATTTCACAAGAGGGCGCAATGAAGTTTGACATGAGCGAGGCCGCCGAACTTTTCCTCGAGCTCGTCATCAAGGAAGCTCCGATAAGGGGTATGAAGTTCTCCCCCAGAAGGTTTCACAGGAGGGCGGAATGAAGTTTGGCCGCACTCATGACCTCCCCAGTGCAAGCAAGGCCCGAACTTCTTCTTGAGCTCATCATCAAGGAAGTCTCGATGGAAGGACGCGAAGAAGTCCTCCCCCCAGGAGCTAGAACCACCAATGAGGAAGGAATGACAAGAAGATCGACCGCCTTCTAGCATCAAAGCTAAGAGAAGCTTGCTCCAAATTGAGAAGGCCAACATGAGGTAGAGGACTTACCGCCTAAAGAAACTCGGAGGAACAACGCCCCCACGACCTTGAAGCATAGAAAATTCGGAGACGTGCTGCCAATAACTTTCTTTCGGTAAAATTCTTCCATTTCAATAATATTATTTCTGGATGCAAAAACTATATGATGATAGAAAAGAAGCAGTCAATAGTTGCCATGTTAGGAACAGGAGGAGAACCTCGTCCTAACATGAGCTGACCAAAGTCCTTCAACCTCGACTGTAGGAGATAAGATCTCTCCCAAGGATCCAGGCCGACCTCGACTGCAGGAGATAAGATCTTCCCTAAGTGCCTGCAACAACCTCGGCTACAGAAGATAAGATCTTCCCCGAGGCAACCTCGGCTGCAGGCGATAAGATCTTCCTCGAGCATCCGCATCAACCTCGACTATAGGAGATAAGATCTCCCCCAAGGCAACCTCGACCGTAGGAGATAAGATCTCTATCCTGAGGGTCTGGGCCAACCTCGATCGTAGGAGATAAGATCTCCCTCGAGAGTTCGGGTCGACCTCGACTGCAGGAGGTAAGATCTCTCTCGAGCGTTCATAACAACCTCAACCGTAGGAGATAAGATCTCCCCCAAGGGTCTGGGCCAACCTCGACTGCAGGAGATAAGATCTTCCTCGAGCATCTGCATCAACCTCAGCTGTAGGAGATAAGATCTCCTCCGAGCATCCGCAAACAATCTTGACCGTAGGAGATAAGATCTCCTCTGAGGGTCCGGGCCAACCTCGGCTGTAGGAGATAAGATCTCCTCCAAGCGCCCACATCAACCTCGACTGCAGAAGATAAGATCTTCCTCGAGGCAACCTCGATCATAGGAGATAAGATCTCCCCGAGCGCCCGCACCAATCTTAGTGTAGGAGATAAGATCTCCTTCAAGCGCCCACAACAACCTCGATTGCAAGAGATAAGATCTCCCCTGAGGGTCTGGGCCAACCTCGACTGTAGGAGATAAGATCTTCTCCGAGCGTCCGCAATAACCTCGATTGTAGGAAATAAGATCTCCCTCGAGGGTCCGGACCAATCTCGATTGCACGAGATAAGATCTCCTCCAAGCGTCCGCATCAACCTCAACCGTAGGAGATAAGATCTCCCCTGAGGGTTTGGGCCAACCTCAACTGTAGGAGATAAGATCTCCCCTAAGGGTCCGAGCCAACCTCAGCCATAGGAGATAAGAACTCGTCCGAGGGTTTGGACCGACCTCGACTGCAGGAGATAAGATCTCTCATAAGCGCCCGCATCAACCTCGACTGTAGGAGATAAGATCTCTCCCGAGCGCCCACGTCAACCTCAGCCATAGGAGATAAGATCTCTCCTGAGGGTCCGGGCCAACCTCGACTGTAGGAGATAAGATCTCCTCCGAGTGTCCGCAACAACCTCGATCGTAGGAATCTTCATCGAGGATCCGGGCCAACCTCAGTTGTAAGAGATAAGATCTTCCTCGAGTGCTCGCATCAACCACGGCCGCAGGAGATAAGATCTCCCTTGAGGATCTACGATAACCTCGGCTTGAGATAAGATCTCTTTCGAGTGACCGCGATAATCTCGGCTAGAGATAAGATCTCTTTCGAGCGCCCGAGTCAACCTCGGCTAAAGATGAGATCTCTTCTGAGTGACCACATCAACCTAGGCTAGAGATAAGATCTCTCTCGAGTGCCCGAGTCAACCTTGGCTAGAGATGAGATCTCTTTTTGAGTGACCGCATCAACCTCGGCCAAAAATAAGATCTCTCTCGAGTGACTGAGACAACCTCGACTAGAGATGAGATCTCTCTCGAGCGCCTGAGTCAACCTCAGCCAGAGATGAGATCTCTTCCAAGCGACCGCGACAACCTCGGCTAGAGATAAGATCTCTCCCGAGCAACCAAGTCAACCTCGACTAGAGATAAGATCTCTCTCGAGCGACCACGATAACCTCGACCAGAGATGAGATCTCTCTCAAGCACCCGAGATAATCTCGACTAGAGATTGATCTCTCTCTCGAGCGACTGCATCAACCTCGGCCAGAGATAAGATCTCTCTCGAGTGCCCGAGTCAACCTCGGCCAGAGATAAGATCTCTCTCAAGCGACCATGACAACCTCGGCTAGAGATAAGATCTCTCTCAAGCGATCGAGTCAACCTCGACTAGAGATAAGATCTTTTCGAGCATCCGAGATAACTTCGGCTAGAGATAAGATCTCTTTCGAGCGACCACGCTTCCGAGTGACCATGACAACCTCGACTAGAGATGAGATCTCTTCCGAGCGACCGAGTCAACCTCAGCTAGAGATGAGATCTCTTTCGAGCGTCTGAGTCAACCTCAGCTAGAGATGAGATCTTTTTCGAGCGATCGAGTCAACCTCGGCCAGAGATAAGATCTCTCCTGAGCGACCGTGTCAACCTCAGTTGGAGATGAGATCTCCCCTTCGAGCTTCAACTTCAACTTTGGTTGGAGATGAGATCTCCCCCGAGCTTTGACTTGAATCAGTGCAGAGCCCGGAAGAGCACTTCGATAGTCACCTTTTCTGCACTCCCTTCCTTCGAGTTTCAAACTCGAAAGTAGGGGGGACTATTATTGGGGATAAACCCCTCTCCTACCAAAGTCTAGTTCGATGCTTAGCCTAATGCAACTGGTAGCCATGGAAGAGCTTCAACGAACGAGTTTTAGCCAAACTCCTTCAGCCAATCGAACTCCTTTAGCCTGTCTGGTCTTTGTCGAACTCCTTCAGCTGACCGAACTCCACAGAACTCCTTCAGCTGGCCTGGTCTTTTTCGAACTTCTTCAGCCTGTCGAGCTCCTCAGCGGTTGAGCTTCAGTCGGACTTCCACGAGAGCCGAACTTCCTCTGTGCCCCTCCAGTCGGATGCCTATGGAAGCCAAACTTCTTCCAAGCTTCTCCTTCGGTTGAACTCTTTCCGAACTTCTCCTCCAAATGAATTCTTCTAATGGATTGCTCCCGGATAATCCCACTAGACGTATCCCCTTCAGGAGTTCGAACTCCTCTAAAATCAATATATGCCGAAGTCCACCAACCAATGCCCGCTTTCTTAGAGCTATGGTCATTAAATCTTGACGAACGATCGCCATCAATCCACTGCAGGTGATAGCGACCTGCTACCAGACGGTGATGGCTGTCACAATCAATCAGTTGCAGACGGTGCTGCAGACGGCGCCTCCCTCCGTGATTGACTCTATCAGATCTCGAGCGGCCCGCTGTTAGATAGCTACAGCTGTCACCATCAATCTTCTACAAGCTCTACCTATAAAAAGGATCCTCCAGATACGCTTACTCTAAGCTTTAAGCTCTCCTCTCCTCCTCTAAACTCTGTTGAACTCATTCCAGAGCACTCCATTTCTGTTGGCCAGAAGAGCTGACTTGATCGTCGGAGGATCCTATCGGAGCCACCCCCACCGGCTCCGAATGAGACTTTATTTTGCAGGTCACCGACGGCGATCTCATCCTCCTTCACTCTAACTGGATCCGACGACAATCAGATTCTGCACCAACATTACTTATAGTTATAAATAAAAAACAAAACTTATTAATCCTTCAATTGGATTCACAATTATGAGTTGAAGATCATGAGCACATATCTAAGAAGTGTCTTGTTTCAATGAAGCTAGGTATCATGATATCTAATGATCACACTTTGAGAAATAAGTAGAAATGATTATCCCTTTCATCATGCACTTGATTGGGCACATTAAGTGGGCATCAAGTGAAAAAGACTTTTCTGTATCATGATTCAAAGGGAAAAGAAATGAAGAACTATTTTCCTATGGTGAGACTCAAAGTTGGTAGATTACTAACAACATTCACCTCTGATCTATTTCATCTCTCTAGATAATCCAAAGATTCTTATGATGTATATGAACCTTAACAAGGATGAGTGCATTTTGGTAAATATTGGACCACAAGATATACATGAATTTTTTTTTATGGAAAGCCTAGTACTGTAAGCACTTACACAACTATGTTCTTGCCTTTTATTGAATCTTAGAATCAGTCATGGGTTGGAATTGTGATACTTCTAAAAGATGCACAAAAAAATGTGTGATAAAATGCTTGGGACCGGTGAATCTCTCTTTTGGAGAAAGTTGACCAATAAGTTCCTAGAAATAAATTGTAAATTATAAAGCATGGATCTTCAAGATATGTGCTACAATGGGACATGTAGGGATGGCAATAGATCAAATATAGGTAGGATCAATTCATACCCACACTCATCTCATAAGTAAAAATTTTATATCCATATTCGTCCCATACTTGTATCGGATTGGGTCAAATAGAGATGCGAATTGGATTGGATCAGATATATAAAAGAGATTGATCACATTAGATATATATAAATAATATAAAATTATTATAATTTTAAATAGAGGATATATATTAATATTATATTAAATTAGATTCGGATCGAGCATATCATTATCCATATTCAAGCGAACCTACTTCAGCTATTGTTTTTAGAATTCATATCCATCCTAGATTTTAATCAGATAAAATAAAATCCATCTTATCTGGATCAGATTGGTTGGATACCTGATGGATCGACTAAAATTACTACTTCCAAAAGATATGTGGTAAACAAAGAGGCTATCTCTAGGTACCTAATTTTTTGCTCATGCATACAAATTCAAACTTTATAATTTGAGCAAAAAAATGTCGGCACTAGAGAAAATCACCTGGGGATAGCTTCATTGTTTGCCGTGTATCCTGCCCACCTCTTGGCATATATCTTAAAAAGATCAAGGGGACTCTTTCCAGTGGAATCCTTTTATCTCAAACTCCTATAGTTTTGTTTCTTTCTTTCAAATCCCTCTCTCAATCTCTTTGCCTTCCTCTCTGATGGCATGCTCTGCTTCTCTTATCTCACTAAAGAATCCTCCCTCATTGCCCTATGCCCTCCGAAGCTAGAGACAATGCTTTCTCCTACGCTCTCTACCGAGGGCTCGGTGGTCGGTGCTAAACCGCACTCCGACTACAACAAGTCAAGCCTCCTTCTCAACAGTTCTTGTTTTAATTTTTGTGTGGAGGCTTCTTTCCTCTTCCCTATTCGAAACCAAGGAGAAGGCCCTTTCATGCTCTCTTTGAATGGGGCTCACTAGTTGGCGCAAAACCACACTTCAACAATAGCAAGCGAAGGCCCGTACCCAACAAATTTTTTTTTAAAAATTTTTTTGGAGGGCTTTTTTTTCCACTCTCTTCGAAGCCAAGCATAACATGCTCTCAATTAGGGCTCATCTATTTGTGCTAAACTCCAACCCAACAATAGCAAGTGAAGATCACTACCTAAGAGAGAATTTTTAAAAAGTTTTATGGGGGACTTCTTTCCTCCATCCTTTTGAAAGCCATGGGATGAGGCCCTCTCCCATGATTTCTTTCTCCACAAGCATTGCCTGAGTTGAATGCTAATTGGTTTCTGCTCACTTCCAAATCAGTTGATTATAGATCAGTAATGTCAAGTAGAAATAATCCTGATAAATTAGTAGATCTTTACCCACGAGAAGGTCAATCTATTTGTTTACAAAAATTTACTAAAATCAACCACCAAAATATAGTGTTTACTAGTATATAGTCCATAACTAGTGCATATATAGATGACAAATTAGTTATCCAACAATCTAATAAACATCCATAGACAAATATATATATGATTTTTGAAATGTCATATTTAATCGTGAATTATCTATGACC
This sequence comes from Cocos nucifera, assembly GCA_006176705.1. Lineage (NCBI taxonomy): Eukaryota > Viridiplantae > Streptophyta > Magnoliopsida > Arecales > Arecaceae > Cocos > Cocos nucifera. The sequence goes on along the minus strand of QRFJ01006390.1, from coordinate 172,940 downwards.
AACTGATACATACAAGATAAATTAGTCATCTAGAGATTCAATATAGACCTTCAGGCAAATCGATGTATAATTTCTAGAAGATGGTGTTTACCAATATTATCATACATTAGTCATCCAATAGTTCAATACATACCTCTAGGCAAGCTAATAATAGTGACTAATGTACTATTTATATATCAAGGTATTTTACTGCACATTCAATAATATTAAGCTGATCGTGAAAGCTTCTTTAAAATATTTAAATTTCTCTATTGTAAAGACTATGAGCAATTGATATATAGTAAACATACAAAATATGTTCAAAAATTCAGCTCTCTAAATTTTCGATGATCTAATCCTAAATTCATCTTATTATAATAAATGTAATAGTGCCATAATATTCAGCCCCATCACATCTATATTGATATCAAAAAGTTCCTAAGTAATAAAAAAGTATATACCCAATCCAAGCAAGGAGCACTTTTCAATTGATCACCTACAAAATAATAAAAAGTTATGACTTTTAGTAGATAGTTCCACTGGATCTTTTTAAACTATTAAAAAATATGAAAAGTGATGTTTAGTAAGTTGCAGCTAAATATCCATGTTAATAATAAAGTTTAGCTTGCAAGGCACCAAGTGTTGTTGATTAGAAACAATATAGTGCTGGAAAATATAAATACATCTATTACTAGTGTTGGTGCAGAATTCGGTCGTCGTTGGAATCAGCTGGAGCGGTGGTGGACAAGGTCGCCGTCGGAACCTGCAAAATAAAGTTCCATCTAGAGCCGGTGGGGGATGGCTCCGGTAGGACCCACCGACGATCAAGTCAGTTCTGGCCAACAGGAATGGAGTGCTCGAAAATGAGTTCCACATAGCTTAGAGAGGGAGAGGAGAGCTTAGAGATCAGAGATTAGAGTTAGCGTATTTGGAGGATTCTTTTTATAGGCGGAGCTCGATGGTGACAGCCATAGCCGCATGGTGGTGGACCGTTCGAGGTTCGGCGAAGTCAGTCCCAGGAGGAAGGCGCTGTCTACAGCGCCGCCTGCAATGGATTGATAGTGACAGCCATCGTCACCCGGTAGTGGGTCGCTGTCGCCTATAGCGGACTGATGGTGATGACTGCGGCTGTCTTGATCCTGAGCTGCTCAGGGTCGAATGAAGGATTGAAGAGCCTTGACGGGTACCCATTTTGAAGGAGTTCGGACTCCCAAAAGGAATACGGCTGGAGAGGGCCACCCACGAGGAACAATAGCTGAAGGAGTTCGGAAGGCGTGCGGCTGCTGAGGAGTTCGACCGCTAAGAAGTTTGATCGAGGGATAGTGGATGGCCGCTGAGGAGTTCGGCCGAGGGACGGTCGCTGAGGAGTTTGGCCGAATAAGCCCAGCATCTTTAAGAGTTCAGTCAGCTGAAGGAGTTCGACTAAGACTCATCCGCTGAAATCCTTCCATGGCTACCGGCTGCACCAACCTGAGCATTAGGCTAGACTTCGGTGGGAGCGGGGTTCATCCCCAACAATAGTCCCCCCACTCCCAAGTTCGAAACTCGAAGGAAGGAAGTGCAGAAAAGACGACTGCCGAGATTCTCTTCTGTGCTCCGTGCTGGTTCAGGTTGAAGCCTAGGAGAGATATCATCTCCAGCCAAAGTTGATGCTGAAGTTGAAGCCCAGGAGAGATCTCATCTCCAGCCGAGGTTAAAGTAGATCTCACCCCCTTGCGGTCAAGGTCGAAGGTTAAGCTCCTTGGGGGCGATATTATCACCAGCGATCGAGGCTGACTCGGAGGGGTCTCCTCTCTTGCAGTCGAGGTCGACTCAAGGGTGATCTTATCTCCTATGGTCGAGATTGTCTCGGGGGAGATTTGATCTCTGACCGAGGTTGTCTCCAATCTTGTCTTTGTTCGAGGTTGTCTCGGTCGTTCGGGAGAGATCTTATATCCGGTCGGGGCCACCTCCGATCCTAGCTCAGGCCGAGGTTGGCTCAAGCGACCTGACCGAGGTTGGCTCGGGCGCTCTGGCCGAGGTTGCCGCGAACCCTCGAGGGAGATCTTATCTCCTATGGTCGAGGTTGATGTGGGCACTTGAGAGAGATTTCATCTCCAGCCGAGGTTGGCTCGAGCGCTCTGACCGAGGTTGATGGAGATCCTGTCTCCTATAGACTTCGAAGCTCGGATTTAGACTTTGCTCACGTTAGGACAAGATTCCTAATGGGCTGTGGGGGCACATGTAGACCATCGTCCGTGCCTCTCCCTATTGTTGGGGATGAACCCCGCTCCCACCGAAGTCTAGCCCAATACTCAGGTTGGTGCAGCCGATAGCCACGGAAGGATTTCAGTGGATGAGCCTTAGCCGAACTCCTTCAACTGGCCAAACTCTCAAAGATGCCGGGCTCATCCAGCCAAACTTCTCAGCGGCTGTCCCTCGATCGAACTCTTCTACCAGAAGGGTTTCAGCAGACGAGCCTTAGCCGAACTCCTTCAGTTGGCCGAACTCTCAAAGATGCCAGGCTCATCCGATCGAACTTCTCAACGGTCGTCCCTCGGCTGAACTCCTCAGCGGTCGTCCCTCGATCGAGCTCCTCAGCTGCTATCCCTCGATTGAACTCCTCAACGGCCGAACTCCTTAGCAGCTGCACGCCTTCCAAACTCCTTCAGCTATTGTTCCTCATGGGTGGATCTCTTCAGTCGTATTCCTTTCGAGAGTTCGAACTCTTCCGAAATGGGTACCCATCAAGGCTCTTCAATCCTTCATTCGACCCCGAGCAGCTCAGGATCAAGACACCCACAACCATCACCATCAGTCCGCTATAGGTGACAGCGATCTACTATCGGGTGGCGATGGCTGTCACCATCAACCCATTGCAGGCAGCGCTGCAGACAGCACCTTCCCCCTAGGACTGACTTCGTCGAACCTCGAGCGGCCCACCACCACACGGCTACGACTGTCACCATCGAGCTCCGCCTATAAAAAGGATCCTCCAAATATGCTAACTCTAATCTCTGATCTCTAAGCTCTCCTTTCCCTCTCTAAGCTACGCGGAACTCATTCCCGAGTACTCCATTCCTGTTGGCCAGAACTGACTTGACCATCGGAGGGTCCTACCAGAGCCACCCCCCACCGGCTTCGGATGGAACTTTATTTTATAGGTCCCGATGGCGACCTTGTCCACCATCGCTCCAGCTGATTCCGACGATGACCAGATTCTACGTCAACAGATTGGTGCTAGAGGAAGGGCTCCCGAACTCCCGAGGTTCCCTTGTTCTTAAAGGAGTGCTCGGCGATGATTTCTCTCTCTCTTCAGAGATCTCTCTTCTTCTTCTCTAGAATTCTTTTCCAAAAAAAATGCCCCCTAGGAGAGCCTCGACCCAGCGATCGGCGGCCTTCGCGGCCCGATCCCGTTCGGATCCGTCCGCTCTCACTCCAGCCTTGGCGACCCAAGTTTCCTCTATAGCCGCGGTGGATGCGGAGCAGTTCAACCTGCTCGTCCAACAGGTTCGTGGTCTCACGAAGGTAGTGCAGGCGGTGTAGGCCATGCAACAGCAGACCCCAGTACCAGCTCAATCGACATGGGATTCTCTAGAGCCGTGTGGTCCGGTCCAGGGGCGACCGACTTGGGCTACCCGATCTCCGATCCCCGGAAGGGGAAGGTAAAGGAGGGAGAGCCCTTGCTCAGACCGTGGCTCGACTCAAGGTGAAGCTTCGCACCCATTCTACAAGAAAATCTTAGAGATCAAAGACTGTGAAGATCTCTTGGATTAAAGGCTCTTAGAAATGAGCCGACGAATCAAAGAACTTCATCACACTCCCTCCTCACATGGTAATGACATTTGCACTGACCCTCCTTTTTTTTAGAAAATCATGCAAGAATCGATTCCGCCGAACTTTAAGCTCCTGTAGTTCGAGAGTTACGATGGGACCACCGATCCGATCGACCACTTGGAAGCCTTTCGAACAACGATGTTGCTCCATGGCGCGTCAGATGCTATCTTATGTCGGACTTTTCCCTCTACCCTTAAGAGAGCCATCAAAAATTGGTACTCAGTGCTCAAGCCGAGTACCATTTTATTGTTTGATCAGATGAGTCAACAGTTCGCGGCCCACTTCATCAATAGTCGGCATCCACGTCGAGGTTCAAATTTCTTAATGACCATCAGGTAGAAGAAGGGGGAACCCATCCAAGCTTACGTCATCTGATTTAATACTGCTGCATTGAAGGTCCGAAATCTGAACCAGTCAGTCGCCATGGCCGCTCTCAAGGACGGCCTTCAGAAGAATGACTTACTGTCCTTCCTGAAAAAGAAGTATCTCAAGAATTTTGCTGATATGCTAGCTCGGGCCAAAAGTTATGCCCGGGCAGAGGAGGCCTTCGAGGCTAAGGACGATGAAGCCAGCGGTAAGCGATGAATCGACAGGCCAGACAAGCCCATCGAAGAAAGAAAGCGGACTGAAGCTCAGCTGCATTCCTGGACTCCCCCTGATCGCGGATGAGCTCGAACTCCCCCTCAAGCTCGAAGGAAGGGAAGCCCCGATGGAAGGGCACGCCGAGGTTCTCCCCAGCGCCGAAGTTCTCTCCGACGATAATTTCACAACTACGCCCTCTTAACGCTCTGAAGACCCAAGTGCTGATGGAGATCAGGGAACGACTTCCAAGACCGAAGAGAATGTGTTCCTATCCTAGCAAACACAATCTCAACAAGTTCCGCCTTTACCATCGTGACCACGATCATGACATCGAGGAGTGCATCCTACTCCAGGATGAGATCGAAGAGCTCGTCAGGCGAGGTAGACTTAGCCGATTCCTACGAAGATGGCTTGAGGAGCGGAAAGATCGGCTGAGAGCGTTATCGCCAAGTGGAAAAAACCAGCAAGAAGATCGACCGCCTCTTGGCGTCATCAACACTATCTCGGGGGGACTTCAACAAGGAGAGGTCAGCGGATCCGAGGGACCAGTGAAGAGGTGAAGGACCATGAAACCCGTGACCTTTACCGAGGCAGACGGCTAGGGGATCCAATTCCCGCATAATGATGCGGTTGTAATTTCTTTGAACATTGTTAACTACGATGTACGCCGCATTTTAGTGGATAATGAAAGCTCGGTCGACGTATTGTTTTACGATGCCTTCTCAAAAATGTCCCTACTCGATGATCGCTTGGGGCCTATGAATTCTCCGCTGGTAGGATTCACTGACAACGCCGTACCACTCGAAGGCATAATAACTTTGGCTGTAACAGTAGGGCAACCTCCAAAACTGGCCAAAGCATAGGTCGACTTTCTAGTCGTGAGGACTCCGTCCGCCTATAACGCGATTCTCGATCGACCTGATCTAAATGCCCTTCGGACGATGGTGTCAACCTATTATTTGAAGATGAAGTTTCTGATGAATCGCGAGGTCGGGGAGGTCAGAGGAGACCAGGCTTTGGCGAGGCACTGCTACTCAATCACCTTGGGAGAACGGTCCAACCCTTTCTTGTTGACGGACTGGATATCCGCGATGACCTCACTGAGGAATGGGGCGAACCTATGGAGGACCTCGTCTCTGTGTCCTTAAATGATGGAAACTCAGAGCATGCGGTGCAGATTGGCTCCAACTTGGTGGACAAGGTTCGGGGGCAGCTCATCGCCTTCCTCAGGAGAAACGTGGACGTCTTCGCCTGGACCTCAGTGGACATATCGGGGATTGATGCCGAGGTCATGGAACATCGACTGGCCGTCGATCCAAGGCACCGATCGGTAAGAGAAAAGATGCGCCACCACACCCCAGAGAGGCAGAAAGCAATCACTGAAGAAGTAGACAAGCTCCTCAAAGTCGGACTCATCCAGAAGGTTAATTATCCGACCTGAATCTCGAACATGGTCCTCGTCAAGAAGGCAAATAATAAGTGAAGGATGTGCATTGACTTCAACAAGCTGAGCAAGGCCTGTCCAAAAGATAGCTATCCCCTATCCAGGATCGATTAGCTGGTGGATGCGACCTCGGGCCATGAGCACCTCACCTTCATGAATGCCTTTTCTGGTTATAACCAAATACGGATGGCGCCCGAGGACGAAGAGAAGACCACCTTCATTACTGACCGTGGTCTTTATTGTTATAGGGTCATGCCATTTGGACTCAAAAATGCAGGGGCAACGTACTAGCATTTGGTTAATAAGGTCTTCAAGGAGCAGATTGGCCGCAACATGGAGGTGTACGTGGATGATATGCTCATCAAAAGTCGAGCTTCGATGGACCACCTCGTCGACCTTAAAGAGATCTTTGGTGCACTCAGGAAGCATAAGATGAAGCTGAACCCGATCAAGTGTACCATCGGTGTGACCTCCGAGAAATTTTTGGGGTTCATGGAGTCGAGACGTGGAATCGAGGCAAACCCTGAGAAAATTCGAGCCATTCAGGAGATGACTGCTCCGAAGACGATCAAGAAAGTTCAGCGTTTGATCGAAAAGATGGCATCCCTAAATCGCTTCATCTCAAGGTCGGCCAAACGATGCATGTCCTTCTTCCAGGTTCTCAAGCGACCAAAAGACTTCTCCTGGACGGCGGAGTGCAACAGGCATTCGAGGAGCTTAAAAACTACCTCGGCTCACCCCCACTGCTGGCAAAGCTCGAACCTAAAGAGGAATTATTTCTGTATCTAGCTGTCTCCCCGGTGACCCTGGCGGCGGTCCTGGTCAAGGAAGAAGCAAAGACGCAGCGACCGATCTATTACGTGAGCCAGATCTTGAGAGACGTAGAGATCAGGTACTCTAGGTTAGAAAAACTAACTTACTCTCTTCTAATTATTGTCAAAAGACTCCGACCTTACTTTCAGGAAGCACACCGTAATGATCCTCATAGACCAACTAATAAAAGCAGTCCTTCATCGAGCGGACACTTCCAGAAGAATCATGAAATGGACGATCGAGCTCATGGAGTTTGACATCAAATACCAATCTAGGCCATCGATCAAGGCCCAGATACTAGTGGATTTTATGCTAAAATGCACCATTCCAATTGAAGCCGAGCTTGAACAAAGTGAGATCGGCACCAAAGCGAGACCAAGCTTGGACAAAGCCGAGCTATCGCAGCCAAACCTCCCTGGGGAAAGCGTCGACCTCTTCGAAGGCTTTTGGGCTCTGCACATGGATGGTTTGTCCAACTCTGTTGGAGCTAATGCGGAGCTGGTCTTGGTCAGCCTCGAAGTGGTTATCACCGAGTATGCGCTATACTTCGAATTTTTTGCGACCAACAATGGGGCTGAATATGAAGCGTTGATCGTCAGATTAAAGATAGCAAGAAAATTAAAAGTAGATCGACTTCAAATCTACAGCGATTTTCAGCTGGTGGTCGGTCAAGTTAGCGGCAGCTATGAGGCACGGAAGGAAAGCATTGTGAGATACCTTAGAAAAGTGAGAAATTTGATCTCGATCTTCGACAGTTTCGGCATTCAGCATATTTCAAGGGCGGAAAATGCAAGAGCTGATCTTCTCTCCAAGTTGGCCACTTCAGCCCCGACTGAATTGCCCAAAGAAATATTTTTGGAGACTTTGAAGTGCCCAACCATAGAGGAATCTCAGGCCATCCTGCAGACAAAATTCGAGCCCAACTGGATCGACCCATTGGTCGCCTACCTTAAAGAGGGGGTCCTTCCTCATGATCGAAAAGAAGCTTGGAAGCTCAGGAATCAGGCCTCCCGCTATGTTTTATACGAAGGCAGGTTGTATAAGAGGTCGTACTCCCTCTCATTGCTGAGATGTCTTCGATCTTCAGAGGCCGACCTCGTGCTATGGGATGTGCACGAAGGACTCTGCGGAAGTCACGTAGGAGCCATGTTCCTATCGTAAAAACTACTTCGACAGGGGTACTACTGACCGACCTTATTTCACAATTCCATGGAATACGTGAAGAAGTGCAACCGCTATCAGAAGAATGCCAGCATGCAAAGGCAGCCGGCATCCAAACTTGCACCGCTCAGCGCACCTTGACCATTTGCGCAGTGGGGAATGGATATACTCGACCCCTTTCCAACGGCATCTGGACAACGAAAGTTTCTTCTGGTCGCGATCGACTATTTCACTAAGTGGATCGAAGCCGAACCACTAGCGAAGATTACCGAGGTCAAGGTGCAGAATTTCCTCTGGAAGTCACTAGTCTGTAGGTTTGGCCTGCCCCAAATTCTCATAACCGATAATGGGCGACAGTTCGCTGGGGCAAGGTTCGCCGAATTCTGTGAAGGACTGAATATCTCCCACCGCTTCACATCAGTGGCTCACCCATAGGCCAACGGGGAGGCCGAGGTGACTAATCAGACCCTGCTGTAAGGCATCAGGACAAGACTCGATAGGACAAAGGGAGCTTGGGTGGACGAACTCTACCACATCCTCTGAGCATATCGAACTACTCAAAGGGTGCCGACCGGAGAAACACCCTTCGTCTTGGCCTTCAGCATGGAGGCAGTCATTTTGATCGAACTTCAGCTCCTGTCTGCACGAGTCATGGGCTTCAACGAGCAGCTTAACCCTCAGGACCTCAGAATTAATCTCGATCTACTGAAAGAAAAAAGAAAGGAGGCCCACATCCGAATGGCAGCCTACAGACGGAAGGTGGTTCGGTACTATAACTCCAGAGTTAAGGATAAGATGTTCAAAGTGAGGAACCTAGTGCTTCGGTGAGTCACCGTCTCTCAGCCTCAGAGTCAAGAGAAGCTCGTCCCAAATTGGGAAGGTCCGTATGAAGTGGTAGAGGTCATCCGGTCCGAAACTTATTGCCTGAAGGAGCTCGGAGGGATAGTGCTTCCCCGACCTTGAAACTCAGAAAACCTGAGGATGTATTATCAGTAGACTTCCTTTAATAAAACTCCTTCGCTCAGCATTATTGTTTTCTGGTGCAAGGATTACGTGATGGCAGGAAAGAAACGAGCGAAAGTGGCCCATTAGGAACAAGAGGATAATCTCATCCTGACGTAAGCAAAGTCGAAGGCCTCGTTTACCTTAGATGAGATGGAGGGAGAGGCTCGGACGACGGTCCGCATGTGCCCCCACAGTCCATTAGGAATAGGAGGAGAACCTCATCCTAATGCGAGCAAAGTCGAAGGCCTCGTTCATCTTAGATGAGATGGAGGGAAAGGCACAGACGATGGTTCGCATGTGCCCCCACAGTCCGTTAGGAATAGGAGAAGAACCTCATCCTAACACGAGCAAAGTCGAAGGCCTCGTTCACCTTAGATGAGATGGGGAGAGAGGCTCGGACGACGGTCTGCATGTGCCCCCATAGCCCGTTAGGAACAGGAGGAGAACCTCATCCTAACGCGAGCAAAGTCGAAGGCCTCGTTCACCTTAAACGAGATGGGGGGAGAGGCTCGGACGACGGTCCGCATGTGCCCCCACAGTCCGTTAGGAATAGAAGGAGAACCTCGTCCTAACGCGAGCAAAGTCGAAGGCCTCGTTCACCTTAGACGAGATGGGGGAGAGGCTCGGACGATGGTCTGCATGTGCCCCCATAGTCCGTTAGGAACAGGAGGAGAACCTCATCCTAACACGAGCAAAGTCGAAGGCCTCATTCACCTTAGACGAGATGGAAGGAGAGGCACAGATGACGGTCTGCATGTGCCCCCACAGTCCGTTAGGAATCTCGTCCTAACGTGAGCAAAGTCTAAATCCGAGCTCCAAAGTCTACAGAAAATAGAATTTCCATCAACCTTGGCCAGAGCGCCTGAGCCAACCTCGGCTGGAGATGAAATCTTTTCCAAGCGCCTGCATCAACCTCGACTGTAGGAGATAAGATCTCCCCCGAGGGTTCGTAGCAACTTCGGCCAGAGCACCCGAGCCAACCTCGGTCAGGTCGCTCAAGCCAACCTCTGCCTGAGCTAGGATCGGAGGCGGCCCCGGCCGAATATAAGATCTCTCTCGAGCAATCGAGATAACCTCGACCAGAGATAAGATTGGAGACAACCTCGACCAAAGATGAAATCTTCCCCAAGACAACCTCGACCGTAGGAGATAAGATCTCCTCCGAGTCGACCTCGACTGTAGGAGAGGAGATCCTCTCGAGTCAGCCTCGACCGCTGGTGATGATATCGCCCTCGAGGAGCTTAACCTTCGACCTCGACCGCAAGGGGGTGAGATCTACTTTAACCTCGGCTGGAGATGACATCTTCCCCGGACTTCAACTTCAACATCAACTTTGGCTGGAGACAAGACCTCTCCCGGGCTTCAACCTGAATCAGCACGTAGCCCAGAAGAGGACCTCGGCAGTCGTCTTTTCTGCACTCTCTCTCTTCGAGTTTCGAACTCGGAAGTGCGGGGACTATTGTTGGGGATGAACCCCGCTCCCACCGAAGTCTAGCCCAATGCTCAGATTTGTATAACCGGTAGCCACGGAAGGATTTTAGCGGATGAGCCTTAATCGAACTCCTTCAGCTGACCGAACTCTCAAAGATGTCGGACTCATCCGGCCGAACTCCTCAGCGGCTATCCCTCAATCGAACTCCTCAGCGACCGTCCCTCAGTCGAGCTCCTCAGTGGTCGAACTCCTCAGCAGCCGCACGCCTTCCGAACTCCTTCAGCTATTGTTCCTCGTGGGTGACCCTCTCCAGCCATATTCCTTTCGGAAGCTTGAACTCCTCTGAAATGGGTACCCGTCAAGGCTCTTCAATCCTTCATTCGGCTTCGAGCAGCTTAAGATCAAGACAGCCGCAGCCATCACCATCAGTCCGCTATAGGTGATAGCGATCCACTATCGGACGGCGATGGTTGTCACCATCAATCCATTGCAGACGGTGCTGCAGATAGCGCCTTCCCCCTGGGACTGACTTCGCCGAATCTCGAGTGGCCCGCCACCATACGGCTATGGCTGTCACCATCAAGCTTCGCCTATAAAAAGGATCCTCCAAATATGCTAACTCTAATCTCTGATCTCTAAGCTCTCCTCTCCCTCTCTAAGCTATGCGGAATTCATTCTCGAGCACTCCATTCCTATTGACCAGAACTGATTTGACTGTCAAAGGGTCCTACCGGAGCCACCCCCATCGACTCCGAACGGGACTTTGTTTTGCAGGTTCTGGTGGCGACCTCGTCCATCACCGCTTCAATTGATTCCGGCGATAATTAGATTCTGCATCAACAACTAGGATAAACATTAGTAAAAAATATCAAAGAATGCTAAAGTCATTTGATTCTTGCACCCTGTGCTTGTCAAGACAATAAAACACTGAAGCATTTGGACATGGATATAGGCAGGTTTGAGGGGCCCAATTGACAAAATTGTTGGTTTTTTGTGGCATGTTTGGAGCTTCGGACATTAATGGAGCACCCACTATAAGATTCTATATGCTTTTGTGAAAGAAGAGATGGTACTTAAGAGGGAACGGGTATTTTTAAGTGGTATAATACTAAATGGCCCAATGTCATCCGTCGTGGTTATACAAAGGAGGAATCAATGACTCATCAATAGTCACTCAATTCGATGCATCATCAGCTCCTCCTGGGATAGATATTAAGAAGTTATAATCATATTTACGGTTATAATTCAGGTTGACATATTAAGTATCAGCGTTATAGTTTAGATTATCAATTAGCATCATATTATAGTTTAGATTATCAATTAGCATTATTTACTCATATCTTATTTTCGGATATATAGCTTTTGTTTTCTTGTTCCTCCTCTTCTTAAGGGCACTCTTTATGCTTTATGTTTAGACCTTTTAACAAGTGGAGGCTTGATCACGATTGTTATATATCTCCATATTATTTATTTCTAATACCATATTGTTTTGTGTTCCATCATCGACATCATTTACATTCATTTTGTGTAGCATCTTTTTTCATCTCCATAGCCAATTTATCAAGTTCATTTTCCGCTACATTTGAAACACCACTTGAAATAGCATCTTTAACTATAAGAGTGACTACCTTTCGACATAGTATAATAAGAAGTTAACATTTTCTTTCCATCTGAATGGACGATTACTTGATGGATGTTTGATAATGCTCTATCCTTTGCATATTTAATCCACCATTTTAGTATATATTGAGAAGGTAAATAAAAAATATTGTTGTGAAAAAGTATCTTCAATGCATGCAAATATAAAATCCCTAGACTCTCAAATTTTGAGCAATTAAATTTAGTTGAGACATCAAGCGTGTTAAATTCAATAAAACCATGACATCTAGTGGAGAAATCGTATAAGTGCACCTCCCACGTCGCATCCTATAAATTGACAAATACATGCAAGTTAGCTTGTAAACTCCTCTTCGAAATCACCATGAACATGCCGGTTAACATAGGCAGGCCATAGACCAAAACAAGTAGTTTTGTTATTTATCTTGATTTAAAATCCTCGTCCAATTCCTTCTCCCAAAATAGATTTACCATCTTGTCATTATTTCTACAAATATAGAAAGAGATAACATTTTGCAAAAGAAATTTTTTTTGAAGCAACCATTCACATATTCTCACTTTGTTGAGCTGTCGTCAAGTCAGCACAGAAGGACTCTCAACCCATTTCTCGCATAATTGATACAATTCATTCACCCATCTATCTTCCTTAAGTTTATATTTTATAACTAGGCTTTTCCATTGTAACAAAATACTCCACATAGCAGCATTAATATATGCAACTTCTAAACTAGGTTTGGGAACTAGAATATTTGTGAGAAAGATTTTTCATAGTGTTTTAAAATATATGCCATAAACACAGACGATGACATGTATCGGGTAGGACCATTTTGATAGCCCTAGACACCGCAAAACATTAATTTGTGGAGATTGTTTTGGATTATTTTCTAGGCATTGCAGCCAAAAAGAATTTAAACAACCAAATAAATAAATTACTAGTTTCATCAAAGAAGAAAGCTTCTGCAGACATGACCGTTTACTTGTGACAATTAATACCATTAAGCATAAGAAAGGCATTTCATATTTATTCGTTGTGTCATATGAGATCACATCCCAAAATATGCATAGTCTACTATTAATCTCCCATCCACCCAAAAGAAATTGGTTACTTGCCCTATTTCACCGACCTTTATGGTATAATAAAATATTTAGAATATTTTTTGACTACCTACTCTTCAAATAATCCAAGTGAACTTGTGCATCTCCAACCTTAAATTGTCTCATTCTCTTTGTACATAAATAATCAATTCATATCCTGATACGTCCGACACCTTGGGATTTTCCAAAAGAAATTTTATTTCCATCTAATCAATAACTATCATGTGAATTGATGGTACTTTGGGATGCAACCTTAACTCATATGCCTTGTTAGGACTTTGTCAAAGGATGGCTATAATCAATTTTAGCTTTACTCACAACCTATAACTTACTATCAAATTTGAAACATGCAATTACTTATTTCAATGGCTTATGATTCCTTAGTTACATGCGGTGGACAAGTACCACGGGTACTTTCTTTATTGCAAGAAAAGAAAAGAAAAGAAAAAAAAAATCCACTCTATATACTTCCATCCTTTCTGCATTGTGAATGCTAAAACCAATTCTTTTAGCATATGAGTTATAAAATTTCACATACTTTTTCATTTGATATAAGCACCGTACCAACTTCTAATTCTAGCTTCAAAAGTGAATCAACAACCATCATTTGTAATGGAGATTCATCTTTAGTAGATATTCACAAAATGATTCAAAAAAAATCACGTCGAGTCGTCCAAAATAAAAATAATATTAGTAATGCATTCAAAAATAAAATTTAACCAAATATAGTGAAGATAAAGTTTTTGAGTCTTTTACCTTCAAATTAATCAAAAAGCTAGAGTCCACGGTAAAACAAGGAGACAATGAGAATCATGCCCAAAGCTAAATTCGTACGTATCATATAATATAATATCATGATGCCGTTACTTGTCAGCATTTATAAGACTGGTTGTGCGTATCAGTGAACTTTCGAAAAGGGCTGTATTGAAAAAATTGTTCATGCAATCATTCTTGTTATGTTATTTTAGTTTATTATTTGAGTATGTAGCGTGTACCAGCAAAATTAGTATGTAATATATGAATATTTATACATGTAGTACAACGTAATTTAGTGGTGTAATCAAAAAATTAAACATAGAAAGTATTTGAACTAATACCACAACTTTTGGTGAGGGGAGCTCGATATACACATGAAATCTCATCCCTCAAATCTTCTAATATTTTCTAACATAATTTATAAAAAGAAGAAAAAATTTAAGTGGAGGACCATCTAGCTTTTTTTTAATATAAGAAATTATATGTAGAGAAAAAATATAAGAGATAGATGAAAGATCCGTAATCTAACAAAATAAGATGGAGGTACCATGAAGATGGTCGAATGACCATCATGCCCCGAGCTTTAGAGAGGAGGGGACGGAGTGATGAGGGAGGATTCTTTGGTGACATGAGGGAAGCGAGATAAGAAATGCCTTCAGAGTGGAAAAGAAAGATTGAGAGGGGGATTCAAAGGAAAAAAAAACGAAATGAAAAAAAAAAAAGAAAAGAAAAAGAAGAAAAAAGGTGGATGGCTCGAGATACAGGGACTAAAAAAAATAGCAAGAATCCCCCCTCTCTCTCTCTCTCTCTCTCTCTCTCTCTCTCTCTCTCTGCTGCCCGTGCCAAAGGATTTGGTCGAGCACAAAATATAGATCGGCCGCACGCGGATAGGGTTACCTTCAAGGATGGTGCCATCCCGTCTTTTACATAATATCGAAACGAACGGAGGAGAATCGAGTTCCTTCCAAGGAGAATGGATTGCACAAATGGAGGATGGCGAAAGACAACGCTCGTCAAACTACTCCTTCCACAAGCCAGCTTAATTGCATTGCATTTAATACCAGCGAACCGGTACACATTTTGAAATTGCAACCTGCCACCACATTCAAGAAACTCGCAGCGAGCCAATCAACATTTTTCTGTTTGATGATCAGACAGTTCGAATGATCACCGTTAACTTCCAGCCATAAGACATACGCGGAACCGAACAAAATTCAAGCAACCATGGTCAGAAGTTTTCATGGAAACAAAAGTATTTACAGAAGTACGGGTAATATCCAAGGAACAAATTAACATCTAAAGCTATTTGCCACCCTTCCTAACGATTTCCACAATCCACACGAAGATGCCCAAGCAGTCTTTCCTAATTATATTTCAGCATTAAGGCTATTTGATTCCGAAGAAAATTCCACAAGATTCCCTTGAATCCACCTCTTCAACATCTCTAGAGCAGCCTTGGGTTGATCCATTGGGACCATGTGACCCGCATCATAAACCTGTTGCACATGATGCAAAAAAATGAATTTGGCCTGCCTTGCTTGCTTTAATTAGCCATTTACGTATGTTGGGTAGTGAAATTCACTATTATAGTACTGCAAGGGAACAAGTACAAGAAATAAAAAAGGTACCTTCAGGAAACTGAGAGGCCCATGGCTCTTCAAAATGCCTGCTTCTTTTCCATCCACGGTAAAAGATAATTCTGTTGACGAGGTGAAATTTTGTTGGCCAGACCACTCCATAGAGTGAACCCATCTAGAGTTTCCTGCTCAAAGGAGGCAAATGCATTTCGTATATCATTTTTTGAAGCCTCGAGGTTTGATGGATATTAGTATTTAAGAAAAGCAGCATACATGGTTGAAGGTGCACGGGGTATAATTGGTCCCATGCAAAAGATTAAAAAGCCAAGCGAAGGATTAGAGGATGCTTACCAAGCCAATTGCATATGAGATCATACTCCCCAGCATAGACAAGCAGCTTGATGCCATCCTCGAGGAGGGCAGGAATTCCCACTTCCAAATTTCTCATCCAATCCATGAGCATGGCCTGGTACACGGTGGGGCTACATGAAACGAATTCAATATCTCCAACTCCAAGGGAGTCTCTAACAGATTCCAGGTTAAGGAATTTTTCCATGTTTGAAAAATCATAACAGAGGCTCCCTTCGCACTGCTTTCTGACGTCGTAATACTACAGAATTTCAGAGCACAAAGTAAGCGAGATGCGAGTTTCATTTGCCACGTAAGAAACAAATGAAGAGAGAACAGTCACATGCCCTTACATTTATATTTCCAGCTATCTTTATGATGGAATTAAATATGGTATTGCAAACCAAATATGAAGCTAAGCAAGATATTGTCCCTGATGTACCTGAAAAGTTATATTCATATTATTGATACCATTACCCATCCAATAAGTCAATCTGTAGTAATAAAATCTTGAGAAAAATTGATGGTGCATGAGAAGGCACTAATGATTGAATATATTAGCACATAAGTAAGCAAGTTGGCAGGCAAGCATGACAGGAAGTGCATCATACATTGTCCCAATGGCAGAATAAGAAAGTTACTAAAGATAGAGAAAAGATAGGAAAGCATAGCCACCATACATTTCATTTTAAATTTCCTGTCTAGGAGGTTATTCACAGGTGAAGGTGCTAATATGAAAGAAGTAGATAATGAGAACTCTGGGGCCGTGCAACAAAATAATGAACAAGGGAACAATTGAACAATCTACACATGTTCCCATATGCACAACTGTCAGTACTACCGAACAATCTAATATGCTTTCACTAGCAACTCAATGAGAAAAAAGGATCGAGGTAATGATTACGAAGGTTGGAATATCAGATTTACCACAAAGTTTGATGGCATATTCACATACTGGATAAAACTTGTTGATCTTTTTGTAGTCAGATTCTTTAATTATTCCATTATCCAATGCAAAGTCAGTGTATGCTTTGTACTGGATTGCTGGATCGGTAAGTCCATTCCCAATGGCAAACCCCTGCATGACCAGAAACAAATTGAGTACAAAAGAGTTGGTACAAATCATAATTTAAAATATGAATCAGGAGATGTGATAAGTGTACCTTCAAATTTATGCAAGTGCCCTCTTTAGCTTTGTTTGCTTGGTGGATACGGCTTGCAAAAGCTGGAATGTAGTGCCCAGCATATGATTCACCGGTTATGTAAAAATCATTACTTACATATTCAGGGTGCTCCGCAAAAAAAGCCTAAGAACATAAGAATTAGAGAGAATCACCCCATCAAAATATGGCACTCTCACATCCACAGGCTCCAGTAAAACAGGATGTACAAGTGTAATGAATCTAATCCGAGCGAAAAACAAATAAATGACAGCTGTGCAAGTTGGAAGAAAGTTTGAGAAAGAAACTTGAAATGGCAATGGAAAGAAACTGCAGACCATATGGAAATTGTACTCTTGATGTTTTTATCTATTTTCTCACTTTTATTTAATATATTGCTGTGGTTTACAGTTCTATCCTGCTTCATCCATTTCCCTGGCAAGAACCATGTAAGAAATTATGACCAAACAACAGCCACCGTGGTGCACAACGTTTTGCTTTTGATTGAAATATCAATTATAGTGAAAGAAAAACAAATCATATAAATAAAAATTGGCATCAAATAGTATATTCAACCCAACATGTCATAATAGCAAAAAAAGATGGGTGGTGAGAAAAATATTATTAAAACAAGAGGAAAAAACTATAAGAAGCACACAAATAGCAACATATAATTTTTTTTTCAAAACAAAAAAAAGAAATGTTAGTCCATCATAAGAGCTTCAACCATAAATTTATAAATAAATGTTTTGTCAGGAAGATTCATGATTAATTAGGACACACAGCTCTAGATCAGAAGTTCTCACAGTGCTTTTTTTTTGTAAAATATTTTAGAGTTTTAATTTCACATAATTTCCCCTTGCATTTTAATGTATATAATTGTTGATTGGTAAGAAAAACACAATTAGCAAGAAATATTTCAAATGACGACTCAGAATAATGATCATGATCATGTATTATAAGAATGATGCATACCTGCAGAAAATCATACAGGTCATCACTAACGCCATTTTCATCATGACGAATATCACGGCTATCTGTACTATAGCTAAAACCAGTTCCAGTGGGCTGATCAACATATAAAAGGTTTGATGCCTGCAGAATTCATGAAGAGGAAAAACAAAAGGGTTAGACTTTGTTTAGTTTGAAAATTGGACAAGAGAAAGGGAAATTAACCAGCAATGAAGCAATGTTTAGTTTCAGCTGGATTAAACTTTTAGAAGAGAATTGACTTTCAAAGAAAGGAAGCCGTGTAAATGTACTCCTTGGTTTTGTAATTATATTTTTTTTAAAAAAAAATGGACAACTCTGCATTCTAGGTTTACAGATTCCATAAGATAGCAGAATATCAAAGTAGTTGCAAGCTGGTTGCATGCTTGATGAAATGGATAGATGTAGTTCTATTTCTAATGACTAATTCAGCAACATATGATTCCCTTAACATCTAAATACCACTCAGACAATATCCTACATAAGGAGTTAAACCAGAGACACCACGCTATTTTCATTTAACAAACAGCTTTCTGACACTACTCTCTGTGCAACTAAAGATGTAGGACAGCCAACACACAGAATATAAAAGATCTAAACTTGTCGATAGAATGTTTCGACCTGACTTTAGCCATAATTATACAACCAGTTCCTTTCATTTCAGATAATTTAGGCCAAAACTAACAAAATATATTAGACCACATGCACGATAGACCACCCTCATATAATAAATTCAATGTTCCTTGTGTTTCTAATTCAATCGGTTCTTATCTAAGACTAACTTATGATAATAAAATTTAAAAATTAATGTCATCTTTTAAAAACAAGAGCATTGCATGTCTAAATTCACTTTATGGAATTATTAAAATTTGCACATTAACATTTTGATGAAGCATTCAAGGTAACGTATCTCAACATGCATCCATAAAATAGCAAATAAGATGATGGAATTGCCAAGATATGTGCAAAGTATCGGATCACCCAGGAAAATAGAAAACAAAAGAGCAGACTTATATTTTATTAGTTACTTTTTTAAGTTCAACCTGCTGCTGCTCTAGCAAGGTGATCACACCACCCAACAATAAATAAACAAATCTTCAGCACAGAGAATAACAACTACGGTAAACTTATTAGATGTTGCCAGCAGTTTGGGGATACAAGAATCTATAGGTCACAGAGAGCAATAACCAATAAAAGCTTGATAAAGGGAACATCTTAAATCGATTACAACTTATACCTGGTCCCAACCAAATTCATTCCATGCGAGCGTCATATTGTCCGCTATGGTAAATGGCCCATTTTCATAGAAAACGGCCAATTCACTGCTGCAGCCAGGTCCCCCCGTCAACCAAATAACAACCGGGTCTTTCTTGCTATGCCTCGACTCAAAGAACAGGTAGAACATCCTACAATTACCAAACAACCTCCTTTAGCCAAATTGCATGCAAAAGAGTACCATGAACACGAATCACAAAACCCTAATTTCCTCGATTCACGCAAATTTCACATCAAAATCGCAACTTTTGGTTCCCCATTGTCGCATTACCATCCGGATTACCCACAAGACAATGAAATCAAAACCCTAAACCGGATGAGAAAGAACAGGGGCCCTCACCGGGCGTCGTGGGTGTGGGGGAGGCGGTAGTAGCCGGCGTAGTGGCCGAGGTCCTGGACGGAGGCCCCGCCGGTGAGTCCGGCGAGGCTGAAGCGGCGCTCGACGATCCTCTTCGCCGGGACATCGGCGGCAGCTTCGGCGGGCTCCGGGGAGGGGTCCTTGGGAAGGAGATTGAGGGCTCGGATCAGCTTCTCGGCGTGGGCAGACGGGAAAGTCGCTGACGAGGGGAGGCGGAGGTCGTCGGGGATCCAGGCAGCGGCGGCGGAGGAAGGCGAGAAGGAGGAGAAGAGGAGGAGGGCGGAGAAGAAGAGAGCGAGAGAGAGGTTCCCCATAGAAGAAGAAGAAAGGGGGTAGAAGAGGAAGTGGGGATGGTAGGGAATGTGGGGTACATAAAACGGGGGAGGAGGAGATTGAAAGGGAATGTACTGGACCGACCAACCAGGCGTGATTGAGGACGGAGGAGGAAGGGTTGGTTGGAGTGGAGGGTAAAGCGAGTTAGTGCGTGCAGGAGCGGTTTTCAAGGGAGGAGATATTTCTTGGGGTTAATTACGTTACGGTGAGTGATGCTGATTGGATGGATTGAGCATTCTGACGCTGCATGGACCGAGGTGGCCGAGATGTCATCGATACTTCGAGGTATTTTTTTTAAATTTTTTTTATTATATTTATATGTATAATATATAAATATTTTTTAAAAAAATATATATTTTTTGATTTTCTAAATTTAGATTAAATTTTTAATAATTTTTTAATATTTAAAAAGTTTAAATTTAATTTTTTTAATAAATTTTAGTTATTTTTTTAATCAAAAATTACAGTAATAATTGATGATTATGTGATTAGTTATATGACAAAAATCGTTTAGATAGTTGAATATATGGCTGATTGGTAACGATGATACAGTATATGAATAATGATATAATATAATAGATAAAAAATTTTATTTTAATGATATGATATATGTTGGGGATAAATTTTACTCCTGTCAAAGTTAAGTTCGGTCCCCAATCTGATGTGGTCAATGCGAAAGAACTTCAGCGGACGCGTCCTAGCCGAACTACTTATCGCCCGAGCTCCTTCAGACTCCTAGTGGTCGAACTCCTCAAGCGGTCGAACTACATATTGCCCGAACCCCTTTGGACTCCAAGCGGCAGGGCTTCGGCCGAGCCCCCGGCGGCCAAGCTTGTTCTAACCCTCTTAATGGCCGAGCTCCCCGAACTCCTGCCCAGCGGCCGAACTCTTCAGCGCCCAAGCTCCGGGCCGAATTCCTACTGCCAGCCGAACTGCCTGGCGGCTGAACTCCTTTGGACTCCCAGCGATCGGACTTCAGCCAGACCTTTGCGGGAGCCGAACTTCCCCAAAACCTCCTCTCGGGCCGAGTTTCTACGGAAGCCGGACTCCCTATAGGCTTTTTCAATGGACGAGCTTCTCGATGGCCAAACTCCTTGTGATGGATTCCTGCAGGCAATCTCGCTACGGTTACACAACAATAATGATCGGCACTTATCAGCAATAATGATTGGCAATAACGATCGATAATAATGATCGGTATTTATCGGCAATAACGACCGGCATTGATCAAGATAGTTACCACGCCCATTAACCAAGGTGGTTACAACAAGCTCTCTCTATAAAAGGACCCTCCGAATATACTGAAGCCAGGTTCTGAAAATCCTTTTCTTCTCCTCTATACTCTATCGAGCACTCCATTTCTGTTGACAGGAACTAACTTGAGCGTCGGAGGGTCTTGCCGGAGCCATCCCCCACCGGTTCCGAGCGAGACTTTGTTTTGCAGGTCCCCGGTGGCAGCCTCTTCGGCCTCAACTCCGGCGACGACAAGTTTCTGCGTCAACAGATTGGCGCTAGAAGGAGGGCCCTACCGACAAAGATTCCCTCTTTAAAAAGAAGCCGGTGTTCCTTTGCTCTTAAAGGAGTGCTCGAGAAATCTCTCTTCAAGTTCCCTTCCAAAGAGAAAAGATGCCCCCCAGGAGAGCCTCCACTCGGCAAAAATCGGCGGCCTCCGTGGCCCGATCTCGTTCGAGTCCATCCGCTCCAGCTCCAGCCCCGGTGACTCAGGCTCATTCCGTAGCCCGACGATCAGCGGCCTTTGTGGCCCGATCCCGTCCGGGTCCGTCCGCTACCGCTCCAGTCCCAACGATCCAGGCCGTGGTAGACGCTGAACAGTTCAACTTGCTCGTCCAGCAGGTTCGTGGCCTCACCGAGGCAGTTCAAGCGCGATGCAAGCCATGCACCAGCAAGCCGCCGTACCAGTCCAATCGGTGCAGGATCCTTCCAGGAGCCGTGTGGTCCAGTCCAGAGGCAATCAACATGGGCTACCCGACCTCCAATTCCCGGAAAAAGGAAAGCAACGGAAGGAGAGCCCTTGTTCGGACCGCAGCTCATCCCAGGGAGAAGCTTTTCATCCGATCAGCAAGAAGACTTTAGAAATGAGAGACCATGAAGATCTCCTGGATAGAAGGCTCTTGGAAATGAGTCCGTCGGATCGAAGAACTCCGCCACGCTCCTCCCTCATATGGTAATGAGATCCGAACCGACCCTCCATTCTCACAGAAAATTATGCAAGAACCAGTCAGTCCCACCGAACTTCAAACTCCCACAGTTTGAGAGCTATGATGGGACCACTGACCCGGTCGACCACCTGGAAGCCTTCCGGACGACGATGTTGCTTCATGGCGCGCCAGACGCCATCCTGTGCCGGGCTTTTCCCTCTACTCTTAAAGGAGCCGCCAGAAACTGGTATTCGGCACTCAAGCCGAGTACCATCCTGTCATTCGACCAAATGAGTCAACAATTCGCGGCCCACTTCGTCAGTAGTCGGCGTCCACGCCGAAGCTCAGACTCCCTAATGGCCATCAGGCAGAGAGAAGGGGAATCCATCCGGGCTTTCATTTCTTCGATTTAATACCGCTGCGTTAGAAGTCCGAGACCTGGATCAATCGGTCGCCATGGCCGCGCTCAAGAGCGGCCTTCAGAAAAATGACCTATTGTTCTCCCTGGAAAAAAAGTATCCCAGGGACTTTGCCGATATGTTGGCTCGGGCCGAAAGTTATGCCCGGGCAGAGGAGGCCTTCGAAGCTAAGGACGGTGAAATCGGTGGTAAACGGCTGATCGGCAGGCTGGATAGACCCTCCGAAGAAAGGAAGCGGAATTGAAGCTCGGCCACGCTCCAGGACTCCCCTGGGTCGCGAGCAAGTTCGGATTCCCTCTCAAGCTCGGAAGCGGGGAAGCCCTGACGGAAGGACGCGCCTAAGTTCACCTCAGCGCCGAAGTTCACCTCAGTGCCGAAGTACTCCTCAGCGCCGAAGTTCTCCCCGTCGATGACGATTTCACAACTACACCCCCTAAACACCCCGAAGACTCAAGTTCTGATGGAGATTCGAGAATGGCTCCCAAGACCAGAGAGAATGCGTTCTCACCCTTACAAGCGTAATCCCAACAAGTTCTGCCTCTACCATCGCGATCACGGTCATGACACGGAGGAGTGCATTCAACTCCAGGACGAGATCGAAGAGCTCGTCAGGCGAGGCAGACTAAGTCGGTTTCTTCGAAGGCGGCCCGAGGGGGTGGAAGATCGGCCGAGAATGCTAACGCCAAGCGAGGAAAACCAACAAGAAGATCAGGCCACCCGTTGGCGTCATCAACACTATCTTAGGGGGATCTCAGCAAAAGGAAAATCAGCAGGCTTGAAGGATCGATGAAGAAACGGAAGATTTCGGAGCCTATAGTCTTCACCGAGGAGGATGGCCAGGGAATCCAATTTCCGCATAATGACGCGGTTGTAGTTTCGTTGAATATTGCTGACTACGATGTACGCCGCATGTTCCTCGTAGATAATGGAAGCTCGGCTGATGTATTGTTCTATGGTGCCTTCTCGAAAATGTCCCTACCTGATGATCGATTGAGCTCGGTGAATTCTTCCGCTAGTTGGATTTGCTGGCAACACCGTACCAGTCGAAGGTATCATAACTTTGACCGTAACAGCAGGGCAGTACCCAAAGCAGGCCAAAGCTCAGGGTCGACTTCCTAGTCGTAAAGACCTCGTCCGCCTATAATGCGATCCTCGACCGACCTGGTTTAAATACACTTCGGGCGGTAGTGTCGACTTATTACTTAAAGATGAAGTTCCCTATGAACTATGGGGTTGGAGAAGTCAGAGGAGACCAGGCCCTAGCAAAGTATTGTTACTCGATCACCTTGTATAAGGGAGATCAGCCCGACCCCTGTCTAGTTGACGGACTGGACGTCCGTGACGACCTCGCTGAAGAACGAGCTGAGCCTGCAGAGGACCTCGTCTCTGTGTCCTTAAATGATGGAAACTCGGAGCATATGGTGCAGATCGGCTCCTACCTAGCGGCCGAGGTCTGGGAGCAGCTCGTCGCTTTTCTCAGAAGAAACGCGGACATCTTCGCTTGAACCCCAGCGGATATGCCAGGAATCGACGCCGAGGTCATGGAACATCGGCTGGCAGTCGACCCGAAGCACCAATCGATAAGAGAAAAACTACGCCAACATGCCCCGGAGAGGCAGAAAGCGATCGCTGAAGAAGTAGATAAACTCCTTAAAGTCGGACTAATCCAGGAAGTTCACTACCCGACCTGGGTTTCGAACGTGGTTCTTGTCAAGAAAACAAACAACAAGTGGAGGATGTGCATCGACTTCAAAAAGCTAAACAAGGCTTGTCCAAAGGATAGTTACCCCTTGCCCAGGATCGATCAGTTGGTGGATGCAACCTCGGGTCATGAGTTTCTCACCTTTATGGATGCCTTTTCTGGTTACAACCAGATACGCATGGCACCTGAAGACGAAGAAAAAACAGCCTTCATCACTAGCCGAGGTCTTTATTGCTACAAGGTCATGCCTTTTGGACTCAAGAATGCAGGAGCAACATATCAGCGTTTGGTTAATAAAATTTTCAAGGAGCAGATCGACCGCAACATGGAGGTGTACGTAGATGATATGCTCGTCAAAAGCCGAGCTTCAGCTGACCATCTGGCTGACCTTGAAGAGACCTTCAATACACTAAGGAAGCATAAGATGAAGCTGAACCCTATCAAATGCGCCTTTGGCGTAACCTTCGGAAAATTTCTTGGGTTCATGGTGTCGAGACGTGGAATCGAGGTAAACCCCCTGAAAATCCAAGCTATTCGAGAAATGACCACTCCAAAGATGATCAAGAAAGTTCAACGCTTGGCCGGAAGGGTGGCATCCCTAAATCGCTTCGTCTTAAGGTCGGCTGAATGTTGCATGCCCTTCTTTGAGGTTCTCAGGCGACCAAAGGACTTCAGCTGGACGGTGGAGTGTCAACAAGCATTTGAGGAGCTCAAAAACTACCTCGGCACACCCCCGCTGCTGGCAAAACCTGAATCTGAAGAAGAATTATTCCTGTATCTAGCTGTCTCCTTGGTGGCCCTGACGGCAGTCCTCGTTAGGGAAGAAGCAAAGACGCAACGACCGATCTACTACGTGAGCCGAGTCCTAAGAGACGCAGAGACCAGATACTTCCGAATAGAAAAATTATCTTACTGTCTCATAATTACCGTCAGGAAGCTTCGACCTTACTTTCAGGAGCACACCATAACGGTCCTCACAGACCAACCAATAAAAGCAGTTCTCCACCGAGCAGACGCTTCCGAAAGAATCACAAAATGGGCAATTGAGCTCACGGAGTTCGACATCAACTACCAGCCCAGGCCATCAATCAAGGCCCAGGTACTGGCGGATTTTGTATTAAATGCACCATTCTGGACGAAGCCGAACTTGAACCAAGTAAGACAAACACAAAGGCGAGAACAAGCCTTGACGAAGTCGAACCATCACAGCCAAACTTTCTCGAGGAAAGGGCCAACCTCTCTGAAGGTTCCTGGATTCTGCACGTGGATGGTTCATCCAACTCCACTGGAGCTGGTGCAGGGCTGGTCCTGGTCAGCCCCGAGGGAGTTGTCGCCGAGTATGCACTATGCTTTGAGTTTCCCGCTACCAACAACGAAGCCGAATACGAAGCACTGATTGCTGAATTAAAAATAGCGAAGGAGCTAAAAGTAGATCGGCTTCGAGTCTGCAGTGATTTCCAGCTAGTGGTCGGTCAAGTTGGCGATAACTTTGAAGCAAGAGAAGAGAACATGGCGAGATACCTTGGAAAAGTGAAGAGTTTAATCCCGGCCTTCGGCAGTTTCGTCATTCAGCATATCCCAAGGACAGAAAATGCGAAAGCCAATTTTCTCTCCAAACTGGCCACTTCGGCTCCAGCCGAACTGCCCAAAGAAGTATTTAAGGAAACTCTGAAATATCTGACTATAGAAGAATCTCAGGATATCCTACAGACGAAATTCGAGCCCAGCTGGATCGACCCATTGGTCGCCTACCTTAAAGAGGGGGTTCTTCCTCACGATCGAAAAGAAGCTCGAAAACTCAAAAATCAGGCCTTCCGCTACGTCATATACGAAGGCCAGCTGTATAAAAGGTCGTACTCCCTTCCATTGTTGAGATGCCTTCGACCTTCAGAAGCTAATCTTGTACTACAGGATGTGCACGAAGGACTTTGCGGAAGCCACTTAGGAGCGAGGTCTTTGTCGCTAAAGCTACTTCGGCAAGGGTATTACTGGCCGACCTTATTTTGCGATTCTATGGAATACGTAAAGAGGTGCGACCGCTGCCAGAAAAATGCTAGTGTGCAGAGACGGTCGGCATCCAAACTCACTCCGCTCAATTCACCCTGGCCGTTTGCGCAATGGGGAATGGACATACTCGGCCCCTTTCCGACAGCGTCGGGACAGCGGAAGTTCCTCTTGGTCGCGATTGACTACTTTACCAAGTGGGTAGAAGCTGAACCACTCACGAAAATTACCGAGGCCAAGGTACTGGACTTCGTTTGGAAGTCACTAGTTTGCCGGTTCGGCTTGCCCCGAACCCTTATAACCGACAATGGGCGATAGTTCGTCGGGACTAGATTCGTCGAGTTCTGTGAAGGATTAAACATCTCCCAGTGCTTCACTTCTGTGGCTCATCCGCAGACCAATGGGGAAGCTGAGATAACCAACTAGACCTTGCTACAAGGAATCAAAACGAGACTTGATAAGGCAAAAGGGGCCTGGGTAGACGAACTCTACCATGTCCTCTGGGCATACCGAACTACTCAGAGGATACCAACTGGAGAAACACCCTTCGCTTTGGCCTTCGGCACTGAGGCGGTTATCCCGGTTGAACTTAAGCTCCCTTCTGCACGAGTCGTGGGCTTCAATGAGCAGCACAACCCCCAAGACCATAGAGTCAACCTCGACCTTCTGGAAGAAAAGAGGGAGGAAGCCCGCATCCGGATGTCAACCTATAAACAAAAGGTGGCTCGATACTATAACTCCAGGGTTAAGAATAAGACATTCAGAGTGGGGGACTTAGTGCTCCGACGATCCGCTGTCTCTCAGCCTCAGAGTCAAGGGAAGCTCGCTCCAAATTGGGAAGGTCCGTACGAGGTAACGGAAGTCATCCGACCCAGAACCTATCGCCTGAAGGAGCTTGGAGGGATAATGCTTCCTCGGCCATGGAACTCAGAAAATCTGAGGATGTATCATCAATAAATTTCTTTACTCTGCGTTTTTGGTTTTTGGCATAAGAATCATGGGATGGCAAAAGAAAAATGAGTAAAAACAGCCCGTTAGGAACAGGAGGAAGACCTCGTCCTGCGCGAGCAAAGTCGAAGGCCTCGTTCACCTTAGACGAGACGGGGGGAGAAGCTCGGACGATGGTCCGCATGTGCCCCCACAGCCCGTTAGGAACAGGAGGAAGACCTCGTCCTAACGCGAGCAAAGTCGAAGGCCTCGTTCACCTTAGACGAGATGGGGGGAGAAGCTCGGACGACGGTCCGCATGTGCCCCCACAGCCCGTTAGGAACAGGAGGAAGACCTCGTCCTAACGCGAGCAAAGTCGAAGACCTCGTTCACCTTAGACGAGATGGGGGGAGAAGCTCGGACGACGGTCCGCATGTGCCCCCACAGCCCGTTAGGAACAGGAGGAAGACCTCGTCCTAACGCGAGCAAAGTCGAAGGCCTCGTTCACCTTAGACGAGATGGGGGGAGAAGCTCGGACGACGGTCCGCATGTGCCCCCACAGCCCGTTAGGAACAGGAGGAAGACCTCGTCCTAACGCGAGCAAAGTCGAAGACCTCGTTCACCTTAGACGAGATGGGGGGAGAAGCTCGGACGACGGTCCGCATGTGCCCCCACAGCCCGTTAGGAACAGGAGGAAGACCTCGTCCTAACGCGAGCAAAGTCGAAGGCCTCGTTCACCTTAGACGAGATGGGGGGAGAAGCTCGGACGACGGTCCGCATGTGCCCCCACAGCCCGTTAGGAACAGGAGGAAGACCTCGTCCTAACGCGAGCAAAGTCGAAGGCCTCGTTCACCTTAGACGAGATGGGGGGAGAAGCTCGGACGACGGTCCGCATGTGCCCCCACAGCCCGTTAGGAACAGGAGGAAGACCTCATCCTGACGCGAGCAAAGTCGAAAACCTATCCTAACGCGAGCACTTACATCAACCTCAGCCAAAGGAGATGAGATATCCTCCAAGCAATCTTATCAACTTCGGCCAAATAAGATCCCCCCGAGCGACTAGGCTGACCTCGGCTGAAGAGCGCCGACTTCGACCTCGGCGAGAGATTAGGATTTTTGACCGAATCAACCTCGGCTGGAGAGAGCCTCAACTTCAGCATCAACTTTAACCAGAAATGAAATCTCCCCCGAACTTCGACATGGACCGAATACGAAGCCCGGAAGAAAAACTTTGGCAGTCGCCTTATCTGCACTCCCTTCCTTCGAAATTTCGAACTCGGGAGTGGGGGGGCTAGTGTTGGGGATAAATCCCGCTCCTGCCAAAGTCAAGTTCGATCCCAGCCTGATGTGGTCAATGCGGAAGAACTTCAGCGGACGCGTCCTAGCTGAACTACTACATCCGGCCGATCTCAGCGGCTGAGCCTCAGAGCTTTCAACCAACCGAACTTCAAGCGGCCGACTTCAGATTCTAGCGGCCGAACTCCTCAAGCGGCCGAACTACTTATTGCCCGAGCCCCTTTGGACTCCGAGCGGCAGGGCTTCGGCCGAGACCCCGGCGGCCGAGCTTGTTCCAACCCTCTTAGCGGCCGAGCTCCCCGAACTCCTGCCCAGCGGCCGAACTCCTCAGCGCCCAGCTCTGGGCCAAATTCCTACTGCCGCGAACTGCCTGGCGGCTGAACTCCTTTGGACTCCCAGCAATCGGGCTTCAGCCAGACCCCTTGCGGGAGCCGAACTTTCCCAAAACCTCCTCTCGGGCCGAGTTTCTACGGAAGCCGGACTCCCTATAGGCTTTTTCAATGGACGAGCTTCTCGATGGCTAAACTCCTTATGATGGATTCCTGCAGGCAATCTCGCTACGGTTACACAACAATAATGATCGACACTTATCAGCAATAACGATCGGCAATAACGATCGACAATAGCGATCGATATTTATCGACAATAACGTCCAGCATTGATCAAGACAGTTACCACGCCCATTAACCAAGATGGTTACAACAAGCTCTCTCTATAAAAGGATCCTCCGAATACACTGAAGTCAGGTTCTGAAAACCCTTTTCTTCTCCTCTATACTCTATCGAGCACTCCATTCCTGTTGACAGGAACTAACTTGAGCGTCGGAGGGTCTTGCCGGAGCCACCCCCACCGGTTCCGAGCGAGACTTTATTTTGCAGGTCCCCGGCGGCAGCCTCTTCGGCCTCAACTCCGACGACGACAAATTTCTGCATCAATAGATATATATTAATAATATAATATATTAATAATATTATAATATATAAATAATGATATAGTATATAAGTAATAATATGGTATGCTCAAACATATATAATTATCAAGTATCACATCATCGTTCATATATCATGTCATTATTTATATAAAAATATTTATAAAATTTAGAGGATAAAAAAAAAATATATGATACATGAATAATGATGTTGCATATGGATGATAATATGGCAATCGATAATTAGATTTTTTTAGATAAAAAATTTTACAACATAGCCACATCATCACCCATATGCTACGTTATCATCTATATCACATTATCACCGATATATCGTATTATTAATCAGGCATATAATCATTATTACAAGCCATTTCTGCTACGACCATATAATCACTGGTTAATGCCAATAAGGACTTCCAGTGAGAAAAAGTAATCAATATTTATGGAAATGGCCATACTACAATAGTTAAGAAAAAATGATCAAATTTGAGCTTTTAAAAATTTATGAGCTTATTGAAAATATGATGTAAATTTGGAGAACCAAAAGTATAATCTAAATAGCTACTTTTTTTACTATTTATATTTTTTAAAAAAAAATATAACAAAATCCATCATAACAATCAATGATGTATGGATATTGAATTGTATGTGGTCTTGAATTATACTTGTTGGACCGTTTATTTAGAATTAAGATCACGGTAATGTCCTGCCAATAGTATTCGATTGAGGAAGTACCAATAATCATTTACATTGTCAGATCTACTCGAACAACTACCGACAATGCTCGAAAACTAGTCGGACAATACAACAACTCATAGATCGATAATCACATCGATATTTAACCGATTGTCTTACTTAGATGTCAACCGAGTATGTAAGAAAGAATTGTAAGCATTAGCTGCCCATAACTAAAAAATCGTGGGCTAAATTAACCTTCCATTAAATCCATATTGAATTCAATAACTCCCACATTCCTGCACTCCAAGGGATAAGGTTACAATGCAATGTCCAATTTCATCTCTATATAAAGGGAGGTAAGAGGGAGACCAGGGTAAGCTATTTTTCTATTTTGACTAAGCAAGCTCTTGTTTCTATGGTTTTCCATTTATTTCTTGAACTCTGGCTAACTTAGACATTGGAGGGTTCCTTATCGGATAAATTTCAGCAAGAGAACCTTTTATAGGTACAAGCAAGACACATCACACCTATGTGATACTTAATCGAGTAACCCGTTGGAGTTTGGCAGCAACATATTGGCACATCAGGAAAGATGATATATATATTCTTTTAAAAGAAAGAACTATGGCAAGAACAAGAGCTCAGAATGCATCCACAAGTCCTACCAGATGCTCTTTGTAGTGTGAAGAGCACCCCACTCAGCACATAGAGCCCAAAGCTTCCTATTTCGTGCTCGTGGTGAACCAACAACAATTTATCATGTTAGTACAATAGGTGAAAATCCTGATAGAAGCTATCAAAAGCCTATAGCAAACTATAGAAAAGCGATAACAACAACAACCGCCGGAGGAGCTAGCACCATATACCATACTTTCAAGGCATAACCAAAGATCTCCCCAGTAACCTCCTTCATAGCAATGCCAACCTACTTGGTACTTCCATCGCGCCATTCCTGAGGAGCACTGATCTCCTCGTCCTCGATAAAATTCAAGGAAGGAGAAGTGATGACGCTTTCCTTCAACTTCATCCATGGAAGACTCTACTTTGAGGTATTCCTGACACCGGGATGAGCCTCAGCAATGACTCGATGACTATGATTGAAAACTATGAAAAATCGATTATCGACTTGCCAAGCTATAGAGCGATAATGGTGGCCCATCGGATGGCCTCAAATTCAACACCCATCCTCCTTTCTACCAATGAACTATGGATGAGCCAATTTCGGCTTGTTTCAAGATGCTACAACTGGAGTCCTATGATGGCTCCACCAATCCGCTCGACTATCTTAAGATGATTCAGGGAGCTATTGATGCCTTTATTTGCTTTACTTTCTTGGCTACTCTCCCAAAAACTACTCGAGTTTGGTATTGTTGCCCAGAGATACAACCTAACAAGGGGATTGAATTGAGTTTTAAAAAACTTTTTCTAACTTAAAGTAATAATATGCACTACTTAGATAAGTTAGAAGTATATGCAGCAAAAGTTATAAAATGATGAGTAGAAATTCAAAGCAATAATATAAGAAGATGCAAGACAAGTCAAAACACACAGAAATAATCAATTTATAGTCGTTTAAAATCAGCCTAACATCTACATCTACTCTTTAAGTAATTCACTTGGGATTTTCACTATAATTATCAAAATTATAGCAAGATTATTTTTTAAGTTCACAATCTTAACCCAATTGATTTTGTAGAATCACCAACCAAAATCATCTCCAAGCTAATCCTAAGCTTGTACAAATTTAATTGAGATTAAAACTTGTTATACAGAAATAATAGAGCATAGATATTTTAAACACCAACTAAAACTCCTTGATGAGCATATCACTACTATAGAAAGAGGCTACGACAGTGCATACTATGACAGCAGTTTTGAAAACCACCATAATAGGACCTACGGTAGCAGCTATAAAGAACCGCTGCCATAGATGGACCTATGGTAGTGGTTTACGCTAATCATTGCTATAGGTCTATCTATAGCAACGGTTATACAGAATCGCTGCCATAGGTCAAACCTATAGCAGTGGTTTAGGATAACTGCTGCAATAGATATGACATATGACAATGGTTGATTGAACCACTATCATAGATTGGATCTATTGCAACAGTTATCTATAACCGCTATATAGGTCCAACCTATTGTAGCAGTTTAGTGTAACCACTGCCGTAGGCCCAATATATTGTAGCAGTTGGGTATAACTGCTGTCATAGCTTTTTTTTTCATATTTTTACTCTAAATATTATATAATTTTAAAATTTAATGTCCATCTTCATCATTCATTATTTAAATAATTATCATTAGAGTATTGTTACAAAAGACCATCTTGATTTGATAGTCCTAACTTCATCGATCAGTAAAATTTGATTTCGACGTTCACGAACGATGGCACAATGATATAAAAGATAGAGACCACTGATGGATTCAAAAATCTGCAACGATGATTTTGGTGATGTTTATAGCATACTATCAAAGTTTTACTTTAATTGAATATAGTTATTATGGTCAATTTAGTATGAAATGATTTCAATCGTTAAATAAGAAATAAATGATCAAAAGACCAAACCACGGTAGATTATAAGATAATTTTTTAGTTAAATAATTTTTACTATAATTTTAATTATTTTATATGATAATTATTATAAAATTTAAATTATTTCTGTATGAACTATTCATATTAAGTAGATCTTGCAAAAGCACAAGCATAATTACTAAAGAAGTTTAAAAACTAGTATCGAATGACGTATAATTTTGGATCGTTCTTAGATCCGCGATTTAAATTTTATGATCACTATTATAAAAATAATTAAAGTAGTAGTCAAAATTATTTATCTAAAAAATTATCTCGTAATCAGATGCCGTCTGGTCCCTTGATCACTCATTTCTCATTTAACGACTGAAATTATTTCTTACTAAATTGATCATGAAAATGATATTTGATTGAAGTAACATTTTGATAGTATGCTACAAACATCACCGAAATCATCGTTGTAGATTTTCGAATCCATCGATGGTCTTCGTCTATCAAATCATCATGCCATCATTCATGATCGTCGAAATTAAATTTTACCGATCGATGAAGCTAGTACTATTGGATTGAGGTGGCCTTCTGTGATAATATTCTAATAATAATTATTTAGATAATAAATGATAAAGATGAATATTAAATTTTATAATTATATAAAATTTAGAAAAAAATTTTGATTTCTAACATATGGTAGTGGTTAATTAAAATCATTGTTGAAAAATGTATCCTAAAGCTAATCGTCAGTCTGTTGATGGTTGTGCTATATTATAATTATAATTAATTTATTAATTAATAAAATATATTTTTAATATTTTTTATCATAAGTTTTCATATTCTAACAAACTTCATTATTGTGATGAAGTCCTTAGGACTATTTAGATTCGATAAAAAGAGAAATTATCGATTAGTCCTTAAAACTGTTCATGATCAAATGATAAGCTGTTAATTAGGATGACAGCATCTATCAAGCATAGATCGCTATTTGCCATATAGCTTAGTTATCCTCTTAATCAAGAAGTGTGGGACACTGATATGGCATACAGGTGAGATATAAAGATACATCATCACTGAACGTGATAAACTTCAGAGCATTCTACTGTCAAGAATATCTCTGATGGGATATAGATATAAATATCCCTTAAATCTGAGATCACCTTAATGGCTTGCAAGTAACTCAGTGTACTTTAGTATCAAACCAACTGAATTTCTAATTCAGTAATGAAAGATTTTTGGGCATAGTCAAGTACTTACGAAGTTAGTATGTGATCAAGATGGGATTAACCACTCCAAGAGTTGGAGAAGAATGTATCACTGTATTTCAATATAGCAAAATCTTATCTAGAATAATCCATGAGATAAATTTGGTCTTTGAAATATAATGTGAACAGCTTGATCAGAGTTGACAGTTGAACTCTGACGTATCCTATGAGCATTTTGGTCAAGAAGATGAATTATATGAAAACTATATCCACATGAATTCTAAGAATGTTATTCTACACATTCGACCTATCTGACCATTAGATACCATTGCTAGATGGTCACTTTGATTGGTATAAAAATTTATTCCTATGCTATCAACTTAGGTTCGGACCTACAGGATCACACATATTAGAGTTCATGATCTGATCGGATGGTTGATCAATAATTAAGAATCGTTATAAGGTTAAACGATGTTTAACCTAGTGCAAGCATTGTAGGAGGATCGATTAGCAATTAGATTGCTAATTGACTTAATTTGATTAAGTCAGAGGATTGAGATTAAGTTTAATTAAATATAATTTAATTAGATTTAATTTGGATTTGATTGGATCAAGTCCAATTGATTTATTGGATGAGCCAATTCCTAGAGACATTTTTCATGAGGGATTTCTGTTCAGCACACACCCATAAGGACCTTGATCTTTTTTTCTCTATGAAAAACCTTACGCCAAAAGAGATGCTCGCCTCTCTCTGATTTTTGTCTCACAGAATCCTTCTTATCCCTCACGCACACCCATACATCTCTTCTTATTTCTCACATATGCATGCCCAAAAAAACATCCCATTTTAATAGATGTCAATGCATGGGAGGATAAGGATAGATTTGGTTGAACTTATTTCAACCAATCTCTTGAATTTAAAATTCAAGAGGACTCCTTATCTTATTCCAACGCCCACCTCAATGTTTAACACGTAGAAGGACTCTCCTTCTTGTGTGTGCATAAATAAAATGGCGATCAAACAAATAAGAAGGCGTGGAAACTAGATAAGGATGAGAGGGAGATGTGGTTTCAAACACTAACAAATCAAGTTGAATTCAAAATTCAACTTGCTTTGAATTGATCCAACCCTTGGACCAAGTCAAAAGGAGATAAGAGAAGGGGCGCAGAAGGCTTCTTGGTGTGAGAATTCTCGTGCGCATTCCTAATGTGCATTGAGAAGGAGAATGGGTCAAAGGTCAATGGCACAGGAAGATAAATGTTTAAATTCAAACTTACTTTGAATTGGTTCAAATTGATTTCAACTAAACCAACAACTCTAGACCCAATTATATTAGGTCAAACCTAATCAAATTAGGCTTAACCCAAATCAATTAATTTCTAATTAAATTAGAAATCAATTAGGTCCAATCTCTGATCAAATCAGGGTTCATCTCCATAAGCGATTAGATCATCATATGATATGATCAAATCAACTAAATTGAATCAAATTCAATTTGACTTGATCAATTCCTCATCACTTAATCAAATTGAGCTAATCAACAATCTAATTGCTAATTAATTTTTTAATAAATAACTAAGTTTCAATTTAGTGGAACTCCCGATCAGCCATTAGATCAGGTAGGAACTTCTATTATGTGTGACTTCATAGGTTCGAATCCTAAGCCGGTAGCATAGGAACTAACTTTCTGTACCAATTGATGTGATAATCTAGCAATGGTACCTGACGTTTGGATAGGTCAAAAAATTCATAATGCACTAATGACGAATCTATGGCATATGGTTATCGTATAATTCATCTCCTTGATCATGATGCTCATAGGATGATATAGGATTAACTGCTAATCCTAAAAATTTATCCACATTGTATTTCAAAATTCAGGATCCATCATATGGACTATCCCATCCGAGAATTTGCTAAATTAAAATATAACGATACACTTGCTCCAACACTTGGAGGGGTCAATTTCATCTTAACTCATGCACCAATAGGTTAAGTACTTGACTGCATCCAGTAGCCTTCCGTTACTCAATTAAAAATTCAGGTAGTCCAGTACCTAAGTACAGTGAGTTGCTTGCATGTCACCGTGGTGATCTTAAATCTAAGAGACACATATATCCATATTCTTCGTGAGCAATCTTGGCAGAAGAAAGCTCCGTAGTTGGATCACAATCAGTAAAATATATCCCTACATTTTATCTGCATGCCATAACAGCATCACCATGCTTCTTGGTTAAGAGGATAACCAATACTTATGGCACACAATGACCTACTCTTGATTAATGTTGTCATCTTAGGTAACAATGAATCATTTGGTCGCGATCAGTTCAAGGACTAAATGATAAATCCTTCTTTATCGAGTCTAAATAGTCCTAAGGACTTCATCATAGAGAGTTCATTACAGAAAGATGTATAAAATGATGAAATTATCAGAATAATAATTTTATTTAATTAAAATTTAAGTATAAATTATATTTAGCTCAACCATCTTAGGATACAATTTTCAACAACTCCCAATTAGACTAAAATTACTCAGAACAGTATTGAATACCCATCTTCCATTTATGATTATCGAACTTTTTAATTCTGAGAGCTTTAGTAAATAGGTCAGCCACGTTCTTCTTTCCATTGATCTTCTGAAGCTCGATGTCACATTGCTCCATGATCTTTCGTACAAGATGATAGCAATGCAAAATGTGTTTGGTGTGCTGATGTGTCTTCGGCTCCTTCGCTTGAGCTATGGCTCTAGTGTTGTCACATTATAGTAGAACTGGATCATCCAAGGAGGGTGTTACTCCCAGCTCACCGATGAACTTTCATAGCCACACAGCTTCCTTCGCAGTATCAGATGCCGCGATATTCTCTATCTCGCATACAAAATCGATCATAATGTGCTGCTTAGAATTTTTTCAGTAGACCGCTCCTTCATTCAGGATAAACATATAATCTGACATACTCTTACTATCATCGTGATTTGACTGGAAACTAAAATCGGTGTATTCCATAAGTTTCAAGTCAGTATCTTCATAGATGAGCCACTAATCTTTAGTATTTCTCAAATACTTCAAGATTATCTTCATAACCTTTCAGTGATTCTCACCTAGATCAGACTAGTATCTGCTCACTATCCCTAGTGAGTATGTCATGTCTAGTCTTATACATATCATGGCATACATAATAGAATCCACTATCAAAGCATATGATATTCTACTCATGTGCTCTCTTTTGAGGAGTTGTCGGATAATCTCTCTTCGAGAGAAAAATTTTATGGCCTATCGGGAGATTGCTCTTCTTGAAATTCTCCATGCTGAACCTCTTCAGCATGGTATCAATGTACATGGACTAGAATAATCCAAGCAATCTTTTAAATCTATCCCTATAGATCTTCATCCCTAGAATATAGGAAGCTTCTTCCAAGTCCTTCATGAAGAATTGCGATGACTGCCAAATCTTTATTCCTTGTAATGCAAGGATATCATTCTCGATTAAGAGAATATCATCCACATACAGTATAAGAAATACAACTATAGAATATTAGCCCATTTGTACATGTAGGGTTCCTCTTCATTCTTAACGAAGCCATACGTTTTGATCATCTTATTAAAATGCATGTTCCAACTCCGAGATGTCTTCTTCAATCCATAGATGAATTTCTGAAGTTTACACATCTTGGACTCATCTGTAGATATGAACCTCTCAAGCTGTATCATATACATCTTTTCATCCAGCTCTCTATTAAGGAAAGCCGTCTTCACGTCCATTTGCTAGATCTCATAGTCTAGGTATGCTGCTATCACAAGCATAATTTGAATAGACTTGAGTATTACCACTAGAGAAAATATCTCGTCATAGTCAATACCATAATGTTGATGATATTTCTTGACAACTAGATGGGTCTTATAGATTTTCACCTTCCCATCTATGCTCTTTTTTCTTTCGAAAATCCACTTACACCCTATGGATTTTATCCCTTCGGGTGGATCAACTAGTGTCCATACATTGTTGACCTTCATGGCCTCCATTTCGAACTTCATGGCTTCAAGCCATTGATCAGAGTCAGACCTCTGCATGACATCCATGTAGGTGATCGGATCCTCATCATTCTCATCGAGTTTGATTGGATCACCATCCTGGACCAAAAAATCATAGTATCTGTCCAGTTGATGCAGTACTCTATCAAATTTATCCAGTTGATGCGGTACTCTACCAAGAAACCATAGTATCTATCCAGTTGACGCGGTACTCTACCAGATCTTCTCAAGGGTGCCTCTATAACGAGCTTTGAATTTGATCTTATCAAATCCAATTATGCAGGTTCACTAGAATGTGTCGACTCTTCCATCTATCAAACTTCACTAAGCTCAACATTAGAGGCAGCTGTTTCTTCCATAAGGAACTTCTTTTTCAAAAAAACTGCCCTATTATTGATGAACATCTTTTGCTCTTCAACAAGATAGAAGTAATAACCCCTAGTTTTCTTGGGTACCCTATAAACAAGTATTTATCAGACCTACGTCTAATCTTTTCTGCCTACAAATATTTTACATAAGTCGGACATCCCCAAACCTTAAGGTGTGAGAGTGTCGGCCTACGTCCAGTCCATATCTCATATGAAGTCTTTGCAATAGATTTACTCAAAATATTATTCAGAATAAAGCAAGCAGTCTCGAGTGCGTACCCCCAAAATGAAATCGGTAGACTCGCAAACCTCATTATGGACTGAACCATATC
Organism: Cocos nucifera; assembly: GCA_006176705.1. Lineage (NCBI taxonomy): Eukaryota > Viridiplantae > Streptophyta > Magnoliopsida > Arecales > Arecaceae > Cocos > Cocos nucifera. The sequence continues at coordinate 134,625 of QRFJ01006390.1, read as the reverse complement.
CAACAGGGTTCAATTCCTTCTTTCAGACATACCATTATACTGCAGTATTGTAGGATGGATCCACTGAGAGAGAATCTCATTCTCTTCTAGATATGTCAAAAATTTATTAAAAAGGTATTCACCTTCTCGATCAGATCGAAGAATTTTAATACTTTTTTCAAGTTATTTTTCTATCTTATTTCGATATCGTTTGAATATTTCAAACAAATCGGATTTACTCTTCATAAGATAGAAGTATCCATACCTAGATAGATCGTCAGTAAACATAATGAAGTAGTAGAACCCACCTCTAGCATATTTGCTTATTAGTCCATATACATCAGTATGTACTAGATCCAAAAGCTCAGTGGCCTGTTCACCTTTTTCAGTATAAGGTGATTTGGTCAGCTTACTAAGAAGATATGACTCATAGGTCACAATCATCGATGTCAAAGATATGCTCCATGACTAATCTATTGATCCTATTCTTATTTATATGATTGAGCCTATAGTGCCAAAGATAGGCATCGGAGATATAATCTAGTTTTGGGGGTTTGTTTGACATGTACATTACACTAATAGGTTGTAACAAAATATAAATATTATTTTTTAATTATCCTTGGATTACTATAACACCATTCATAATGATATAATAATAATTTTTTATTGATAAATAATAACCATCCTGAGCCAAAAGCCCAATAGATATTATGTTCATCATAAAAGATGGATAATAGTGATAATCACTTAAAATAATATTATTATTTTTGAAAAATAGCTCAAGAGTTTTCAATGCTAGGATTGAAACTTTACTTCAATCCCCAACATTAAGGAATCTATCGTCATTCTTAAACTTTCTATCAATTTGAAGTCCATGCAACGAATTGTATATGTGAATTAGACTTTCAATATCTAATACCTAGGTAGATGTATCACATATGGAGAAATTGCAAGGTATTATCATATAACATCCTTGCCTAGCAACTCTTTGCTGGTTTTAGCTATTCGGTCTATTCAAGTTAAGAGGACCATTCCTCTTTAGGTCTGCCTGATGAGGGTTAATACTAGACTCCTCGTTCTTAGATCCTAAATGCTTGTCACTATCCAACAATGAACGGAGCGGACTTACACTAGCCATTCTATTTATCTGAAAAAAAAATAAGAAATCTTATTAGTACTTAAATTAATTAATTCTAAAGATTTAGACTTTAGTCTAATAGTCCTCTCACTATTTTTAAATGAATCGGTAGCCTCTATCTCCAATTTGTGAAATTACACTAACTCCTTAGTGGGTACTAAAATCCATATGACTACAAACGGGTCCGAGGAAAGCTCTGACTAACCTGCGTGCATCTACAAGTAGGTTCACAATCAATTATTTCTTCAAATAATTTTCAGTAATTAGATTTTATCCTAGAAGCCAATTCAGTAGGCTATAGCTTCCACCGAAAAGATCTGATTAGATCCAACCATTAATATGATTGGCTTTGGTGCATCAAACCAATGATAATCAAATCTGAGGAAAGCTCTGATTAACCTGATCACCATTAAGAGAGTGCGATCTAATCATCATATGAAGGATAATCATTCTAATATCCAAATGAACACCAGGTATAAGGCACCTCCAATGCCCATCCAAAAAATTTGACTCATTACTATTCACCTTAATGGGAGGCTACGACTCGGTTATCCCCATAACCTTATCATTTTAAGGATCTAATAATTTAGAGAATTTAATTTACTTATGATTTTAGAGATAGAAAGGACACGAACCAATTTTTTCCACTGACTTCACTAAGTTAAATCCTCTCACTAACTTCACCAAGTCAATTGATGAAGATTAGGATCAATTTTGATCCATGGGCACCTAATTCAGTCTTACTAAATTAAAATCAATCAAATTGATTCTTAGTGACATGGGTCAGCTCGAATCACTAAGTATCCTAATCAAATCCTAATCGATCATATCGGCCAAATAAGTGAGATCAGTAAAAGGGATATGTTATTAACTCGTCAAAGATCGAATCAGTGCGAGTAGCTTCTAATTAAAACCACTGGTCTAAGCTGTCAGACTTATCTTAGACATCAACTGGTTAATTAGATTTGATCTGATCAACCTAATAATTTTAGGTAAACTGTTTAGCCATGAATTAAGTCCATCTTGGTCTTATTAAAGACATGGACTCATTCAACTATAACTATTAAAATTGAGTCTAGAGTATCCTTGACCTAATCTAAGTCAACACTTAGTTAGATTTGATCAACTACTCTAGATTAATTCATTCTTTAACTAACCTTAGGTCTAACCCAATTAATGGACCTAATTCATCTAACTCTTTAACCTATAGTATTATGCAATTGTCTTAGGTCTTTAATTCACAATTCTAGACCTAACTAGATAATACTTAATTCTTTTAATTAAGTTTTGGACAGATGGATTGGGGTTTGGCATTTCGAAAATAATTTTTAGTTTTGAAAGATTCTTTACAACCTAGCACTATTTCACTAAATAGATCGACTTATTTCAAAAATGGATCAGCTTATTTTACAAACAAGCACTAGTTGTAGGTTAGACCACTTAAAAAATAGTCATTAAATAGCTTTAGCCAGCTTCTCAGTTGAGCTGGATTCGAGCCGGCTCGAGTAGATGTCGAGTCAGGCCGTCGCCTGAGATAGCCGACTTGGGCAAAAGCCTAGAACCTTTCATTCCATCGAGCTAGCTCAGATCCTATCCAAGTCGGCCCGAGCAGATGTCGAGTCAACCCATCACCTAAGATAGCTAGCTCGAATAGAAGCCCCAAAGGCCATCTTTTAGTCGAGCTGGCTCGAATCCCATTTGAGCTGACTCGAATAGAAGCCGAGTCGGCTCAATTCTTGATTGAGCCGATCCGAACAAAAGGCCACAGAGCCATTTCAGATTGGCACGTTGGTCGAGCTAGCTCGATTCCTGAGATAGCCGACTCGACCAGTGAACAGAACCTTCACAAGATTCTATTTAGGTTTAATCTAAACCTATATACATTACATAAAAATTATGAAATATTTAGACCTAATCTAAACGCAAATTCATGATAAAATTTAGATTAAAACCAATTCAAAATATATCATAAAAATTTATTAGATCATATCTAAAATTTTTATGATCAAATTTATAGATCGCAACGTATCAGGACAACCTCTCTACTGTAATAGTAGGACAAGTTACAGTCCATGCGATCATTGTATTATATATTAAATTTTTTTAATTTATATATTAAGCATGTTGAGCAACCCTTGCTCTGATACCATTTGAAGTAAACTTAGCAGGATTGTTAGCATGCTTTTCGAAACTTTTTTTTTGAAAACTTATTGCAGTAGAAGCAAAATTAATCTATATTAATTCTATACGTGCTATGATCTAATCATAAAATCCTACTCAGGATCTTTGACATGTTAATATGAATCCAAAAAATAAAATATATTCGATCAGCAAATCATATTTATTGATCGATCTATGTTCAGAACATAGTATCTATGCGCGGGTAGATGAACTTCACAATCCAAATCTACTAGAAGATGCTCTCCCATCGCGCTGTAGCCGCCCATGTATCCGGCCTCTATGGTGAGTCGACATGGAGCTCCTAATTCTGACAGCCCCTCTAGAGTGCCAGCTCCTCATCGGGGCCTTCGACAGTTAATCTCCATCGATCCGATCGATGGTCCACTTCTAGATCTCTCGAATGCTCCAAAAGGCTAGAAAATGATCTATGGAGGTTGACGAGGTGGTGATGGAAAATCGGTGGAGATCTAGCACTTACAGCACTCAATCTCTCCATCTAAAATCTAGAGTCCCAACTCTAGGATTCAGCACACACCTATAAGGACCTTGATCCCTTTTTCTCTATGGAAAATCTTATACCAAAAGACATGGATGCCTTTCTCTAATTTCTATCTCATAGAATTCTTCTCATCCCTCATGTACACCCACGCATCTCTCCTTATTTCTCACATATGCATGACCAAAAAGAAAATCCCATTTAAATAGGCATCAATGCATGGGAGGATAAGGACAGGTTTGGTTGAACTTGTTTCAACTAATCTCTTGAATTCAAAATTCAAGAGGACTTCTTTTCTTATTCCAGTGCCCATCCTAATGTTTAACATGCAGAAGGACTCTCCTTCTTATGTGTGCACAAATAAAATGGCGATCAAACAAATGAAAAGGCATGAAAACTAGATAAGGATGAGAGGAGGATGTGGTTTCAAACACTAACAAATCAAGTTGAATTCAAAATACAACTTGCTTTGAATTAATCTAACTCTTGGACCAAGTCAAAAGGAGATAAGAGAAGGGGCACAGAAGGCTTCTTGGCATGAGAATTTCCATGCATATTCCTAATGTGCGTTGAGAAGGAGAATGGGTCAAAGGTCAATGGTGTAGGGAGATAGATGTTTAAATTCAAACTTACTTTGAATTGGTTCAAATTGATTTCAACTAAACTAATAACTCTAGATCCAATTAGATTAGGTCAAACCTAATCAAATTAAGCTTAATTTAAATTAATTAATTTCTAATTAAATTAAAAATTAATTAGATCCAATCTCTGATCAAATCAGGATTCATCTTTCTAAGCGATTAGATCATCATATGATCTGATCAGGTCAACTAAATTGAATCAAATTCAATTTGACTTGAACAATTTCTTATCACTCAATCAAATTGAGATAATCAGTAATTTAATTACTAATTAATTTTTTAATAAATAACTGAGTTCCAATCCAGTGGAACTTTCGATCCGCCATCAGATCAGGTTGGAACTCCTATTATGTGTGACCTCATAGGCTCGAATCCTAAGCCGACAGCATAGGAACTAACTTTTTATACCAATCGATGTGACTATCTAATAATAGTACTCGATGTTCGAATAGGTCAAAAAAGTCACAACGTAATAATGATGAACTTGTGGTATATGGTTACTGTATAATTTATCTCCTTGACCACGATGCTCATAGGATGATATAGAATTAACTGCCAATCTTAAAAATTCATCCATATTGTATTTCAAAATTCAGCATCCATCATATGGACTATCCCGATCAAGGATTTGCTAAATTCAAATACAATGATGCACTTGCTCCAACACTTGGAGGGGTTAATTTCATCTTAACTCATGCACCGATAGGTTAAGTACTTGACTGCATCTAGTAGCCTTCCGTCACTGAATTAAAATTCAAGTAGTCCGATAGCTAAGTACAGTGAGTTGCTTGCAAGTCACCATGGTGATCTTAGGTCTAAGAAATACATATATCCATATCCTTCGTGAGCAATCTTGGCAGAAGAGAGCTCCATAATTGGGTCATGATCAGTGAAATATGCCCCTACATTTTATCTACATGCCAAAACAGCATCACCATGCTTCTTGGTTAAGAGGACAACCAATACTTATGGCACATAATGATCTACTCTTGATTATCATTATCGTCCTAGGTAATAATGAATCATTTGATTGTGATCAGTTTAAGGACTAAATGATAAATTCTTCTTTATCAAGTCTAAATATTTCCAAGAACTTTATCACAGAGAGTTTATTACAGGAAGATGCATAAAGTGATGAAATTATTAGAATAATAATTTTATTTAATTAAAATTTAAGTATAAATTATATTTAGCTCAATTATTTATAATCTAGATGATTAGCTTTAAAATATAATTTTCAAAACCAATTGCAAGGAAGAACGAATCCTAGTTCAATTAGGACTTGGTTCAACCCATTTCTAATTTTATTAAAAATTAAATAAGAATTAAATCTAATTTAATCTAATTTAATTAGACTCTTAATTGGATTAAGACCTACTCTAATTAGGTTTAATTAATGCTGATTTAATTTGGTTCAAAAATCATGTTTGACTAAGTTAAATTAGAAATCCTAGTGAGACTAGGACTTCTTTCCTTGCGCCAGTTGATATCTCACGCCCGCCCCATGCCCCCATGCCTAATTTTTAGGATTTTTCATGGAAAACCCTTTCTCTCAGGCCTTCACGCATGCCCAACTCCCTCCCTTCTTTCTTACATGGTAAGTGGTTATGGATCAAGTCAAATTTGGAGAGTTGTTTAGAAATCAAACTCTATTTAATAGAGTTTATTGCAAATAAAATTCCTCCTTCTTTATGTCACCCATACTCCTATTTTTTCTTTGAATTTTTCATGAGGATTAAAGGAGTTTTGTGCGACAAATTATGGTGGTCCATGCCAAAGAAAAAGGAGGGGGCGCCCAAGAGTTGGGCGCCCCAAGTCTTGCCCTTTTTGGACATTCCTTGCTAGGTATTTGATGTAGACAAGGAGTCTATTCTAACTCTCTATTTAAAGAAAATTTTGGACTTAATTTTATACTAATTCTAAACCATTGAGAGGACTCTTGGGTGTGTGAAAATGAGAGAGAGACTCTTGGGGCGTAGGGATTTCATAGACACCAGTCTAAATGTCTAGGTGAGAGAAAAGAGAAGAAGAAGAGGGACTTCTTCTAGGGTTCTTTTGCTCTTCCTTTCTCCTATGTTTTTAGAGATTTTCAAGTGTTATTTTAGATCAAAAGTTTTTTTTTTCTTCTAATTTTTTAGAGTGTCCAAGTCTTAAAGAAGAAAGCATCGGATCGACCATCGAAGAAGGATCAGCACAGTACTAGCATATTGTACTGATTTCCTACGTTGAACTTCTGATCGGGGTTCATGGGCTCATGTGGACATCTCTTAGAGGTCGGACGCATGTGTGGCTCTGAGCTTCATTCTTCAGCTTGGATCAACAAGTTAAAATATTTAACTTGCACAGATAATATAGATCTGATATATTATTACATACCTACATTAGATGTAGTATAGATGTATGTTGATATGATCAACATATTTTTCTTTCTAATATTTTTAATTTTTAATTTAATCTCATGCTATAATCATATAATAGGATCTTAGATCTAAAATTTTTTTATTTTTTATGAATTAATTTTAACTAATTACTATTTTTTGCTGCCTAGATTTGAAAAAGTTTCAAGATCTAGTCCTAAAATCCTAAATCTGGTTCCTTCAATTGCTACCATACATCCATAGTAGCGATTTTCAGTAACCGCTGCCTTAGATCTATGGCAGTGGTTCAAAAATTACTGCCATAGATAGATTTTTATTCTCAAATCCCATCCCTATTTTATTTTTCTCTCCGATCTCTCTCTCTCTCTTTCTCTCTCCCCCCCTCTTCTTCATCGTTGGTGAGACCCCCTCCATTTCCTTCCCCGGTTGGCACCACATCCTCCCCTATCGGCTCCGCCACCTCCCCTGCCTCCCCCTTCTTCCTTGACAGGCTCCACCACCTCTTCTCTTCCTCAGCCCGACCCTCCCTCCTCCCCATTCTTCTCTAGCCGATCCAACTGCTAGCTCTGCCACCTCCTCTCTTTCTCTCTGCCTGACCCTCCCTTCCCGCTCTCTCTCTCTTTCTCTCCTCTCTTCCCTTGGCCTGACCCCCCTTCCCCCTTCTTTCCCGGCCAGCCCAGCCACTGGCTTCACTACCTCCTCTCTTCCCTCGGCCCAACCCCCCTCCCTGCTCTTTCTCTCTCTTTCTCTCCTCTCTTTCCTTGGCCTGACCCCCCTCCTCCCCATTCTTTTCCAGTCGGCTCGACCGTTGGCTCCACCACTTCTTCTCTTTCCTTGGCCCGACCCCCCCTTCTTGCTATATATCTCTCTCTTTCTCTCCTCTCTTCCCTCGATCCACCCGACCCACCCCCTTCCTTCTCTCTCTCTCTCTCTGTTCCTCCTCTCTTCCCTCAGCTCGACCCCCCTTCCTACTCTATCTCTCTTTCTCTTTCTCTCTTCTCTCTTTCTATCTATCTTTCACTCTCTCTCTTCCTTCTTTCTCTCTCTTTTCTCTCTCTTTCTCTCTCTTCTCTCTTTCTAACTCACTATCTCTCTCATTTTACAGGTGATCTCTAGCACCATCGTCTTTCTTTAGCACCGCTGCCGGCGACCCTCGGAGCTCTCTATGTGATCCCCTCTCTATAGTCGTAGGTATGATTTTTTTTTAAAATTTTAGAGTATTATTTATTGATCATTTATAATATTTATAATATATAATTTTTATAATAAATATTATAAATATTTATTATAAAAATTATAATTATCCATTGATCGTGGATCATGTCGGTGGATAAGAGAACTCTTATCGGCTAGTTCTGGACTTTGCCGGTGGGTTCTGGATCGGGCTATGCCGTATCGACGGTCGTGGATGGCCCTGGGCCGTGTTATGTCGACGATCTTGGGCCGTGCCGTATCGACGACCATGGACGGCCCTAAGCCATGTTGGCATCCTTGGATCGTGCCATGTTGGCGGCTATGGATAGTCCTTGTGCCATGCCGATCGATAAGAAAATTCCTATTGATGGGTTCTGGATCGTGCCGGCAGTCTTTGGCCGTGACGTGCAATGGCCTTGGACCCTAGGATGATAGATTGTTTACTTACTACTTATTTACTTATCCCATGACTCTCAATCTTGAATCATTAAAACATAAATAAATCAACTTACTGCTTTGCTGAATGTTGCCTTAGGATGATATCGAGAACCTGCAAAGCTTCTTTACAGTTTTTTATGTCTTAATACACATATAAATATATAATATAGTAATGCAATATTTACTTCTTGGTTTTAGTATAAGCTAAGAAAAGGATTCTAGAAAGAATTTTTTAGGAGTTTATATCTTGTTATTTTTGTTTATTGCATTGCATAACGATAGACCCATTAATTGATTAGTGTACATAATCTTCGGCATTCGTATATTTATATATTTTTGTACGGATGGAAGAATTATGTACAATGATCAATCGATTATCCAATTTGAATAGTTTAAAAATTATAAATAATTCTATAAGTAAGTATAGCAATCAAATGGTATGCTTAGGATTTAGAATGAAATTTTGGATAGTATTTTTCTTTTATTTTTTCAACACAAGAGAACTAAGAAAAAATATAGCCAAAATTTTTTTCGATCCCTATTGCATATTGTTTGATTACTATAATAAATCTATAGAATTAATGCAATTCTTGAATGGGATAGAACCTATCTTTACATATTAGTTGGTGATAGGATGTATTTATTGCATATCTGAAAATGATATTTACTCTAAGTTCCATACATGATATTTATTTCGATCTCTATTTAAGATATATTTTTTATTTATAATACATATTTATTTATAATGCATTAGTATATAATGTAAGTTCTACACATGATTTAATTACAGTATCATTAATTTTTATAATGGATAAGGGGTGGATAAAGTTTAGTAGGCTCTCGTCAGAATATAAGACTGGATTTTAAAAATTTTTTGATTTTGCTATGGAAAAATTTGAGGACCATGGACTATCCAATGTCCTTGTAAAAAGTGTATAGATAGACCGTAGCTACCTCGTCAAGATGTAAATGATCATCTCGCTATTTATGATTTTAAATCTGGTTATAAAATTTATTGGGATCAACATAGTGAGGGTAGGCTGCAAGGAGACGATCAACATAATGGGGGAGTGGAACAAATGATTTGTAATATTTTTCTATTTATTGGCCATAATGATGATGCATCTATGTCCATGTTTGATTCTATGGTTGGCAAAATGACAAACAATGAGGATATGGAGAAGGTCCGTAAGTTAATAGAGGATGCTAATGTTCTGTTATATTCTGAATGTGAAAAGATGGCAAAGCTTGAGTTCTTAATCCAGTTGTACCATGCAAAATGCTTCAATGGGTTTAGTAATAATGGAGTGAACTGCATACTAGAGCTTTTGAAGGATATTCTTTCAAAAAATGTATAAATTCTAAAGAATAATTATAAAGCATCGAAGATTATTGAATAATTAGGCTTTACTTATACCAAGATACATGCATGTCCTAATGATTGCATGCTCTACTGGGAGGGGGATGCCAACCAAAATGAGTGCAAGAGGTGTGGTGTATCAAGATGAAAATAGAATAAAGACAACACATCGATCTGTATACCTCAAAGTTGATATGGCATTTTTTTTTTTAAATTTCAAGACTATAAAAATTATTTATGTCGATAAGAACATCGAAAGATATGAGATGGCATGAAAAGAAACAAACAAAAGATGATGAATTGAGGCATCCAGTCGATGGAGAGGCATGATAGAAGTTTAATGAAATACAATCCGATTTCGCATAAGAGATATGTAATATGAGGTTGGGCTTGTCATGCGATGGTTTCAATCCGTTCAAGCATATGAATACCGTTCATAGTATTTGGCCAGTGTTTATTCATGTTTATAACCTTCCATCGTAGATGTGTATGAAAAAAATCCTTTGCTTTTATGACAGTGCTCATCTCTAGACTGATGAAGGTAGATAATGATATTGATGTCTATTTGCAGCCTCTTATGATTGAGTTGAAATAGTTGTGGAGCATTCAAGGTGTTCTAATTTTTGATGCTTTGCTGAATGAGTCATTCTCCATGCACGTAGCACTTTTGTGGACAATAAAAAACTTTCCAACCTATGCTTTAATGTCAGGTTGGAGCATGAAAAATGAGCTAGCATATCCGATTTGTGAAAAAAACACCCAATCTAGAAGGTTGATAAATTGGAGGAGCTTTAGTTATATGAGGCATCGACGTTTCCTCTATCAAAACTATCCATATAGAAGGGATGCATGCTCCTTCGATGGCACTATTAAAGAAAGTGAGGCACCTAGTCGGATGTCTGAAAGTGAGGTGTTGAGAGAGTTAGAGGTCTTAGTGTTAAATTTGGAAAAGATGATCTGATTGGTGGTAAGAAGAGGAAGTATCGATTAAAAAATGATGACACATACTTTAATTAGAGGAAAAAGAATATCTTCTTTGACTTGCCATATTGGGAGACAAACTTATTGTGCCACTGCTTAGATATAATGCATATTGAAAAGAACGTGTGCGAGCTCCTATTGACAACAATCTTGAATATCAAGGATAAGACCAAGGATGACTTGAATTTTTGATTTGACTTGAAAGAATGGGGTATTAGGAGATCACTCCATCCAGAGCTGATAGGAGGAGAATAGTGAAGGCTCCCTCATGCATGCTATATTATGAATGCCTCCAAACGGTCCATATTTCTTCATGTGTTAGAGAATATAAAAGTTTCAGATGGATACTCAAGCAACATATCAAAGCTTGTGAATAGTAAGGATGTCAAACTTGGGGGATTGAAGACTCATGATTATCATGTATTGATACAAAAATTGATCCTAATAGCTATTCATCGCGTATTGCCAAAAAATATCAGAACGACTGTTATTCATCTTTGCAACTTTTACAGAGATATTTGTGCGAAGAGATTGCTTAAGAAAAATATGAAGAAAATGAAGGTAAGGATGATAACTATATTATGTGATTTAGAGAAGATATTTCTATCATTATTTTTCATGATTATGATGCATCTCACCGTGCACCTTGTGGGAGAAGTTGCACTTAAAGATCAGTGTTTTATCGATGGATGTATTCTACTAAGAGAAATATTCAAACTATAAAATCTTATATAAGAAATATGAATTACCTAGAGGAATCCATATCAAAAAATTATTTAAGTCAAGAGTGTATGGATTTTTGTACCATATACTTAAACAAGCTCGAGACATGTCGTAATCAGCCAATGAGAAATCAGGATGATCAGTATGAGCCAATTGAGCCTGTATTTGAGTCCATTCCACAGCCAAATGAATTTTTTACTTTATACTACCTCACTGATTTGAGCATTAAGGAAAAAGATAAGGTGCACCGCTATGTGCCTTTCAACTGTGAAGATTGATGAGTATAATTTTACTCTCGTCAACATGCAACGCCATCTCTGCACTAAAGAGAATAGTGTATACTTGCCTCCCAAACTAGTCAAGTCTTTTATGTTAGTGATCCCTTGGAGCCTTAATGGGGTGTTATTGTGAGGATAGTGCCTAGACATATCTTTGATGATATCAAGGTTGATGATGATATTAGACCATGCATGCAAAGTGCTCTTCTAGGACAAAACTTATCTAGTACTGTCAAGGTCCTAGAGACATTTATCAGGAGCAATGGTGATGTCCATATTGTAGATGCTAATAGACGATGATTTTAATATTTTAGTATAAATATTAGAGTCTATTTATTAATGCTCTACTAATATTATTATTTAATATGTTATTTTGATTAATATTCATTAACGTTGTAGGTCACGATGGTACCGAAATGCCATCTAGCTTTCACCCCTGTTCCTCGGTGGGTTATGCAGAGCTCCACATCTAAGTCGCAGTCGGAGCATACTCCATCCACGTCTGCATCAACTATCAAAGTACCACCGATATCTATTCCTATGCCAATATCTGCTCTACCAGCATTTGAGCCTCCACCATCAACCACATCTCCGACACATGCTCCACCCACTAATACATCTCCACTAGCATCCACATCACACGATCCCATGGCCAGTGAGTGTATGTTTGTATTATGTTATTTATTTATTTATTTATATAGTATTTGTATACTTATATATTTGCATAACATATTTTTATTATAGGTACATCGTCTAGTAGGATATTTTGCGGTCCCACATGCATGCCGCATGTGTGGAACTGCAATAATTAGATGATGGTGCACTATGACGTGGAGGAAAGGTCAGTAGAAAAGACCGTGCAGGAGATGCATTTCTTTTTTGGAATGCTTGTAAGATGGTCCGACATTATTCTGGTAGTGCCCACAGACTGGCAATTGATGGATGCTACTGTCAAGGACCGAGTGTGGGAGGAGATATAGATAAGTATATCTTAATTATATTTATATATTTTATATATTTATACTATATTTGATTAGAATAATTTTATAACTGATTTTTAATAACTTTATGTAAAAGAGGTACGACTTTTCAGATCACGAGAGGGTTCAAGATGCTCGACTGAAGAAGATTGGAGAGTTGTACCAAGCTACAAGGTCAAGCTCCACAGAAGATGGCTCAAGCATCGATGAGACACTCCAGAGGAGCTTATTTTTTGGATATAGGACTATCCTCTGAGTCAATAGGAGGAGATGGTTAGACATTGGGGAAGCTAAGAGTTTGAGATTTAATTTCTAACTTTTAAATTTTTTAATATATTTAAAATTATATTTAAATATTTTTTAAATATTTATTATTTATTTAAATACTTGTTAAGCTACCTTCGATCAGAATCGAAAGAATCGGACAGTCCAGGAGTATATGCACACTCTCGACCGTGAGTCTATAGTCAGTTGTGTGCATAAAAAGATAATGAATACTGAATCTTGTTAAATAAATTAAATTAATATTTTTTTATATTTCTAATAAATTGATCTATTATTATAGCTGATGAGAGATGGGGTGATGTCCAGTCGTAGCGAGATCTTTGGATCCAGTGATGCGGATAAGAAGGGCAGGTCGATGAACACCATGATCGAAAGAGTTTTTATAAGTAATAAATATATTAGTATAATTAGTATTATAGCATTTTTTATAATATTTTATTTAAATTTATAATTACATGAGCCATTAGATACACTCACAAGCGAGGGTCTAAACATCTTTGGCCTCCATGACCATCTATCTTAGGTCTTAGGGCCTGAGCACTTTGGAAGGATTCGATATAGGCCTAGACATACACTGACGAGCTACTGGTCTGAGGCGAGCATCACTTCACATGCTTCTAGTATCATCAGTCAGAGTAGCTTGAGGAGGCATTGGCGCAGGCAGCTCGGGCTATGGCATGGGCAGATAGGCTATCACATGGATAGATCAAGCTACAGTGTGGGCTGCTCACGTTGAGGAGTGCACGTCATATCTGAAGGACATCCTGAGCACCATGGTGATAAGGCTTAGTGCGCATTTTGAAGCTGACTTTATGGGCCTTGAGGATATGTTAGTTGACGTTCAAGCTCTAGCTCCTATAGCTCCAGCCCCTCCATCTCTAGCTCCTTCAGCTTCGGCTCCAGCTTTAGCTCCGACTCCTTCTGCTTCGGCTCCAGCTCCAGCTCCAGCTTTTCCAACTCATGCTCCATCTTCCAATGACGACAATAATATAGATTTAAAAAATTTTTGATGTATTTTTTTTAAAAAATATTATAATAAATTTTGTTCAGTAATAAAATTTAAGAATTTCATAAATATTCTTATATTTATAATATTTTTTTATATTATTGAACTGCATTTATCAGGTAAAAAATATAATAACATAAAAATTTATATTTTTTTATTATTCAAAAGCTATGGCAATGGTTGTAAAATCGTTGTCGTAGGCATGCCAATCGCTACCATAAGTTACGTGCCCACCGTTGCATTAGATATATGGCAGCGATTTTGTAATCACTACTATAATCTATGACAGTGATTCACAAACCGCTGTCATAGATTGATATATAGTAGCAGTTTTATAACCACAACTATAGACTCTATGGCAACAGTTATAAAGCCACTGTTATAGGTTGTCCATGGTAGTAGTTATAAAGTTACTGCTGTAGGTCAATTTATGGCAGTGGTTTGAAAACTATTGCCATAAGCTCTCTATGACAGCAGTTTAAATATTCGCTGCAATAACCACTATCATAGACCTATGGCAATGGTCGTAGTGACAGCGGTTACCAACCGCTGCCATAGCCCTATTCTGTAATAATATATTTTGTGTTGTTGATGTACAAGTTAAGGAGTTCAGAAGCTTTTGGATTGAATGCTCTCTTTTTCCTCTTGAGGAACACTTGATTGCACAAGAAGGCTAGTGGTTGGAGTTGAAAACTCTTCTTGGTTGCTCATTTTAATGCTCACTGAATTTTTGAAAGTGAAAATGATGATCTCTTGTGTTCTACTTACTTTTCTTCTGATCTCATTCTTTGATAATGGCTTATAAACCCATAAAACTTTGTTAAGATCACTAAAAAAAGGTTTATGGCTATTGGAGCTTGAGAAATAGCTATTTGAAACTATCTGCACTTTTATTAAAACTAGCTGTTGGAGCTATCAAGCACGTGGGAATTGACTCAAGCAAGTCTTCAGGAGTCGACTCAAGCACCGTATATAGAAAAATTACTTTGTCTTTTCTAAGAAAGTCGACTCAAGCCTTGCAGGAGTAGACTAAAGGACTATGCCGATGCCCTTCTATATGCCAGAGTTGACTCAAGATTTGCTTAAGTCAACTCAAGGACTATGTCAAAGCCAAAAATTATACTAGAATCGACTCAAACCTCTATGAGTCAACTCGAGATCTTCTTTTCTTTAAAAATACATGGCTTGGCCTTTGAATTCTTATTTCTTTGGTTCTTCAAGATGAAAGTCTTGAGCATCATTAAGACAAGGTCGTAGCTTCCTGAAAGCTCTCCTCAAATACTTAAAATAACTCATTAGGATCAAATATATACTTAAATATTTTGCTATTCATCAAAATCAAATATAGGGTCAATAATCTTTTCTTTTTTAATGATGATAAAACTTTGAGTATATACATATAGTATAATTAATTTAATTTTTTTTTAGATTCAAGGACTTAAGCATATCAACACAAATTTCTCAAGTTAAAGAATAGAGATAGATCATTTCAAGGATAATCTAACCTTTGAAACAAAGCTTTGGGACTATGATCTCACAAGGAATTGAACCATTGAGCTTTGTTATTAATGATCTTAAGCAATAATCAAAAAGTTAGAATATATAATAGAAATTCAGATTACTACTTCAAATTTTCTACCTAATTTAGATTATGCCAAAATTTTAGGTTTCTCCCCCTTTATATGTGTCAAAGGAATTTCAGGCATATTTGATTTCTAGCTTCTTTACTTATCAAATAGAAATTCAGACATTATGCCAATTGTGTAATGTGTGCCATTTTGCCAAGTATGTGCCATTGCAAACTATGTGCCATTTTTCCATTTTGCCAAGTATGTGCCATTATGTGCCAGTTGAGTATAAGTATATTATTATGTACCATTCATTCATGCTATTCAATTTATTATGTGATGTTCATTTTCTGCTTTTCATTTTCTTACTTATTGCACTTTTCTACCTTTTTGTCATTATTAAAGAGTAAAGTAATCAAGCATAAAGATTAAATAGAAGAAAAATCATCCATTAATATATAAAAAAATAGTTACATAGTATGTACTATATACAAGAAATGAGACAAATATAGTACAATGATCATCACAACAATACAAGTTATAAGGACAACAACAATACATAAGGACAATACAGAAAGCAGAAACTAGAACATAGATCAGGATAAAGCTAAGATATATACTAGAAAGTAAACTAGGCTTAATCCTCATTGGAAGACACCGCTAGGATAATGGAGGAGCTAGTCCTAGTGAAGGGAAGGCTGATCCTCCTGCTCTTGGTACTGCTAGAAGAACCAACAGTGGAAGATGAGGGGAAACCTACATGCCCTCTAGTATATGTCTTAAATGGGGATATAGGGGGTCGCTGAGTGGAGGAGGAATATTGAGTGGGTGCACTCTGGGGTGGCTGTGAAGCAGAAATCCTATTGAGTCCACTAGAAATGCTTGCTGCTATCTCTACTGCTACCACTGCTGCTGCTGCTATTGTGTTTGGAGGGCATGAATCTTCAACATATCTACAAGCTGCTAGATCAAGACTAAAAGAGACATGATGTTGGAGGTCTGCATAGTTCTCAGCCCCTTCACCACATCCTGGATCTGCTGAAAGCCTACCTCAATCCTCCTCCTCAATCTGCCAGTCTCTTTGGCAAAGTCAGACATATCCTAAGGCTTACTAGCATGTCTATCACTACTCTCTAGGGCCTTTATCTTTTGTGCCAAACCCAAAACCTCTGATATCAATCGGCTAAACTCTATCTCCATATGCTTGAATTGAGATTGCATCACATCCATGATAATCTCTTCCAACCTCATCATCTAGTCATCATCCAATCTCATGCGGACAAGCTGAGAAGGCCGATCTGCTACTGGAGGTACCAAAGGATGTGCTAGAGGTATCATAAGAGGGGAGCTAGTCTAATGTGCTCATGCTGGTGTCACTATCTCGATAGTCTAGGGTGGAGTATTGGAGTTTGAATCAATCTTTTAGCTCGATCCTCCCTTATCTGTTGATCGTTGCTACTCCTGACCAGACAGAGGTCTAACCCATCGACCATCCACACTAGATAGCCCATGCAAATGAGAGATCGTTCACTATATGTATCTGAATGTTGTAGCTATAGAGTCACCTCTCCATCAAAACTAACTCCAACATCCTGGAACACTGAAGTCAAGGCCATGCCATAGAGTAGGCATGCGTTGGCTCTCGCTACTCCCATCTCGCATCTGTGATAAGATCAAAGATGGGAGGTTCATGGTCTATCCCCCAATGAGTCCATAATTTCAATATCTCTTGCAGTCATCAAGTCGAACTAACCAGTCTTAGGAAATAAAATCCTTCCCAAGATATGGTGAAGAAGCCTCATCTCTACCGATAACTAGTTGACAAACACCTCAGAAATCTCTCTGACATCTGATCTCTCCAACATGGTCTTCAAAGCTTCTTCTTTGTTAAATGGGTGCTGCAGAGCAACTCCTTCATATGGTAACCTCCAAATCTGACCTAGTCTATGTACTATCGGAACAAATATCATCCCCTTCATAATGGAACCCACATTAGATGAACCATGAGCCATCGAACTATAAAACTCCCTCAGTAGGCTCTGGTAGGTTGGTTGATCCATAGAACATAATCTTTCCATCCCTATCTATGGATCCATATGACAACCTGGAATTTCTCTCGATCAAAAAAATGGAAATCTATCTTTCTACTTATGGTGAAGATCCGACAGACAGCTAGAGAAGGAGGAGGAGTAGGGGAATGAGGGATTGGACCACTATCTGGTTGAGATGGGTCATCATGTTGCTCAAAATGGTTGGTTGACTCGAGCTCCACATGTGATCTCCTGTGGCGATAGGCCAATTGCTTCTATGGCCCCGTATGCACATGAGGGAAGAATCAAATATTTGAGAGAGGAAGGATAGCTGGAGGTTAGGAGAGAGTTTTAGAAGGTTTAAACACTATTTTAGGGTTTTATGGTAGTGGGACAAGGTGAAAAGAGAAGAGTAAATCCACAGTTAAAAATCTGTGGTCCTAACCTTAAGTCGATTTGAGAGTGTCATCGAGTCGACTCGAGTGGGAGTCGACTCAAATTTTTCTTGAGTCGACCCGAGCTTAGACAAATTAAAAATTTTGATTTTTTTAAGAAAAAATTAGAAACATATATGACCAATGGCTCAAAGTAAATTAATCATATAGAGATTTAATGCGATATCATCAAGAAATTTGAAAATTCAAGAAATTCAAGTGAATTTAAGCAAAAGGATCACAAATACCTAATTCTCTTCTAATCATACAAAATCTATCTTCACTAAGGGGTTTAGTAAAAATATTAGCTAATTGTTTATCAGTACATATAAAATCTAGCAATACATCATCATTTTGAATATGATCTTTTATGAAGTGATATATTATTTGAATATGTTTAGTTCTTAAATGTAGAATTAGACTTTTAGTTAAATTAATTATACTTATATTATCATATCTTATAGGTGGTTTAGTAAAAATATTAGCTAATTATTTATCAGTACATATAAAATCTAGCAATACATCATCATTTTGAATAGGATCTTTTATGAAGTGATATATTATTTGAATATGTTTAGTTCTTAAATGTAGAATTAGACTTTTAGTTAAATTAATTATACTTATATTATCATATCTTATAGGTATTTTACTTAATTTAATGTCATAATCTTCTAATTATTGCTTAATCCATAAGATTTGAGCATAATAACTTTCGATGGCAATATACTTGGCTTCTACCATAGATAATACTACCAAATTTTATTTCTTACAAAATCAAGAGATTAAGTTTATATCTAAAAATTGGCATGTTCCACTAGTACTTTTTCTATCTAATTTACATATAGCAAAATCAGTATTAGAATATACAATCAAATCAATTGAAGAATCATTAGAGTACCATAAGCCTATGTTACATGTTTTCATTAAGTATCTAAGAATTCTTTTAACAGCTCGAAGATGTGATTCCTTAGGATTAGCTTGATATCTAGCACATATACATAAACTAAACATTATATTTGATCTAGTAAGATAGAGTAAAGATCTAATGATATCGCTATAGAGTTTATGATCAGTGTTCTTACCATTCTCATCTTTGTTAAGTTTATAAGAAGGGCTCATAGGTATACCAAGGAGTTTTGTAGTCTCCATCCCAAACTTTTTAATTATTTTTTTAACGTACTTGCTTTGATTGATGAAGATTTTATCCTTAGTGGAGGAGATACATCTGAAATCTTTATGCATACTATCTCAGGATCCTTATCCTCCCAGACAATGTAAGTTAAGGGGCTAATCAAGCATTTACCAATTTTTATTCTTGTCAATTTTGAAAGCACTCACAACTTCATCGACCCTATTCTTGCTAAAAGAATTCAATGTCGATCCATAGAGGAAATTCTTTTTTGAAGTAATGGTTGCTAATGGAGACAAATTAACAATAAGTGGTAAATGCTCTAACCTACCAATTACTATTCAAGCCTTTCATTTTAAGATAGATCATATGCGCTTCCTCTTGGGATTGTGAGGTGGTGCTTGGAGCCTACTAGCTTTGCACCCTTAGACCTATAATCTAGGACTTCTCAAAGCTATCTATGTAGTTTACAACTAAAGGATGACAATATTTACTAAGGGGTTCTGGAGCTCCAGCCACACGGATTGTGAGCAGCCACTTAATCAAAAAAAATCTTGGCAAGGGAGGAATTGCAATATATATAACTCTACATTCCATGAAAAAAAAAAGTAGAGCCATAATAAGCCTTGCCCTTGGAGTTACAGAAACTGTTGGAAGCCTATAAAGACATCTTCGCGACCTCCACAATACTGCCTCCTAATCGAGCTCATGATCATCGAATTTCTTTTCTGCCTGAAAATCCTCCCCCGAATATTTAGCCCTACAATTATCTACATTATCAGAAGGGCAAAATTAAGTGCTAATCATGAGATATGCTTGCTTATAGCCTTATTCGACCAAGCAATAGTCCTTATTTATCACCAATATTGTTGGAATGGAAGCGGGATGGATTTAATGGATGTGCATCAATTATATAGATTTGAATAACATCACCATCAAGGACAAATTTCCATCCAACTATTGATAAGCTATGAGACGAGCTACATAGAGCTACTTATTTCTTTAAGTTAGACCTCAAATCAAGCTATCATCAGGTTCGAGTTCATGAAGATGATATACTAAAGATAGCTTTTAAAACTCATGAAGGCCACTATGAATTCTTAGTTATGCCTTTTGGGTTAACTAATGCTCCATCCACTTTCCAAAGCCTTATGAATGATGTCTTTCGACCATTTTTGCAACGCTTTGTATTAGCCTTCTTCGATGGCATCCTGATCTATAGCTCATCATGGGAGAATCATTTGGCTCATCTAGAGGTAATATTTTAGATCCTTTAAGAAAATAAATTATTTATCAAATGTTCAAAATGTTCCTTTGGTCAAAGATAGGTAGAGTATTTGGGGCATATTATATCCAAAGAAGGCATTGCTACTGATCCTTAGAAGATATCTTGCATGTTTGGGTGGCCTAAATATAAAGATGCTAAAGGACCGTGGGATTTTTAGGGCTTACTGGTTACTATAAAAAATTTATCAAGAACTATGGGGAGATCAACACTCCACTAACTGCCTTATTAAAGAAGGATTCCTTCTAATAGAATAGTGCTACAGAGTCGGCCTTTCAAGTTCTCAAGCAAGCTATGGTAACTGCTCTAGTACTAGTGCTTCCTGACTTCTCCAAATCATTTTTTATAAAATGTGACATATCAGATATTAGGATTGGTGATATCTTGATACAAGCAAGATGACCTCTTGCCTTCACTAGCAATGCTTAATCAGAGAAGCACTAGGATCTTTTTGCCTATGAAATAGAGATGATGGCTATATTACATACTATTGACAAATGGTGACAATACCTAAGAGAAAGAATTTTATAATTTACACCAACTTTTATAGCCTCAAGTACTTGATAGAACAACCAGTCTCTTCAAAAGTACAATAAAAGTAGACCGCCAAGCTCTTAGGATTCAATACTGAGGTCAAATACAAGTGTGGAGCTGATAATTCAGTTGCTAATGCTTTATCATGCAACATGGAAGGATGATTGTATGCTATCTCCTACCCATTACCCAATTGGGTAGAGCAAGTTTGAGCAAAAACAAAATATGATTACTCCTTGCAGGCAATTATTTGGGAGATTCAAAATAATCCTGATAAGCCTTCACCCTATACATATACTAAAGGACTTCTTTGATGTAAAAATAGGGTGGTTCTAGTAGCTAACTCTAAGTGGTAAGCGAAGGTTTTTTTGGCTTTTACATGATTCTTGAGAGGTAAAACACTCCAAGTTTCATAAGACATACAAGAGGGTTACTAAAAGCTTTTATTGGAATGGAATCAAGAGAGATATAAAATATTATATTGTTTCTTGCGATGTATGTCAGAGGAACAAAATGGAAACACTTGCACCATCAGGACTTCTCCAGCCCTTTCCAATTCCTCAATGCATCTGGACTGACATTTTCATGGATTTCATCGATGGCTTGCCAAACTCTCTATGGAAGAGCACAATAATGGTGATTGTTGACTTCTAAATACGTCTATTTTATTACAATAGCGCATTCATGTAGTGCTTCCCTGATTGTTCAACTATTTGTAGAGCATGTCTTCAAGTTACGTGGGATGCCTACCTCAATCGTTTGTAACAATGATCCATTATTCGCTATCACATTTTGGCAAGAGTTGTTCTATCTTCCAAGCACTAAACTATGCATGAGTTCAACTTATCATCTCTAATTCAATGGTTAAATAGAAGTAGTCAACCGATGCTTGGAGACCTATTTTAAATGCTGCACTAGTCAACAGCTTAAGAAGTGGATCTAATGGCTTCTGTGGGCTAAATGGTGGTACAATACTAGCTATCACTCTTCCACATGAATGACTCCATATGAGGCAATCTATGGATAGGCCCTACCAACAGTGTTCTTCCTACATCCCCAAAACTACTAATGTCCATAAACTAGAGGAAGAACTAAAGATTGAGACTACATCCTGTCTATTGAAGGAAAATCCTCACGTAGCCTATGATATAATGAAGCAACAAATAGACAAATATTGTTTTGAAAGAAAGTTTGCAGTTGGTGATATGGTATATCTTTGGCTCCAAACATTTCGGCAAACTTCTGTTGCTGTTCATAGCAATTTCAAGTTATCTTCTTGATTATATGGACTATACGAAGGCATTGAGAAAATTGGATCAAGTTGCTTACAGCTTGAGCTGCTAAGTGGGTCTAAAATCTAGTCGATTTTTCATGTCTCCTGCTTGAAAAAGAAGATTGGCTTAATGGATATGGTAATTTCTCAATTATCCAATTTAGAGGATAGGATACTTAAAATCCAGCTTATGAAAATTCTTGATCATCATCTGAAAAGGTATCATAATCATAGAATAACCAAAGTGTTAGTCCAATGAGCCCATTTGCCATCTAAAGTTGTCATATGAGAAGATTGGTATAAGCTTAAGGAGAGCTTTTCAAAATTTCAACCTTGAGGACAAGATTGTTTCTGAGGGGGATGAAGTGATTGGAACCTAATTTTGGCAATAAGAATAAATTATAATTTTCTTCTTAGCTTCTCTTATTTTGGTACTGATCTCATTTAGAATCATTTAGCTTATTTGATATTATATTTACTTAGCAATTGGACTAAATTAAGTATGATGCAATAGATAGAATATTGGCCTGAATCAATTTATATAACATAAGCTATTAGCTTTTGCAATTAAGCAATAAAGAATTCTCTTTTTTTCTCTAAATCTCTTTCTTCTTCCTCATCATTTTCTCTTTTAATTGGAGGTTGACCTTCTTAAAATACTACAAGAATATAGACTATTAGTGATGGCTAATTACCATCGCTAATAGTCCATCTGCTATCGCTAATAATCTTGCCATTACTAATTCTATCGTAACTATCAATCTGAAAAATCTTGATTGCTAATTACCATTATTAGTGACGAAAAACCTAGCCATCGTTAATAAGACTATTAGTGATGGCTTTAGCGATGGAATAATTTTGTTGCTAATTTTTTTAAAAAAAATTAAAAAATATTAGTAACGGCATTTTCATGGCTAATGTCATTACTAATAATTATTAGCATCCAAAAATGCCATTGCTAATGCCATTTCTAATTTTTTTTAATTTTTAATAAATAAAAAATATTTTAAAAAATATTAACAATAGTAATTTGATCTCTAATATTATCGTTAATAGTTATTAGCGACGATCATTACCATCACTAATACCGATGCTAATATTTAATTTTATTTTTTTAAAAAAAATTAATAATAATATTTTTTAAAATCTATTTTAATTAATCATAATGAATCATGATTTCTAATACATGTTATAATTAAAATCCAAACACAATATGATAATTAAAAATTAAAAACTAATTATATTATATTAAAAATATAAATTATATAATTTTTTTATAAGTAGTATCAAAAAAATATAATATATTAAAAAAATAGGTCTAATCCTTATCATTGCTCGCCTCTTCTCTTCCAACTTCTCTCTAGCAGCTAATGGATGAAAGCTAGATGTTCCAGCATCCTATAATAAAAAAAATAAAATAATATTAGTAAGTTTCAATATGGAGGCGTATCTTTTGATATGAAGACGTATCTTTTGATATACTTTTTTGATTCTTGAACAAATTATTTTTACATATTTTATTTGATGATACAGAGCTATAGACATTTCCGACCCATTGATTAGATCATTAGATTGAATTTTTAATCCCTAAATCTTCTTTTCAGACTCAAACCTAAATATATGAAGCTTTTAAATATAAAAATTTAAAATAAGTAAAAAAAATTTAGTAATATAATTATCTGATATGATGGCTAGAATGATGAGTCCAGCTGGTCGCATAGCTGTAGATCTCGAAGAAGCTCCATGATTGTATCATGGATGGCATCCAGGAGATTCTAAGATCACTGGTTCAGAAGCCTCTACACGACCTCCTCCATATGCGCATTGCTCTAGGTCTGGGACATCTAGGTCTGTAGATGTCGAAGAATATCAAGACGGTAAAGAGTCAAAGTTGTAGTCAAATCCTATGACTTAGCTTCTACTTAGCCCTCGGTGGCACTGAGCCATCACTCAAGATCAAGGGGGATTGAGAAGATGGATCATCATCGTAATGCATCTGCATAATTTAAAAATATATTAGTTCTAATATAAAAATTAGATCCTATAATAACTTAATTAGTAAATAAAGTTTAAAATTCTTACCATGATCTATCGTGATGTAGAATCTAAATAGTCATCAGTCCTCCTAAACTAGTGTGTGGCCCACCACAACTACAACTGGTCTGATGAACAACCCAGCTGCCATATCTACAATAAGTAAATAATAAAATTAAATTAATTAAAATATGTATATAAGAGTTTTTATAGTTTTAGTAAAGAATTTTGGTATTAATTTTTTATCAGTCTGTTAGCCATAATATGTGTGCCGACTGAGCCACTCGTATGCCTGATCAGATCCTGTCAGATGGTCTGATTCTTTTGAGCCCTCTACTACCTATCGAAGTACTCCTCGCTGCTCCATTGATCATAGAGGGTCCGCCATATGTCCAGTGATTTATGAAGGACCTTCAATCCATGGTGATTGAGAATCAGAGTGCTATGTAGGGATTTATGATCCTTCCAAGCCTTGGAAGGCCACGAAAGGAGCCAGGGTGTTCGCTCTGAGGAGTCTAGGATAGGTGTGAGTTCTAAGACTAGGACATGAGTTATCCTAGGATGAAGAAGGTGTGTAGCCCTACACGGACTTGAGGTTCAGGTGTGAGAACCTTAAGGAACTTGATAGGTGCTTTGAAGATCTGGGACACAAGGTGGAGCAAAGGATCAAAGTCAAGAGAAGAATCAGTCAAGATAAGGGACTGACACATAGATGGACTGATTTGGATACGCAGTCGAGCCAGCTCGGACTAAGACTGAGCCAACTCAGGACATAGTCAAGCTGACTATCTCAGGCAGACAAAAGATAGAGTTCGAGTAAGACGTAATCGAGCTAGCTTGGCTACTGATAGAGTCGACTCGATGGTGGCAAACAACATTGGACGAAATTTTTTATTTGGTCTTGGATTGGATTTAATCCAAGGGGTCTTAAGGCCTAGTCCAATAAGGTCTTAAAGTGGCTAACTCATGTATGGATCAGGTTTAGATCTAGGAGATGAGAGCATGGAAGATATGGGTGTACATGGGCTCGGTGAGTGCTTTCATGTATTGGGTTAGCCTATGAAAGTTTTTCAGCTGGAGTTTGGATTTATTAGGATTCATGTGGTATAGAAGAAATCTTAGGGTATATAAATTTAGGTATTATAATCTTTATAAGAAGTAGAATCAATATAGAGCTTTTCTTCTTAACTTTCTTCTCTTTTTTCTCTCTGGTTCCAATGCCAAGCCCTAGGTGCCACCATCAACTTTTGCTCTTCTTCATATTTCTGAATTAATATCCAAATTCATGCAAGAGATTAGATCTATGACTGTGGTTCTGAGCAACCGTAGGCATAATAATTGATATCAGATCAGTATCGATTGTTCCAATAAATGATATCAGAGTCCAGTTGAGCATGAAGAAGGAAGAAGATCAGGTTTCGGTAGAGATTAGCAGTAAGGTTCAGATCTAAGGCTTTTCTTTAGATTTCGTGAGGAAGAAAGAGATCTAAGGGCTGTTGTCTATCATTCCTAGTCAAGATAATTTTTAGATCTACCTATTGGTTATTTTTTATTCGATTTGATCATGGAGTTGAAGGTAGGATTTGAGAAGTTTGATGAAAAGGATAGTTTCACGATGTAGAAGGTTAGGATGGAGAACCTACTGATTCAAATGAGGCTAAATTTGGCCTTAGAGGATAGACCAGAGGAGATGACAGACAAAGAGTGGAAGTCCTTGGAGAAAAGGGATATGCCATGATTAGAGCTTGTATGGTAGATGAGGTGTTGTATGGCATGTTTGGAGAAGACACCCAAGAGTTTATGATCAAGATTACATCAATTGTACATGAAGAAGAACATGTGCAATAAGTTGGTGCTGAAGAAGCAACTATATAGCCTTTGGATGCAGGAGGACGAGGATGTTGCAGGATATATTCAGCAATTTGATCAGATGAGCATGAACTTGCTCAACATTAGGGTGGAGCTCGAAAAGGAGGATAAGAGTTTATTGCTACTATGTTTGCTACCTGAAAGCTTCGATTCATTGGTAACTATGCTATTGTATAGTAAGGAGACACTGGTGTACAAGAAGATCATATCAGTGCTAAGGTCCAATGAGCAGTGAGAACGGATGATGAAGAGGTCTTTCAGGAAGGTCTCATGGTTTCAGAGAGATCAAGAAAAGGAAAGAAGAAGGACAAGTAGAGGGACAGCAAGAGGTCCAAGAAGTACTTCAAGTATGGTGAAGCAGGGCACTTTAAGCGAAAGTATCCGCTTTGAAAGAAATACAAGAAAAAGAAAAGAGGAATAAGGATTTCATCATTTCAGTTATTGAAAGTAAAGAGTCGGATGAGCTCTTGATAGTCTTGGAGGAGCCTATGGGGTGCAGTGTATTCGAGATGGTTTTGAAAGGATCCATGAAGTACGAAAAGTCTGAAAGAGTAGAGATGGTATTCGAGATGCAGCGGCAGGCCCAGCAGTGCAGCATTGGATGGTTAGCCTCGGGAGACTCAGTTATAGAGTCAGCTTTTGTGGCATCAAGAAAATTTTAGTTTTAGATGGAGCACCAGGCAGAGATGGATTCATAAGTAGAATGAGATATGACATGAGTTCAGAGTGAAGGAGTGCAGGAGGATCAAATCCTAGCATCAATGCCAAAGATGCACAGTTTCAGATGGAGCAGCACATGCGAAAGGACAGACAAAGTTCTAAGAAGACCATGTCAGGGTATGCAATGGGTGTCGGCATAGGATTACTGTAGATTCTTCATGAAAATCCAGGATAAATGATGCAGCTGCCAAGCAGAAAGATGCCTACAACTCTAAGGTAGTGCATAGGTGCAAGCCAAGATCTTCAGCGGTGGAGGTGGTCATCCCAAAGATCTCAAAGTGAGCTCAATAGCTAAAAAAGGATGGTAGTAGTAAGGTATGCATAAGTAGCTATCAGGGCATGCATCGACACTAAGATCATGCAGGGGACATTGCCAGGTGTGCGAAGGCTTGGGTGCACCAAGATGGAGATTATAAGGATTTATGGTGCTCCCAAGTCTTGAGAGACCATGGGAGGAGCTAGGATGTTGGCTCTGGAGAGTTTAGGATATGTGTGAATCCTAGGACTAGGACAGAAGTTATCCTAGGGTGAAGATGGCATGTATCCCTGCACGAGCTCGAGGTTCAGATGTGAGAATTTTGAGAGGCTTGGTAGATGCTCCGAAGACCTAGGACATAAGGTGGAGTAAAAGACCAAAACTAGGATAAGAATTAACAAAGACAAGAGGCTGACACACGGACGGACTGGCTCGAATATGCAGTCGAGCTAGCTCGGGACACGGTCGAGCTAGTTGTCTCAAGAAGATAGAAGATAGGGATCGGACGAGACATGGTCGAGCCAGCTTGACTACTGACAGAGCCAACTCGACAGTGGTGAATAGAATTAGACGGGATTTTCTATTTGGTCTTGGATTAGGTTTAATCCAAGGGGTCTTAAGGTCTGGTCCAATAAGATCTTAAGATGGCTAACTCATATATGGGTTGGGTTTAGATCCAAAGGATGAGAGCATGGAATATATGGGTGTACATGGGCTTGGTAAGTGCTTTCATATATTGGATTAGCCTAGACAAATTTTTTAGCTGGAGTTTGGGTTTATTAGGGTTCATATGGTATAGCAGAAATTTTAGGATATATAAATTCAGGTATTGAAATCTTTACAAGAAGTGAAATCAATATAGAGCTTTTCTTCCTAACTTTCTTCTCTCTTTTTTCTCCGATTCTAATGCCAAGCCCTAGGTACTACCATCAACTTTTGCTCTTCTTCATATTTTTGGATTAACATCCAGGTTTGCGCAAGAGATCGAATCTACGACTGTGGTTTCGAGCAGCTATAGGCACAACAATTAGTATCAGATCAGTATTGATTGTTCCAACATGCTGGATGGCGGACTGCCTGAGGCTGTAGAGGCTATCTCAGAGCCTCCGTGTGGCCACCTCCTCAAAGGTCTAATAGCCAGTCTCCTCATCCTCGGTGGTACTCCTGCAAGAAAAAAGCAAGCATATATTAATATGTAATTAAAATACCAATGCATTAGAAATTTAAAAATTAAACTAGTTTTGACTTATCAAAAATATCTTCTAGACTACATCACAAGCTCCAAATGGCTAGTTGGAGGATTTATTCATTGGCCACGACATCAAGCATCGGATGATGTCGATAACCATATGAGATACTCTAGACTATCTAATCGTACTATAAAATTGATTTGGAAAAATAAATGTTAACTCTAGAATGGCTAAATTTCAAACATGTTAATTAAAGTTGTAGTACTTACGAGTAGCTCAAAATATGGATGAGCTATCTATCCTCTGATCGAATCGAAGGTTCCATAAGCTAGGTGGATCCTCAACCACGACTCTATGTCTAGAAGCCGATCGCTACTATGTGTGACTATGGGGTCACTGGTGACCCCCTATCATCTGAACATGAGCGTAAAATATCTAATATAAATAATATTATATTAATTAGCAAAGGATAAAATAATATAAATGAGAATAACTAAAGAGTTAGAGTTTACTATCCAGTATGAGAGGTGTGGAATCATATGAGCTGGCTGCATGATCGCTCTCTCCTCGAGAGCTCTATCCTTATCTGAAATGGCTCGAACCTCTAAAAGACATAATGTATAATATCTGAAAATAAAAATAAAAATTAAAATAAGTAGATAACCTAAAAATTAGTTCAAACAAAATATCTATTAAAATATAACAAGATAATCAAAATTTAACTCAGGTGTAACAAAGATTATTAGTTACCATCTACACTATATCAACAGAAAAATGATTCTCATGTAGCAGTACATGATAATGTGTTGGTCTACTGATCTTTTGATTTAGACGTTGTTTGATTCTTATCCAGTAGTATATGATAATCTTAGTAAATGAAAATGTGAAGAAGGCTCAGATTTGCCATTGAAAAATAAGGCATTGCAAGCTCTTCTGCACCTTTAACCATGAGGTGGCTGCAAGCAGTTGTCTGCAATGTAACAGACCATCTAAGCTTGCCCTACATTGCAAGTTCCTCTGCACCTTTAACCATTAGGTGACTATAAGCAGTTGTCTGTGATGTAACAAACCATCCAAGCTTGACCATACAATAATAAGAACATAAATGCATCACCTCCGTTTAAGTGCATCTCGCATAGGCAGTCATCATAGCCTCTTCGAGCCCTTAGTCATCTCCTCAAGCTACAAACTAAGAGTAAATTTTTTTAAAAAAAATAAAATAATAACTTAAAAATAAATTTTTTTTGCTCATGTAGCCTAGTCATCTAGCAAGCTCCAAGTCTGCATGCACGGGACATGCAT
Source organism: Cocos nucifera (assembly GCA_006176705.1). NCBI lineage: Eukaryota > Viridiplantae > Streptophyta > Magnoliopsida > Arecales > Arecaceae > Cocos > Cocos nucifera. Next base: position 104,943 of record QRFJ01006390.1, on the reverse strand, counting down.
CCTAACCGTTCTTATTTGCAATGATGTCTTTTATCTATATGATTATGCTTTTGAGAATGCTGCACTCATAGTTCAATGACGGGCTTATTGTCCTTATAAGAGATGTGTCAATAGAGAAATGCTTGATAGAAATACAATAGTTGTTCATTTATATAGGAGTGGATTTATATCAAACTACAAGCATTAGTACCTATATGGGAAGACATAGGAAACAATATTCACGGATGAGAGGCTCTACTTGTCAAACACATTTGCTGATGTGAAGAGCTTAATGGTGATAGGTTTGAGCAGATGATTAGCATATTTAGTGGGTTTGATCTAGCTATCGGTGGAAGTCCATGTAATAATATTCTTTCAGATAGCAAACGCCATAGCCATGATAGACTATAGGGGTTGCTATAGTTATAGCCTTGCTTAACCTCTAGGGAGCGGTAGCAATCCTATAGAGGATAAGCATAGCTATAACTATAGCAATCCTATAGTCCATCATAGCTATAACAGTTGCAATCTAAAAGATATATTATTACATAGATATCCACCAATAACCAGATCAAACACATCAAATGCACTAATCATTTGCTTAAACATGTTCCTATTAAGCTTTTAAACATTAGCAAGATCTTGGACAAGTAGAGCCTCCGAAGTTCTTGTAATTGTCTCCCACGTCTCAACCCTCATACAGGTACCAATGCTTGTAGTTTGGCATAAATCTACTCCTATATAAATGGACAACTATTGTATTCCTATCAAATATTTTTCTATTGATATATTTCTTACAAGAATAACAAGCCCATCCTTAAATTAAGAGTGCAATATTCCTAAAAGCATAATCATAGAAGTATGGGACAATATCATTGCAAATAGGGATGGTTAGGACATGCATCCCATGCAAATGGACTTAGAACGTGCCAAATGACTAGGCTACACAAGTACACCAAAATGGCATCTAAGCAAATCCCATCCTGAAGTTCGGCTAAAAAATTTAAAATTAATTAATTTAAATATTATTAATTTAAAACTAATTTTTTAAAATTAACACCATCGACTTAAGCGTGTAGGGTGCGCGAGGGCTGGATGCCTTGCACACCAACTAGGACTCGAGGCCAGAGCATGCAGGGCACGCCTTGGCTTCGTGTTTGTAATGCTGTCTGGACCTTTCCTCGGTTCGAGCGCTTTGCATGTCGAGATCCGAGCGCATAGGGCATGCCTTGACTTTATGTTTGCAATGCTGCTCAGATCTTCACTTAGTTCGAGCACTTTACATGTTGAGATCCAAATCCTTACTACTAATTAAATTAATATTTAATTAATTAATTTTTTAATATCTAATTATACTTAATTAATATAATTTAAATAAAAAATAATTTTTAGTGATGGTATTAGCCATCACTAATGCTGTTGTTGGTACTCACAACAGAAGGTAGGCTATCGTACAAGACTGAGGCATAAGCTAGCATGTAGAGATTGAGGCGCGAGGAGGCATAGGCTAGTAGCAGAGACTGAGGCTCAGGGATGCGGTCGCGGAGCTAACATGCACGCGGACAAGAGCTCGGGGTCGGGCCAACGGGGCAGGAGCCATAGGGCCGAGGTCGCGAGCTGGGGTTGGTCGGGTAGGGGCTGCAGAAATAAGGGCGCAGGGAATGGCTGGGGGGAGGTAGGAGGCGGCTGGGGGCTCGGAGAGGCAAGCTGGGGGGAGATGGGCCGATGGGAGGTGGGAACCGGCCAGGGGCTTGTGGCTGAGAGCTCGGGGATTTCATTGGGGGTAGGCAGCCCATGTGTAGATGGAGGAGAAGGCTGAGGGCTTGGGGAGGTGGCCACGAAGAGGCGGGCCGTAGGAGGTGGGCTCGGGGAGGTGGTCAAGGGCTCAAGGAGGCAGCCACGGAGAGACGGGCTAGGATTTTGGAGAGGCGGAAGGAGGCCGAGAGCTCATGGCCGGGGGCTCGGGGAGGCGAGAGGTGGCTGGGGGGCTTGGGAGGTAGGCCGAGTGCAAATCGGAGGAGATGGCCGGGGGCTCGAGGAGGCGAAAGGTGATTTAAGGCGAGATGGAAAGGTAGTTGGGGGTCACGGTCGGAAGCTCGGGGAGGCCAAGTGTAGCCAGGGGGAGGAGGTTGGGGGCTCGAGGTGGTGGCCATGGAGAGGCGGGCCATTGGGAGGTAGGTTGGGGGGAGGTGGGAGGCGACCGGGGAGAGATGGGCTGGGGTTTCGAGGAGGTAGGCTAGAGGGAGGTAGGAAGCTCGTGACTGGGAGCTCAAAGAGGTGGGAGGCAGCCAAAGACTCGAGGGAGCGGGTCAGGTACAAACAGGAGGGAGATGATCAGGGGCTCGGGAAGGTGGGTCAAGTATAGTAGGGAGGAGGCGGTCAGGGGAGAGAAGGGGGTGGCGGGGGACCGAAGGATAGGGGAGAGAGAAGTGGCAGTGGGGGATAAAAATATGGGATGGGGGGAGGGAGGGGTGGAAAAAGAAGGGTGCAGTGGGGGTAGGAAAAATGAAAGAGCATGATGGGGTGGAAAAAAATGAGAGCAGAAAGCTTATGAGCGACGATAAATTATCAATGCTAATAATATTTTTTCATCATTAATAATAAAATAATTATTAACAGTGGCAAAACACCATCGATAATAATATTTTCATCGCTAATGATTATATTTTTAAAATAATATTTTTTTAAATTATTAACAATGACAAGATCTCTATCATTAAAGTCATCATTAATAATCATAATTTTTTTAAGATTATATTTTAATATTAAATTTTTTTCTCCTAGGTCATTTTTTGGATGATTCAAAATTAATATTGAATTTTATTAAATTTTTTAGCTTAATTAATTTATGGATCAAGTTCTAATTAATTTAAATTAAATTTTTTTAATCAGGCTTTACTTAATTTGAGGCTAATTGAATTTTAATATTTCAAGTAGAACTTGGATTCAAAACCTAATTGAATTAGATTTGATAGGATTTTAAATTGGATTCGAATTGATTCGAATTAGATTTAAATTAAACTTAAATTAAAAATAATTTTATTCTAATTAATTTAAGTAAGATTAAATTTAATTAGGCTTGACTTAATTTGAAAATAATTGTTACAATCCAATTAAGATTTGGATTTAAAGTCTAATTGAATTAGGTTTGATAAAATTTCAAATTAGATTCGAATCGGATTCAAATTTGATTGGAATCAAATCTGAATTGAAAACTATTTTCTTCTAATTAATTTAAATTAGATTAAATTTAATTAAAATTAACTTAATTTGAAGGTAATTAAATTTTATTATTCAAGTAGGGCTTGGATTCAAAATCTAATTGAATTAGGATTAACAGATTTTTAAATTGAATTTGAATTAGATTCGAATTGAATCCAAATTAATTTTTTTTGATTAATTTAAATTTAATTTAATTTAATTAATCTTGACTTAATTTAAGATTAATTGGATTTTATAATTCATGTATAATTTAGATTCAAAGCCTAATTAAATTAGATTTGGCAGGATTTTGAATTGGATTCGAATCGGGTTCGAATTAGATTCGAATAGAATCATGGATCAAGTTCTAGTTAATTTAAATTAGATTTAATTTAAGTATGCTTAACTTAATTTAAGGCTAGTTGGATTTTATAATCCAAGTAGGTCTTGGATTCAAAGTCTAATTGAATTAAATTTGATAGAATTTTGAATTAAATTAGAATCGGATTCAAATTGAATTCAAATCGAACCAAAATTAAAAATTATTTTTTTTAATTAATTTAAATTAGATTAAATTTAATTAGATTTCACTTAATTTAAAAGAAATTAGATTTTACTATCAAGTAGAACTTGAATTTAAAGTCTAATTAAATTAAAATTTATTAGATTTTGAATTAAATTTGGATTGGATCCTAATTAAAAACTAATTTCTCTTAATTGATTTAAATAAGATTTAATTTAATTAATGTTGATTTAATTTAAGGTTAATTAAATTTTATAATTTAAGTAGGATTTGAATTCAAAATCTAATTAAATTAGGTTTGGCAAGAATGCAAATTAGATTTGAATTGGATTCGAATTAGAGTTGAGTTGTATTCTGAATTATTAGCGATGGAAAAGATTGGCCATCACTAAATCCATCGCTAATAATATTTTTAAATAAAATTATTTTTTTAATTTATTATTTTTAAAAAAATTATTAGCGATAATAGAATTTTCATCGCTAATAAACAAAATTTGCTATCACCAATAATTATTTTATATTTAAGTATAAAAAATTAAAATAATTAAAATAATTTAGCGATAACTTTTGCCATTGCTAATAAGTAAAAAGCCATCGCTAATATTTTAGTATTATCGATGGTAAATTTTCATTCCTAATAAATTAAATTTATCATTATTAATAATTTTTTAATATTTAAATATAAAAGAAAATTATATTTTTAGCAATGATATTTATCGTATCTAATAATATAATCGCCGCCGCTGATAGTATTAGCTGTGGTCATTTTTTTGTTAGTATAGTGGTGGTTAGAAGATATTATTAGTGAAGAATTTTTTTTCTATCATTATATAATATCATCGTTAATATTCAATATTATTGTAGTAAAGTGGTCGTAATTCATGGGGGCACATCCCAGTTTCAAAAATATGTTCTTAAGAGAAGGTTGCCAACTAGGTAAGATAATATCTGTTGGCTATTTTTCTTCTCTTTATTTTCTTGTTTCATCTTTCTGGATTTTCTTCTTGTCTGGTTTGCGGAACAAAATGGCTACTTATGAAGGCATTTGCGGGACATGTTCCGCTATCTACCTTTTCCTCGTATCATCTGTGGTCACAAAGTAGGTGGCGTTGATGATTTGGAAAGGACCCAAGCAAAAAACAGTTACCCATTTGCGCCGTGTCGGTAGGTCTCTTTTCCTAAAATTGGGTTGCCAGGAGAGTAACGCTACCTGTCACACATCTCCATCACCACTCAGTCGCTAATCCTACATGGCAATAGGGGACCGTTGTGGTACATGGGGTAGGGGATAAGTCGGGGTATTTGCCTTTTCCTCTAGGAAATAAATGCCTAATGAACAAACAATAGTTGCTTGTTTGCTTCTTATTTCTAAGAGTGGATTTCATTAGCTATTGGAATCAGGATGATCATATTTATCTATATATTTATTTTATTATTGAAATCAGGATTGAAATAAGATTTAAATACTAGATAAGCATAAAGATTATATTTTCAAAAATTGAGATATTCCAATCCTCCCACCCCTCCATTCTCTAAAATCAGAATCGAAATAAAAACCAAATGACTGAAATGGGAATCTCCCAACCAAACATGATTGAAGGCTCTTCTCCTAAAATTGACTTATTAGATGAATAGCGCCACCCATCATACATTTTCGTCATTGCTCTGTTCCCTAATTCGATGTTGCATTCCTAAATTAGTGGGAGAAATTATTGATTAGAATCGTTCTATTACATATATCTTAGACTATTTAAGAAAAAAGTCAATATATCATCCAAAAAAAGAATCAACTTAACTTAGTTGCTATTGATCAGGATGGAAGTCATGATCGTTAGGCATGCTGTTAGATTCTTTATCCAGCCTAATTATTTTTGAAGCATGGTAATAAGAACTTAATATAAGGCGTGGAGTCAAGGGTCCCAGATCGGACTGCTCATGACTGCTCCTTCATCTGGAAGGAGATTGGTGTCGCACCCTAGTAATACTGACTCAGGTCAAATGGTTGATTAAGGATGAAATTTCGATCGATGTGAGCTAGAATGCTTGGATTTCTAACTTGCCTCTTTTCCACTGGCCAACTTATGTCAACATCGAGATGGACAACTATCTGTAGGTCTGTGACTTGTTTACTGCCGATGGAAGGGGTTGGAGAGCATAGGATGTTACTTATCTTTTTGGTAGTCCGCTAGTTGATTAGATTTTCACCATTCCGATTCTTGTCCATTGAAGCTAGGACTTGAGAGTGTGGGGTCATTCATGTTGCCCTAAGATTCTCATGAGGAACCTGTCTAAGATGTGCAAGCCTACGTCAGATAGAAGAATCGAGGCTGTTTGGATCTGGAGAGTAGATGCCTACCCCAAGGTAAGACTCTTTCTCTAGAAGGTTGATTGGGATTGGCTTTTGACATGTACGTTACTTAGGGATAAGGGCATGGAGTTTTTGGTTTCTTGCCTAGTCTGCAAGTTGGAGAACAAGTTGATAGACCATGCTATCTTATGTTGTTTGAGGGCGAGGCTGATTTGGAGGAGGGTGGGTAGTCAACTTTGGGAGGTGAGCAATGGTCCTTGGCTGGACTCCTTGGATGTGATCCATCGGAGTATGGCTAAGGAGATGACATGTACCTAAAGGGATGCATATATTGTCTACCAAATGTAGCTTTTTAGGAATAATTTGGTCTTCGAAGTCGAGATGGTGTCTGCATATTGGGTGCTAGAAGGAGCCAGGCTGCGGAGTTAGTTATTTTGATACTACTGGCCCATCCCTTAATGCCCCTTATTTTTAGGACTCCCATGCTGCTCCTGTAGTGATCCGGAGAGTTATTTTTATATCCTGGGAGCCTATTTCCTTGGGTTTTATCAAAATTAATTTTGATGATAGTATCAGAGATGGCAAAGATGGTGCGGATTTTATGATCTGGGATCTGAATGCCAGGTTGGTGGTGGTAGGGGCTGCATATTTTTTTTGAGCCTTCTATCTCAAGAGCTGAGCTTCGAGTCACCTGGGCGGACATTATCTATGCTAGATAGAAGTTGCAAGTATAGAAGATTTTCATAGAAGGAGATTTTGCAATTGTTACCGACTAGATTTGGAACGACATGAAGCAGTTGAAGGTCCATCCACCCCTCCATGACATTTGAGTTGCTCTTCATGATTTAGTTGCAGTATCTTCGGGATATTTTTTGGAAGACGAACAGCACGGTAGATTGGATCGCATCTTATGTTGCAGAGTACTTTGGAGATTGGATCTAGTGATAGGGTGAGACGTGCCTATGGGTTCCACGAGATCGATGTGCCTATGGGTTCCACGAGATCGATGTGTTTTTCAACTTTATATGTCGTACTCATATCAGTGTGGTATAATCATCCTCTTGTACTAAAAAAAAAAATCAACTTTTTTTTCATTCAAAACAGTAAAGCATCAAAACTTTTTCTATTCAAAATTTTCAACTAAGCTTTTTTTTCTAATAAATAATAGATAATATATTAACTTTTAATTGGACGGTCCAAGATAGTTCTAACCAATAATTTCTCAAATTAGAGGCCACACGTTGTGCGGGGTAGCGTCCGTTGGAGCCTATGGGCGGTTACCAAGGGCCAACATACAATAATCGGGAGCTCCAGTACCCTGCAATCACCTACCAACGTCCAATGAAATCGGGAGCCCAAGAGTGACGAGCGGTGATGCAGACTAGCGATCTCTGTTTTCTTATTAGATCAGTTAATTGAGTTGCACTAATTTGTATCAACTTGCATTACGTGCACCGTTGCGTCCATTGCTTGAGGCCGAGGCATGGTAGAGTGGTGGTCCAATAAAGTTCCAAGTGAATCTTTCCCACAAAAACTGACAAATATGGTCTTTATCAGCATACACAAAATTAGAGTGGTCTTTTTCCTACAAAAACCTGAGATGATTTGTTTTCTCACCAAACATTCACACCCCTATCCTGATGACCATAAGAATATCACAAATATGCATCATGTACCATGCTTGCAGTGACCATTTTAGCATGCTTAAATGCACGCACTCATTATCTGCCAAAATATGCACGCGTTCATTCCGAAGATAGGGGCATAACGTTCCGATGAAGTTCAAAACAGATTGCTTCTGTAAGTAAATATGTAAATAAATAATCAGGATCCATTTTTACAAGTAATAAACACTGACCTGTTTTTCTGCAAAAATGAAAATAACCCCTTTCAGTTTGTATTAGTTTACAATATCAGACATAAAGAAGAAAAACCTAAGACTGGTCCATTGTTCTTGGCGAGTTCTCTTTCCTAGTCACTGAAGATGCTAGCGAAATTTTGGGTGGGAAGAGACGGCTCTTTGGTCTAATATATCAACATATGCGTCCCCCATGCAGTGACAGTGTTTAAAAACTTTTGGGCGTGACTTCAACATAAGAAGCTTCACCAAATCTCTTTGTTGGAGTATTTGGATGGAAAGAAATGCAAAAGTTTTTCAGGTACTCGAGCAGATCTGCATTACAAATTTCAAAAATATCCATTTCTCGATAGCTGATTGGCCAAGGATTCTATCTTCATATACATTTCTTGAGTTGCTGGTGTTCAAGATGCTCAACCTCAATGGAAGTACCCCCTTGATGATCTGTTGGCTTTTCATTTTTCCTGTGGTTTTAGCTTGTTTTTAAAGCTATCTGGTCCATTCCTTTTATTCATTCATTACCTCATGCTTATTTTTTCTGAAAACTCTTAACCAGTGGAGAGAGGTTAGCTTTGACACTGCTCAAAAGCTCACGATAATGGCAATTTTACAAGCCACACGTGGTTGCACTTCCCACAATCCCACTAGATACCGCTCGAAGAGTAACATGCCCTCTATACGAGAAATATACAACAATGGTATTAAAGGTGTAAATATTGCCACATGTATTCAAATCCTCTTAAAAGGCCATGCATACATTATCAAATACAAAGAGATCATATCTGATTCAAATGATATGAAAATGTTTTCTTACATGGATCAAGATCTCACTCTTGCGAGCCGTGCTCTCATCTCTTCTAATTCTCCATCATCAGTACCCTCAGCGATAGCTTCTCCCTGCAAACATAAAGGACTTCATTTACATCTACCATCAAAGTCATAAGGATTTAGACCAAAGGAACTTGCAATCATTTCATAATGCATACCTCTTCAACGGCCTCACTTGCTGAAGGTTGATTTATTTTCTCCCTCCTAACAGCATCTGGGAGCTGTGAGGCTGTCTCACCTGCTATTGCAGCAAGCACTTTGTCTACTTCTTCTTCTGTCTCTTCCTCTATATCCTCTGAGTCCAATGCTGAATCAACAGCATCATTCACCATTTCTTCTATCACCCCAGCCTGAAAGGAAAGGAAAACAAAAATGAAAAAACGTTCCATTGAAGTAATCCCCTCAAATAGACTATGGTCTGTAAGATTCAGCCTAATATCAGAAAGCTTCAAATTCAATCAAAACTGAGTCAATTTTGGTGGTTCCGTCAAAATTGCTAATGGGATCAAAAATATTTGATACAATTTGTATTAATTGAATTCTCATTTCTTTATTTGTTTGCCTTCAGGAAATTTTATCAAATCAAAATCAGGCATCATGAGTTCTAAAGATATGGAGACAATTAATGCTGGGTTTCAAGGAAATAAAGAAGAAGCATAAAATTTCAACATAGGTTTGGCTGCCACAAAGATGAAATCTAATAGGCATATAGATCACTTAAAATTGTCATTAAACAATAAAATGATCTATAACAACTTGATGATATTTGAACAAGTTTTTTATAAAAAATTTTAAACCTTTTATTGTTTAAGCACAAATTTTTAACTACTATATCCGTAGGTATCATACAATACAATATACTTTAGTCATCTAAATCAGTTGATTAGTTTTAATTTCTTAAAACTTTTGGTTTCCTCACATTCTTTTAGATTTTGTAAGTATTTGGCCAAAAAAGACAGAAACTTGAATCGTCAATCCAAGCCAGGAATCATTTGGCCCACTTAAACAAAAACCAAATCTGAGATTTTAACCTTGAACTGGACACACAATTAAAACTACTACTAGCACCCATTGCGAGAGAATTATTTTAGCAATGATATAAATAGCATAATGAGTGCTGCTATAGAAAATATCCAATGAACTAAAATAAGTAATGTACCAGAAAAAACTAAAATAATGAAAGTACACATGAGAATTGTGCAATCAACTAAATAAACTAAAATAATTTTGAGCAAAAATACAGCATTATACAACTACAGGATTTGCCATCGTTAGTCTCCAAAAAGCAATAAAATTTTAGCCACAAGAGGCTTGCCACCAAGGTACAGGGGCCTACATCCCTAATGTAGACTACTTGGTTATTGATGTAGTCAAAAATGGATTTGCTAAATTTGTAGTGATGATCTTTTGCTACATGCTCAAGCTTAGCCGAATGAGAAAATTTTGATTAGAAAAGCATAACTAAGAAATTGGTAAGCATAAGGACCTGTTTGGGAAAATCCTGCTGGATCTGGCTGCATGAGCTGGAGAGAGGCAGGGGAGAGGAAGAGCACCAGCAGTCGCAGGGCCCAATCCCTCAGGATTTTCCTTCTCTTTTTTTTAAAAAAAAAAAAAATTGGCTGGGGGTGGGGAGTGGGGACCTTTCTGGTTAGGGTTTTCTCTAGCAGGCCCTAAAAAGAATGCATGAAGAGGCAGGATTCATATGTTAAGTAAGATTGGTGTGACCCCTATGAATCCTTTAATGTCCCAATTTCCCCTGCCTTTTCCATTTTTCCTAATTTTGCCACAGAAATGTCCTAAATATTTGCTTTTCTACAACAATCATCTTTTGTGCTTGTATTCCCTCAATTGCCCAGCAATTTGAAATATATGACACTGCAAGCACTGAACTCATGTATATTTTCCTGAGTCATAAAAGCATAAGTCAATTACAAAATGCATAGGAGGTTGTGTATCTCTAAGTGAACCATCTGACTAACTTTCTTCATCTATTTCTCCATACCTCTGTATATTGGAACCTAGATAATGAAATGATTTCCCTGGAGCATTTGTACACAATCAAGAGATGTAACACAATGATGTTGACAGCAGGAAAAAATGCTCAATGCCTATAAACCTTTATAATCCTCCCAGATTGGCAGGGCATACTTAATCACATCTTACGGAACTGAAAATCATGCTGATTAAGACTTCAGAATTAGCATTTCTCCTTGCATAATAATTGTCCAACTTCTATTTGGTAAGATAGATGAACCCAAAATCATCCATGTGGTTATTTAAAAAAAAGTAGGTAAATCAAAACAATGAGCCTGATCAATGAGGCTAAAGGACTATAGCATGGCTGGCTAAATATGGTTCTAGCATGTGGCAAGCAAAAGCAGGCCCTGATGGCTTTGAACACAAGTAGCTATTCTGCATGTTTAAACTGAATGTAGTGACACATAGAGGCAACTATAAGTTCCGAATAATACAAAAAGAGCAACATCAAATAGCTAAAATGATGGAAGCCAGATTTGCTTATGGCTTGGTCCCCGGTCTCCTATTACATGTACATGAGAAAGGCACGTTATGATTCACAGTGTGTCACACAAGAATAGGAGATAAGATCCTCCAAATTGATAAGAATATAGAATATAAGATCCATTCTGGTTGTAATGCTTCCTCCAAATTGACATCTATCGCACTAATACTATGGAGAATGTGAAAAACTATGATACTTGTTGGGGATAAATCCCGCTCCTGCCGAAGCCCGGCCCGACGCTCAGCCCAATGAACCAGTAGCCGCTGAAGAGCTTTAGCGCCAGGCGCCAGGCCGAGCCCCTACCACGGCCGAACTGCCTAGAGGCCGAACTCCCCTGCGCCAAGCTCCGGGCCGAACCCCCTCCACCCGCCGAACTTCCCACGGCCGAGCTCCTTCGGACCGACCCCAGGCGAGCCCATGCAGCCGAACTCCTTCGGACCCCACGGCCGAACTCCTTCGGACCGACCCCAGGCGAGCCCATGCAGCCGAACTCCTTCGGACCGACCCCAGGCGAGCACATGCAGCCGAACTCCTTCGGACCGACCCCAGGCGAGCCCATGCAGCCGAACTCCTTCGGACCGACCCCTGGCGAGCCCATGCAGCCGAACTCCTTCGGACTTCCCACGGCCGAACTCCTTCGGACCGACCCCAGGCGAGCCCATGCAGCCGAACTCCTTCGGACTTCCCACGGCCGAACTCCTTCGGACCGACCCCAGGCGAGCCCATGCAGCCGAACTCCTTCGGACCCCACGGCCGAGCTCCTTCGGACCGACTTCAGGCGAGCCCAAGTGGCCGAACCCCTTCGGACCGACCCTAGGCGACCGAACTCCTCAGCGAGCCCTGGCCGAACCAACTAGCAACCGAAGTCCTTCAACTGGCCAGCCGAGCTTCTTCGGGCCTCTCAGCAGTCGAACTCCTCGGCAACCGTCCCGCGGCCGAACTCTACAGATGGCCGACCCTTCAGCCAGACGAACTCCCCCAGCTTCCCCCTCGGCCGAACTCTGTTACAAGTCCGAACTCCATTGGACGAACTGTCGCCTGCAGCAAGACCGGACGGCGCCTTCCTCTCCGTACCGGACTCCATGCGGCCGACGACTCGCCAGTATGGCTCCCACGACCTACCGGACGACGCCTTCCTCTCCGTACCGGACTCCATGCGGCCCACGGCTCACCGGTATGGCTCCCACGATCTACCGGACGACGCCTTCCTCTCCGTACCGGACTCCATGCGGCCCACGACTCGCCGGTATGGCTCCCACGATCTACCAGACGACGCCTTCCTCTCCGTACCAAACTCCATGCTGCTCGACGACTCTCTGCCAGACGGCACAGCCGTCACCATCAACTAAGCTCCGCTATAAAAGGACCCCTCCCGACATACTAAGGCTAAGCTCTCTGAACTCTCGACTCTCTAAGCTCCCCTCCACATCTCTAAGCTCCGGAACTCATTCCGAGCACTCCATTACTGTTGGCCGGAAACTAACTTGACCGTCGGAGGGTCCTGCCGGAGCCACCACCCCACCGGTTCCGGACGGGACTTCGTTTTGCAGGTCCCCGGCGGCGCCCAGCGGCCTCGATTGCGGCGACCTCCGGCGGCGACGGATTTCTGCACCAACAGATTGGCGCTAGAAGGAGGGCCTGAACCTTCGAGGTTTCCTTGTTCTTAAAGGAGTGCTCGGCGACGATTTCCTTCTCCTGCTCCGGATCTCTCTTCTCCCTCTTCAGTATTCCTTTTCTGGAAAGAAAAATGCCCCCCAGAAGAGCCTCGACCCGGAGGTCGGCAGCCTCCGCGGCCCGATCCCGTTCGGGTCCGTCCGCTCCCACTCCGGCCCCGGCGACACGGGCCCGCTCCGTACCCGCGGTGGATGCGGAGCGGTTCGATCTGCTTGCCCAGCAGGTCCGCGATCTTACGGAGGCGGTGCGGGAGGTGCCAGGCCACGCATTCGCGAGGTCCGGCGCCCACTCGACCGGCGCGGGGTTCCCCGGAGCCCGGGAACCCAGTCCAGGAGCGACCGATGTGGGCTACCCGACCTCCGGCCCTCGGGAGAGAAGGGCAGCCGGCAAGGAGCCCCTGGTCGGACCGCGGCTCGACCCAGGGAGAGGCTTCACACCTATTCCGCGAGAAGACCTTGGGGATTAAGGATCGCGAAGACTTCCTGGATCAAAGGCTCTTGGAGATGGGACGACGCATAGAAGAACTTCGTCATACTCCTTCCTCCCGCGGTAACGATATTTGCACTGATCCTCCCTTCTCACAGAAAATTATGCAGGAACAGGTACCGCCGAACTTCAAGCTTCCGCATTTTGAAAGCTACGATGGGACCACCGACCCGGTCGACCATTTGGAGGCCTTCAGGACAACGATGTTGCTCCATGGCACGCCTGATGCCATTTTTGTGTCGGGCTTTCCCTTCTACCCTCAAAGGAGCTGCCAGAAATTGGTACTCGACGCTCAAGCCGAGAACCATCTTATCGTTTGACCAGATGAGTCAACAATTCGCGGCCCACTTTGCCAGCAGCAAACGGCCGCGCAGAGGCTCGGATTCCTTGTTGGCCATCAGGCAAAAAGAGGGGGAACCCATCCGGGCTTACGTCACCCGGTTCAACGCTGCCGCGCTGGCTGGAAGTCCGGAACCTGGACCAATCAGTTGCTATGGCCGCACTCAAGGGCGGCCTTCAGAAGAACGACCTGTTGTTCTCCCTGGAAAAGAAATATCCCAGGGATTTTGCTGACATGCTAGCTCGGGCCGAAAGCTATGCCCGGGCAGAGGAGGCTTTTGAGGCCAAGGATAATGAGGCTCGCGACAAGCGACGAGTAGGCAGAGCGGGAAGGCCCGCCGAAGAAAGAAAGCGCACCGAAGCTTGGCCGCGCTCCCGAACTCCCCCTGGTCGCGGGCGAGCCCGGACTCCACCTCAGGCTCGGGGGCGGGAAGCCACAGACGGAAGGGCACACCGAAGTCCCCCCCGACGCCGAAGTCCCCTCCGGCGCCGAAGTTCCCCCCGGCGCCGAGGTTCTCCCCCGCGACGAGGTTCATCTCCACGCCAAGGTTCTCCCCTCCGGCGGCGTTTTCACAGCTACGCCCCCCTCAACACCCCGAAGGCTCAAGTGCTGCTGGAGATCAAGAGACGACTTCCGGAGTCGGAGAGAATGCGTTCCCATCCCAGAAAACGCAACCCCAACAGTAGCACGAGCAAAGTCAAAGGCCCCGTCCACCAAGGACGGGATGGGGGGAGAAGCGAGGACGACGGTCCTCATGTGCCCCCACAGCCGGCTAGGAACAGGAGGAGAACCTCGTCCTAGCGTGAGCAAAGTCGAAGGCCCCGTCCACCAAGGACGGGATGGGGGGAGAGGCGAGGACGACGGTCCCCATGTGCCCCCACAGCCCGTTGGGAACAAGAGGAGAACCTCGTCCTGACGTGAGCAAGGTCCAAGGCCGAGCCCCAGAGTCTACGGCAAGCTTCACTGCAGAAGACGAGGTCTCCTTTGGACCTCAGCTTCAACTTCGGTGTCAGCATCAGCGGGAGACGGGATCTCCCCCAAGCGATCATAACCTTGACTGCAAAAAAGGAGGTCTCCCCCGAATCGACTTCGGTTGATTTAGGCAATGTCGACTCCGACCCTGATCACGGGGGGCGACATTGACCCCGGCCTCAACATCGGCTTCACCAATTTTGGCTGGAAACGAGTCCCACTTCAACTTCAGCGTCAATATTGGCTGGAGATGAGATCTCCCCCGAGCTTCAGCTGCAACAAATGCGGAGCCTGGAAGAAGACTTCGGCAGCCGCCTGTTTTGGTACTCCCTTCCTTCAATTTTTGAACTCGGGAGTGGGGGGGCTACTGTTGGGGATAAATCCCGCTCCTGCCGAAGCCCGGCCCGACGCTCAGCCCAATGTAACCAGTAGCCGCTGAAGAGCTTTAGCGCCAGGCGCCAGGCCGAGCCCCTACCACGGCCGAACTGCCTAGAGGCCGAACTCCCCTGCGCCAAGCTCCGGGCCGAACCCCCTCCACCCGCCGAACTTCCCACGGCCGAGCTCCTTCGGACCGACCCCAGGCGAGCCCATGCAGCCGAACTCCTTCGGACCCCACGGCCGAACTCCTTCGGACCGACCCCAGGCGAGCCCATGCAGCCGAACTCCTTCGGACCGACCCCAGGCGAGCACATGCAGCCGAACTCCTTCGGACTTCCCACGGCCGAACTCCTTTGGACCGACCCCAGGCGAGCCCATGCAGCCGAACTCCTTCGGACCGACCCCTGGCGAGCCCATGCAGCCGAACTCCTTCGGACTTCCCACGGCCGAACTCCTTCGGACCGACCCCAGGCGAGCCCATGCAGCCGAACTCCTTCGGACTTCCCACGGCCGAACTCCTTCGGACCGACCCCAGGCGAGCCCATGCAGCCGAACTCCTTCGGACCCCACGGCCGAGCTCCTTCGGACCGACTTCAGGCGAGCCCAAGTGGCCGAACCCCTTCGGACCGACCCTAGGCGACCGAACTCCTCAGCGAGCCCTGGCCGAACCAACTAGCAACCGAAGTCCTTCAACTGGCCAGCCGAGCTTCTTCGGGCCTCTCAGCGGTCGAACTCCTCGGCAACCGTCCCGCGGCCGAACTCTACAGATGGCCGACCCTTCAGCCAGACGAACTCCCCCAGCTTCCCCTCGGCCGAACTCTGTTACAAGTCCGAACTCCATTGGACGAACTGTCGCCTGCAGCAAGACCGGACGGCGCCTTCCTCTCCGTACCGGACTCCATGCGGCCGACGACTCGCCAGTATGGCTCCCACGACCTACCGGACGACGCCTTCCTCTCCGTACCGGACTCCATGCGGCCCACGGCTCGCCGGTATGGCTCCCACGATCTACCGGACGACGCCTTCCTCTCCGTACCGGACTCCATGCGGCCCACGACTCACCGGTATGGCTCCCACGATCTACCAGACGACGCCTTCCTCTCCGTACCAAACTCCATGCTGCTCGACGACTCTCTGCCAGACGGCACAGCCGTCACCATCAACTAAGCTCCGCTATAAAAGGACCCCTCCCGACATACTAAGGCTAAGCTCTCTGAACTCTCGACTCTCTAAGCTCCCCTCCACATCTCTAAGCTCCGGAACTCATTCCGAGCACTCCATTACTGTTGGCCGGAAACTAACTTGACCGTCGGAGGGTCCTGCCGGAGCCACCACCCCACCGGTTCCGGACGGGACTTCGTTTTGCAGGTCCCCGGCGGCGCCCAGCGGCCTCGATTGCGGCGACCTCCGGCGGCGACGGATTTCTACACCAACAATACTTATTCACGATCAAAGAGGAAGAATGTACATTGAGACTAAAGGAAGATCATACAAGTATGGGTCATGGACCAAACCACAAGCATATTAGGTGAAGGTCAGTTTGGACGAAGCACTAGAACTTGACAATTTAAGTAGCAGATGAACCAGACACCAGGCTACTGTACCAACCTGGTGAAGAGTCAGTACCAAATTGTGTAGAAACATGGTTCATAGATGAACCAGACATTTTGATTTGACTTAGTCCGTACCAATTGGTACTGACCTGTATCTAGTGGTATAGAGTAGAACCTTCCAACTTTCCCGGGTACTATTTTGTAGAGAGTGAAAATTTGTTGTGTTTTGAAAGGGAGAGAGGGTAAGGGGAGGGGGTGGTCCTCCTAGTTCTCAAGATCTGACCATCTGAAGAGTGAATTGGGATAAGAGGAGCCTAGAATTGCTTTTAGAAAGATAACCACTCTTCCTTCCCCCATTTCTTTTGCCACATAAAAAAGTTGTCTAAAACTTTTTAAAAAAATACAGGGAAATAATGCCAAATTTTCTTCTTTTGATGTGATTTCTTGGTTATAGGACAAGATTTTATGTACTGGATTGTATTGGTCTTTACCACATGCGCTGTACCATATCGTAGGGAACTAGTACATACAAGGGCTTGATGCAGTACTGTATGGACACATGGTTTGTGTGTTGTTCTAACGTAAAACCTTTAAAATGTGCTAGTAGGAAAGCACATGACACACAATAGTTTGCATATTGCACTGATAAGGTGCTCATATGCGACCTGATTCCATGTAAATCTTTATTTCAAAGAATTTTCATTCCCTAAATTGCATTATAAAGTAAAAAAAAATATTTGTACTAGAAAATGGTAGAATGTTAGTGCTGTGGATGAGCATGCACGGTCATTTTTAGATGTTCTAGGGCCTAGAACCCTAAAACACCATTAATACTAGAAAAAAATACTTATAAAAAATAGAAGAAACCAATCAACAAAAAAAATAAAAAACAATTTTTAGTGTACTGGTATGGGAATAGCATGGCCCAACATATGACATGTCTATACATACTAATCTAGTGCCCAAGTGACATAGGGTTTGGTATTGGAACTTTAAGATATTGTTAAAAAATCATCCAACAAGTTAAAGTTGGAGAAATGGAGAAAAAAGGATATTTTAGGAGTCCATGAAACCATATGCTTCAAAGAAATTATCCATAAAATTGTGATATAAGCCACACACAAATAATCACTAGAAAATTTCAAATTACAACAAGAAAAGGTTAAACTGAATGTATTTGCTACTTTTAAGGGGGGCTGCAACTCAGGTTGTTTGGGTTAAGGGTAAACTCAAACCCAACCCAATCCAGTCTCAGGTTGGGATTTCTCTAACCCACCCAACACAACCCCCTATCAAGCTAAATTTGGATCGAGATGGGTTGGGTTATGCTAAATTAATTGATTTCGATTGGGTCAAACATCAATTTAAGATAGTGACAAGTTTAAAACGTTTTTTGTTTGACTAAAGCCTCAACCATTCATCAATTTTTATGATGCACTGACTCATAATTTAACATGACTAAACATTTATATAAACATGTAAATAATCCATATCAAACATAAATATGGGTTTGGTTGAGTTCAAGTTGGGTCAGGATCGAGTTCAGGTGGGTTTGAAGGTCAACCCTGACCAAACCCTACTTGAGGTCTGGTTAGGATTTTTTTTGTTTTTAGCCCAAACAAACCCAAATTTCTAAAACTTCAACCTAAATCTGCCTAATGATTTGGTTGGGTGAGCAGGTTTGGTTAAGCCCAACCTAAGTTGCATCCCCCAGTTTCAAGGATTTTAGTGCTGCTTAAGACCATGCTATTATTGTACAATGCATATCATATATGCTGACATGATATAGAAGGTGAATATGAGTATTGACGCATTTGACACCTTCTGGCATCCTTATCCTGTACTAGTGTGTCATCCCCAACTTGAATAAAATAGTGACTTTTAGTAAGTTTGTCATTGATTATGTTTTCTGATATTGTGCCAAAGCCTACTGGTTCCAGCAGGTATTGCATGGAAGATGGAACAATATGAGCCAATATGAGTTAACACTTGGTTTAATTGCATATTGATCCAGAGGAACTGCTTTAAGTCAATTAGTTTTCTTCTGCTGGCTCAGATATTACTTTTCATCTCCCGAATTTCCTGATATATAAGGAGTTTCTTTTTTGCTTTTAATTACATTAACATAGTGCCAAGTTATGGAAGTTTGCAGGATAGAGATTCAAAATTTGGAATATATATGCTTGGTGAATGCATATCATCAAAAACATAGCATCATTAATGTATGATTAATATGGTAAATAATCTAGTTAGTAGATTTTTTCTTGCTCTGTAAGTTGTCATTGAGAAGCTAGGTCAGTTGCAAGCCTCAGGGCTAACTCAAGACAAGATATTTCAATCTATGTTAACATTAGTGTCCCGTATCTTTCCATAATTTTATGTGCCAATGCTTGGTGTAATCCAACATGGTGAATCATATAATACTAGCCTGTATTACCATGAGCACAGGATACACCATACTTTAGTTCTTGATTATCACATGAGTGACACCACCATAAGTTAGAGATGCTTATCCAAGATAAGTTTACATATATCAAAATGAGAATTAACAACAACAAAAAATATTAATAAAATTGATTATAACACTTATTATAACACATCATTTACATTACCAACCAGGATTTTTTTTCCCTAGAATAATAAATACTTGGCACTCAAGAACAAGGGAATAAAATATGCGGCAAATTTCAGCTCATACGCGCATATAATGAATTTATTGTAATAATTTCATGCATATAATCTTTTTTCATTTCTAACTCATGAGCATAGTCTATCCAAAAAGTTTCACTGGTATACAAGGAGAGGAAAAAAAACCATACTTGAGGAAGTACTAAAATATTCAGAACAAAATTGAAGATATATTAATATGTTGAATTAACTATAGTTTTTTTTTCTTTTTTTTGATGTCAATAGATTAAGATATCATAAATAAGATTTGGCAGGACAAGCTAGACATAGTGGGAAATGAATACTTGGAATTAGATCTTCCAGTACCAAATTAAGCCCTATTGGCTTATCTATACTTTATAGATGATCATGAAACTTCTACACCAGCAAACTAGGATCATGCTACTACACTAATGTTCGCAAAGCTAGAGGTAAAACCACTAAGAGGTGATGTTTTTCTCAAGGCACGGGCATGTGGTAAGGTTTTGGCTTAGGACATGAGCACCTGGGTGGAGTATGGACACATGTTTCATACTCAATCATATGCAACCAAATTGCCAGGACAAGCTGATTGTAGGGACATGAATTAATTCCCAGCCATAAGAAAAAACCTCTGCTTACCATTTTTTGCTAATATCTACAAATTTGCACAAAACTACATGGGATCACCACTCATTTGGTAAATTTTTTCTGAGATTCCATTTTAGCATGTAGATGTTATTGCTTATCCAATGGCAAAATGGATGGACTGACAAGTGCAATGATGTGGATTTGGATCCTAGGAAAGCCATTTTATGCCAAAAAAAAAAAAAATGAAGAAGCCCAAAGGTTTTGTCTATCCTCAATTTGCCCGTCCCAGGATCCCAAATTGCAGGGACCATAATTGGTAATGTACTTTGAGGGGGATCATTGCTTGGTAGAATGGTAAAAGGCTTGGGCTGACAAGTGCAATGGCAGTTTGGGTCCTATGCCAGTTATTTGTGAGAAAAAAAAGGCCAAAGGTTATGTTTATCCCTAGTTTGCCCCTCCTTGGACCTCGGATTGCGGGACCATAACTAGATAATATGCTACTTTTTCTATTTTTGGCAAGGTGAATATATTGTTCCTTGAATATAATTAATTTTTCAGAATTAAACTTCTTTGACTAGGTAGCATGGCAATTTTCAATATATTGCAACAAAAAATGGAGAGCTTTTATGGTTGGCAATTTGGACTTGTGTGAGAGAGAGGGGGCGAAAGGGAGGGAGGGCGAGGAAGAGGGGGGCTGTGGGGGTGAGATGAAACCGAAAATTGTTATCAACGTGATGTTGAAATGACTTCCTATCTAATAGTTAACAAAATAGGCAAAGAGAAGCTTAGCGAATCTAATATTAAAAACAACCATGAAGTAAAAGAAAAAATCAGGCATTGAAAAAAATGAAGCACATGAGATATAAGGAAAAAAGGTGGAAGAGATAATTCAACAAACAGCACAACAGCCACAACTCCAAAAATATTGAAAATGGGAGGATATGAGAATAAAGATGCATATTAGCATAATCACAAGTTGCAATATTCAAATATCTCGGTCTCTCTAACCATACATGAATTTTACTGATGTGATGATCATCTAGTTAGTCATTCAACTTTTAAAAATAAGGCATCTGTTGGTGCAGAATTTGGCCAACGCCGGATCGAGCTGAAGTTGAAGAAGAAGAGGTCGCCGTTGGTGACCTACAAAACAAAGTCCCATCTGGAGTTGGTGGTGGTGGCTCCGGCAGGACCCTCCGACAATCAAGTCAGCTCTTCTGGCCAACAGAAATGAAGTGTGCAGAAAAGAATTCAGTAGAGTTTTGGAAAGAAGAAGAGAGCTTAGAGAAAACATATCTGGAGGGTCCTTTTTATAGACGGAGCATATAGCAGGCTGATAGTGACAACCATAATCGTCCGATAGCGAGCCGCTCGGGACCGCCTGTAACAGACTGATAGTGATAGCCATAACCGTCCGATAGTGGGCCGCTCGGAGCCGCCTATAGTAGACTGATAGTGATAGCCATAACCGTCCGGTAATGGGCCGCTCGGGGCCACGTGGAGTTCGTTACGGAGAGAGGTGTCCATTGTCGTGATGTGTCCATTCGTCGAGATTTAATAGTCGAAGTTTGAAGAAAGCAGGCGTTGGTTGGTGAAGAGCTTTGACATACATCAATTCCAGCGGAGTTCGGACTCCTAAAGAAAATACAGCTAGAGGGGATCATCCGGAAGGAATACTACTTAAAATCTGAAAGTAATTCACTGAAGAAATTCGGATGGAGTTCGACTAATGGAGAAGTCCAGAAGGAGTCCGACTGGTAGAAAAATCCGATTGAAGGAGAAGTCCGAAAGGGGTCCGACTGGTGGAAGAATCCGACTGAAGAAGAGATCCGTAAGGAGTTCGGCTCCTGAAGGAATCCGAGTGAAGGAGAGGTCCGGAAGGAGTTCGGCTTCTGAAGGAATCCGACTGAAGGAGAGGTCCGGAAGGAGTTCGGCTCCTAGAGAAATCCAACTGAAGGAGATGTCCGGAGGAAGTTTGACCGCTGGAGGAAGAATTTTCGATCAAAACTCTTTCGTGATTACCAATTATATTAGGCTAAGCATTAGACTGGACTTTAGCGGGTGCGGAATTTATAACCATCCGGAAGGAATACTACTTGAAATCTGAAAGTAATCCACTGGAGAAATCCGGATGGAATTCGACTGATGGAGAAGCTCAGAAGGAGTCCAACTAGTGGAGAAATCCGACTGAAGGAGAAGTCCGGAAGGAGTTCGGCTTCTGAAGGAATCCGACTGAAGGAGAGGTCTGAAAGGAGTTCGACTGCTGGAGGAATTTAACTGAAGGGGAGGAATCCGGATGGAGTTCGACTGATGGAGAAGGCTAAAAGAAGTTCAGCTGTTGGAGAAAGAATTTTCGATCGAAGCTCTTCCGTGATTACCAATTACATTAGGCTAAACATCAGTCTGGACTTCTACAGAAGCGGGATTTATAACCATCCGGAAGGAATACTACCTGAAATATGAAAATAATCTGCTAGAGGAATCCGGATGGAGTTCGACTGATGGAGAAGCCCAAAAGGAGTCCGATTGGTGAAGAAATCCGATTGAAGGAGAAGTTCGGAAGGAGTTTGGCTGCTGGAGGAATTTGACTGAAGGAGAGAAATCCGGATGGAGTTCGACTGATGGAGAAGGCCGGAAGAAGTTCGATTGCTGGAGGAAGAATTTTCGATCAAAGCTCTTCCGTGATTATCAGTTACATTAGGCTAAGCATCAGACTGAACTTCGACGGAAGCGAAGTTTATCCCCAATAATAATTCCTCCACTCTCGAGTTCGAATTTCGAAGGATGGGAGTACAAAAAAGATGACTGCCGAAGTTCTTTTCCGGGCTCTGCATCCGTTGAGATTGAAGATCTTATCTCCTATTGATGTTGGAGCTCGAAGGCGATCTTATCTGCAGTCGAGGTTGAAGGAGATCTTATCTCCTATTGATATTGGAGCTCGGAGGAGATCTTATCTCCAGCCGAGGTTGAAGGAGATCTGATCTTTTGTTGAAGGGTTGGAGCTTATGAGAGATCTTATCTCCAGCCGAGGTTGAAGGAGATTTTATCTCCTGTTGATGTTGGAGCTCGAGGGAGATCTTATCTTCAACCGAGGTTGAAGAAGATCTGATCTTCTGTTGAAGGGTTGGAGCTCAAGAGAGATCTCATCTTCAGCTAAGATTGAAGGAGATCTTATCTCCTATTGAGGTTGAAGGAGATCTTATCTCTTATTGAAGTTGAAGCTCGAAAGAAGGGAGTAAAAAAAGCGATGGCCGAAGTCTGATCCCGGGTTCCCACGCTTGCTGCTTGTTGCGGACGCCGAGTTCTTTGTGGATGCCGGGCCTGTTGTGGACGTCGAACTAGGACCTCTCTTACAAACCAGGATAAGATTCTGCCTTTCGTATTTGACATAGTCAGGTTGTCGTGAAAAAACGTGTTAGAATTCTCCACCGAGCTTCTTCCTTCTCCACGTCTTTGGCCTACGAGGTTCTGACTTTTGCTCATGTTAGGACGAGGTTTTCCTCCCGTTCCTAACAGACGGCAGAGACACATTAGGACCGTTGTCGGAACCTTTCTTCTCACCTCATCTAAAATGAACGAAGCCTTCGACTTTGCTCACGTTAGGACGAGGTTCTCCCCCTTTTCTCGTCTAAAACGAACAAGGCCTTCGACTTTGCTCACGTTAGGACAAGGTTCTTCTCCTGTTCCTAATGGGCGGCAGGGGCATATTAGGGCCGTTGTCGAGGCCTCTCTTTTCACCTCGTCTAAAATGAACGAGGCCTTCGACTTTGCTCACGTTAGGACGAGGTTCTCCTCCTGTCCTCGAATGAGCTGTAGGGGCACATTAGGACCGTTGTTAGAGCCTCTCTCCTGATCTCTTCATTTCCGCAGCTTGTTGGGAACTTCATCTTTAGATAATAAGTTGATACCACTGCTTGAAGCGCGTTTAACCTAGGTCGACTGAGAATAGCATTGTAGGCGATGGAGTCTTTATGATTAGAAAATCGACCTATGCCTTAACTAGCTTCGGACGTTGCCCTGCAGTCACAGTTAAAGTTATTATGCCCTCAACTAGCACAGCATCGCTAGTGAAGCCTACCAATGAGGAGTTTATAGGTCCCAAGTGGTTATTGAGTAAGGACATTTTTGAGAAAGCATCATAAAATAAAACATCAACCGAGCTTCTATTATCCATCAAAACACGGCGTACATCATAGTTGGCAATGTTTAAAGAGATTACAACCGTGTCATTGTACGAGAACTGGACTCCTTGAGCATCCTCGTCGGTGAAAGCGATGGGCTCTTTAGTTCTCTGCCTCTTCATTAGTCCTTCAGATTCGCTGGCCTCTTCACGCCGAAGTTCCCCAGAGATAGTGTTGATGATGCCAAGAGGTGGCTGATCTTCTTGTTGTTCCTTCCTCCTTGGTGATTTTGACTGTGGCAATGCTCTCGACCGATCTTCTCTTGCTTCAAGCCGGTGTCTGAGAAATCGATCCAGCTGGCCTCTCCTGATGAACTCCTCGATCTCGCCTTGGAGCTAAATGCATTCTTCAGTATCGTGACCGTGGTCACGATGGTAGAGGCAGTATTTGCTAGGATTGCGCTTGTCGAGGTGAGTGCGTATCCTTTCAGACCTCGGTAGTTGCTCTTTGATCTCCATCAATACTTGCATTTTTGGAGCATTGAGGGGGGTGTAATTGTGAAACCTTCTGAGAGAAGAACTTCTTCATGCTCTTTTGTCAGGACTTCTTTGACGACGAGCTCGAGAAGGAGTTCGGGCTCGCTTGCCCTCGGGGGCAGTCCGTGAGCACGGCCGAACTTCATTCGGCCCTCCACCAGCTGCGGATTTATTAGACTTGCCCGCCCGCCGCTCTCCTGTGGCTTCCTCATCTTTCAATTTGAAGGCTTCTTCCGTTCGGGCATATCCCTCAGTCCGAGCTAGCAAATCGGCAAAGTCTCTGGGATACTTCTTCTCCAGAAAGAACAACAAATCATTTTTCTGAAGGCCGTCCTTGAGTGTGGCCATTGCAACAGACTGGTCCAGGTTTTGGACCTCTAATGCAGCAGCATTAAACCGGATGACATAAGCTTGGATAGATTCTTCCTCCTTTTGCTTGATATTCATTAGAAAATCCGAACCTCGGCATGGACATCGGCTGCTGACGAAGTGAGCCACAAATTGATGGCTCATCTGGTCAAAGGAGAAGATTGTACCTGGCCTCAATGTTGAGTACCAGTTTCTTGCTGCTTTCTTCAAGGTAGACAGAAAAGCTCGGCATAAGATGACGTCTGGTGCGCCATGGAGCAGCATCATAGTTCGAAAGGCCTTCAAGTGATCGACTAGATCAGAGGTTCCGTCATAGCTTTCAAATTGGGGGAGTTTGAAGTTCGACGGAACGGACTCTTGCATGATTCGAAGAGAGAAAGGAGGATCGATGCAGATGTCATGATGAGCCGGGATGACGTGGTGGAGCTCCTCAATCCGTCGGTCCATCTTCCGCAGTTTCTGATCGAGGACGTCATCTCGGTCGCAGACCTTAGAAGGCTTCCAACTGTAGATGGAAAAGGTCTCTTCCGGAGAAGAATCATGATCCGAACAAGATTCCTCTACTCTCTATTTTCCCTTTCCAAGGGCGACGGGTATGCTAGCCCAAGTGCTCCTCCTTGAGATCAGTTCTTGACATCCTAATGGCGGGTTTTCCAACGGACCCGCCATCGGGGGCTGCCGCATGGCTTGCACTATTTCGATAAGGCTCTAAATCTGCTGCATCAGCAGGTTAAACTGCTCCGGATCTATCATGGCCGTCAGTGGAGATGGAGGTTGAAGCACCGATGATGGAGCAGGAATGGACGAATCTGGCAGTAAAAGCGGTAGATCTCCGAGTAGTCGCCTTCTTTGGAGGCATTTCTTGAGATTGAGGGAGAGGATGGAGATGAACCTTGAAGAAGAAGATCCACAGGATTAACTGAGCACTCCTTTAAGAATAAGGTACCTCAGGAACAGAGGGCCCTTCCTCTAGCGCCAATCCTATTGGTGCAGAATCTGATTGACGTCGGATCGAGCTGGAGTTGAGAAAGAAGAGGTCGCCGTCGGTGACCTGCAAAATAAAGTCCCGTACGGAGTCGATGGTGGTAGCTCCGGCAGGATCCTCCGACGATAAAGTCAGCTCTTCTGACCAACAGAAATGGAGTGTTCAAGAAAGAATTCAACAGAGTTTTGAAAAGAAGAAGAGAGCTTAGAGAAAACATATTTTGAGGATTCCTTTTTATAGACGGAGCCTATAGCAGGCTGATAGTGACAGCCATAACCATCCGGTAGCGGACCGCTTGGGGCCGCCTGTAGCAGACTGATAGTGACAGCCGTAACCGTCCGATAGCGGACCGCTCGGAGCCGCCTATAGCAGACTGATAGTGACAGCCGTAATCGTCCGATAATGGGCCGCTCGGGGCCACGTGGAGTTCGTTACGGAGAGAGGTGTTCGTTGTCGTGATGTGTCCGTTCGTCGAGATTTAATAGTCGAAGTTTGAAGAAAGCAGGCGTTAGTTGGTGAAGAGCTTTGACATACATCAATTCCAGTGGAGTTCAGACTCCTAAAGAAAATACGGCTAGAGAAGATCATCCGAAAGGAATACTACTTGAAATCTGAAAGTAATCCGCTGGAAGAATCCGGATGGAGTTCGACTGATGGAGAAGTCCAGAAGAAGTCCGACTGGTGAAAAAATCCGACAGAAGGAGAAGTCTGGAAGGAGTTCGGCTCCTGAAGGAATCCGACTAAAAAGGAGGTCCGAAAGGAGTTCGGCTCCTGGAGGAATCCAACTGAAGGAGAAGTCCGGAGGAAGTTCGGCCGTTGAAGGAAGAATTTTCAATCGAAGCTCTTTCGTGATTACCGGTTATATTAGGCTAAGCATCAGACTGGACTTCGGGGGGAGCGGGGTTTATAACCATCCGAGAGGAATACTATTTAAAATCTGAAAGTAATCCACTGGAGAAATTCGGATGGAGTTCGACTGATGGAAAAGCCCAGAAGGAGTCCGACTAATGAAGAAATCCGACTGAAGGAGAAGTCCGGAAGAAGTTCGACTCCTAGAGGAATCCGACTGAAGGAGAGGTCCGGAAGGAGTTCGGCTGCTGAAGGAATTTGACTGAAGGAGAGGAATCTAGATGGAGTTCGACTGATGGAGAAGGCCATAAGGAGTTCGGCTACTGGAGAAAAAATTTTCGATCAAAGCTCTTCCGTGATTACCAATTACATTAGGCTAAGCATTAGACTGGACTTCGATCGGAGCGGAGTTTATCCCCAACAACATCCATCTAGACTTGGCTCACCTAAGGTACCTAGTTGTGCCCTTGGTTAAAAATGGATTAGGTAAAAGCTTGACTTGTTCATGGGTTGGCCTGGGTTAGGTTCGGGATGACAAGCTACAACCTACAAGATCATTCTACCTTTTGTAATCACTGCTTGATCTCTCCGCTCCATGAACTTGCACCTCACAACCATCATTGTGAACCTTAGTTCTACCTCAACATTGCCATTCAACCATGTTATCATCCCTTTGCCTATCGTCTAGGCCCAACAAGGACCCTTCACCTCCTTATCCCTCTCCATCCTAGTCTCCTCTTCCTCTCTCCCCTGGGTTGGCTAAATGGTTTAGTTATGGCTCAATAAAACTAACTAGCCTCTAATTAGTCATTCAACCCAACGAGCAAGATGGTTTTGGTTACTATAGGGGCCATTTTGGCTTGCTATTTGAAATAAATTAATTGAAGCCAAATTTAACACATCACCATCTCAACATAAGTTTCACCTATCATCCACAAATGGCCAAGTACCACAATAACAAAGTGCTCATGAGACTGATACTTTCCTTAAAATTTTTGAAAATGCTGTACAAAATGAAATGTCACAATATTTTTTTATACATATCCCTTTTTTTTTGGAGGTGCAGAATTCTTTTGCATCGAACTAGTTTATCGACCTTTTTGGAAATGAAAGAATGAAAAATGTCTTTGGACATAACAAAAGAAATATCCCATTCCATGAAAATATAAATTATTTCCAATTAGATAAAGGACAACGCATGATGCATAATTTTTAATTATAGATGACATGTTGTGATGCATTCCAACAAATTGGAAGGTGCAATCGAAGACATTTGTAAATTACAATGAATGATAATAAAAATCTGTGCAAGTAAAATTCTCATCGACTATGATTGTCCAATATGTATGCAATGAATCATGAGCCTCACCATCCTTTTCCTTTTAAATAATGATTCTTCTCAAGTTGGAAAAACAGGATTGCAAGTCTAGACTAAATAATAATGCAAAATAAATCTACAGCACTTTGTCACAAATGGCATACCTTTGTCATCTCCTTATTAAATTCTTGCATTGTAGCAGCCACTTCAGGAGCTTTCATAAGATTATTGACAAGCTTCATAACCTCAGCACTCTTGGACAGATGGCCTACAGTTCTGGCAGTTGCTGAAATTAAACCATGAACAAGAATCAGTCGATGTTCTGTTTAAAACTAAGGCAACATAAGCCAGTTGAAAATGTAAAATAAATGAAAAAATCACCAACAGTTATATTACAAGAGCAGAAAAAAGTATTTTAGCAGGGAAGATTCAACAATATTTTAAAACATTTACACTAGGTCAAGGTGTAATGGCATAAAAATAACATGAGGTGTTATCTCATTGCTGGATCTGCGGGCCATAAACAGTCTGTAGTCACATGTCATTGTTTTGGAAATTAAAGCAATGCATTAGTTAATTTCCATGTGGATTTCCTCCTTGACTATTGAAGCTGTAACATCTTATATAATAATCTTATATAATATATATATTCACAGACAAGTTCAATTTGAATTTCATATATTATCAGAAAACAGGTCATAATGCTTCAATCATAGTCTTGAACGTAAAGTATGAGAAACAGATGCTTATCCATATTGATAATTAAGGAACAAAATACAGCAAAAATTTTTAATGACATTAAACATTAATACTCCATAAAATAAATATGTCGCCTAAAAATACTCTGAAGGCAAAGTCTCTGTCATCTGTCCAATTGGTAAGAAGGAAAAGAAGGCCTATGCATGGTAATAAATGATAACATGAATACAAAAACCACTTCATCTATGAACTGGGCAATGCCCATTAGTCAAACCCTACATCTCCGCGAGGCAGGTTTTGAGTCAGAACTTGTGTGGTGCATCCCAACATTTGGATCTCGGTCATTTACCATGGTTGGTCTCCCTCCCTTTGTCTCGCATCAAAAACACTTTGGCCAATAAATAAACAATTTTATTTTCATAATGAATAATTAGTCCATTGGAAGGCATGAACACTGAGAAGCATGTCCCTGTCTGACTAGTTTATTCAAATGTAGTTCTGTCACTACAGATGATGAATAGTTCCACATCATGCGACCTCTTGAATATCTCTTTGGTTTGAATTGATTGGCCATGATGGACCACAATTAACCAACATTCTTTAAACAAGATCTCAAAAATATTTGAGTTAAGCAAAGGGAAACAAAATAATTAGTAATTTGCACAATCTTACATCTTATTTTCAGTACTCTGCTGGCTGCTATAAGTTTGAGAAAGTCTAAATATACTAGACATGTTTTATATTTTCTATGAAGTTGTATCTTCTGTCACTTTTACTTAATTCCATATTTTAAGACAGATACATAACAGTTAATTTTTCATTCATGCTCCAGAGTTATGTTTCACCAGCATAACAGACTAAAGGTAATAACTAATAAGGGAGATATAACGTGAGCAGGTAAAATAAATAGAAAATTACCAGATCTTCAAGCGTAAGGTGGCTTAGTTTGCGATAGGCAGAAATAAGCAAGTTCTCAGTATGGGAACCACATTTGACATCCAAAAACATGAGGCATAAATTTTGAAGTTCTTGGCTGATATGCCACAAGCAACAAGTCATCATGAGAATGAGTCCTGAATGTCTTCCACGCCTATTAGAGTTTGCAGATGATAGTTGATATTGCATTTTAGTGTTATGGATGATGCTGGTTTATCTTCTGATGGATTAGTTTAGGTCTCTATTTTACATATTGTGCAATTAAATCTCCTTTTCCACATATGTTCAAATATCTTAATGTACCCAAAAACTTGAATAAGAGTGAGCCATACAGATAAAAATCCTCACTTCCAATAGTCAAATTTCAGTATCCCAGGTGAAAGGAAAAGCTATTTTCACACTGGGTTTGAACATCATTAGAAGTCCCCATATTAAGCTCATGCTCTTATAAAATTGGTGAATGACAGAAGAACATAAGGTTTGATCTATTAAATATTTAACATTTGCATATATCTTGTTTGTCTACTTATTAAATAACAGGCCTAATGCAAAAATGCATCAAGAATGTACAGTACTGACATACCAACAAGTTCGCCAAGGTGCATAGAGATTGAATTCAGTTGTGCCTTATTTTCACAAAGATGGTTCACCGCTCGTCTTGATCTCACAATTTCCTTTGCGAGAGCCTGTATTAAGAAAAAAACTGGGTGCTAGTTGGAAAGAGAGTAGTAACTTACAAGGCAATTAATTAATAGCCAGTATAACTAAGATCCAAAAAGGCAGTAAACAGCTTGTTTGTTAAAAGAAGACTGGTTCAATTATGCAGAATTTATCAGGGGAAAAACAAGACTAGTCCACAACAAGTGTGAATAGAATAAATGGTTATTTAGTTTTGATGGGAATGATTGGTGCTTTACATTCAAGCCAACGACCTCTTCAAGTTATGAATTTTTACACTATAAATGAACATTCATCAATCGTCAATTCAAATTACGGATTTCAGCAACAAAAATGGCAATCTACCAAGACAGAAACTTAGTATCAGAAAAAACCACAAGCTATGGCTTGTATTTAAGTAAACAACCTCCAGTTTTGCAGACTTTTCTTCTTCATGGTGAAATATATATGACAGCTTATAACAAAGTAAAAATGAGAAAACAAAAAGATGGAACACTTTACTGGAAATTTCAATAAGAGTTGATCCCCCCCCCCCCCCCCCCCCCCCCCGGCCCGACCCAAACAAAAAAAAAAAGGGAAAAGCCAACTATTGTTTCTTCTTTCTTGTTCCCTTGTACAGTACAACAGGAGGCAAGCCTCCCTTGGGCTTGCCAAGCTTTCTATGCAGTCATCTCTAGTGTTTTCTTCTTTTTAATTTCATATGCTGACCTGCTGTAAATCAGTTTTACATTAAAACTTTCAGGTGGCAAACTATGATGGTATTATATAAATATGACTGGTTGAGAGTGAAGGGGCATCAACAGAGGTTGCATTTGGGGATACTTTCTTTCTTCATATGATACACTTTAATTTATAATATCTTCCTCCATCTTTTTGATGTGAACTCCCCACAACATCTCCCCCCTCCCCACCCCACCCCACCAAAACATTTCTTTCTTTCTTTTTGGATTGAGCACTGTATAAGCTTAACAACA
Organism: Cocos nucifera; assembly: GCA_006176705.1. Lineage (NCBI taxonomy): Eukaryota > Viridiplantae > Streptophyta > Magnoliopsida > Arecales > Arecaceae > Cocos > Cocos nucifera. The sequence continues at coordinate 73,620 of QRFJ01006390.1, read as the reverse complement.
GAAGATCGACCTATGCTTACCAATTGGTTCATCTGAATCCTCATGTGTTGTCCAGTGGCTCCCATCATAAGTTCTCAAACTTCAAAAAGGTATATTTGTGGCCTCTAAAATAAGGTCTGATCACTTATACAACTCCCAGGCTTCTTACCCAAAGAATCAATTAATTTGTGAGGACAATAATTAATATGAAACTCTGTCATAAGACATTGTTACACTAACTTTGTAACCAATATATTGGTTCAAAGCACATGCAATTTGTTCTTAACTGGTGTACTTGGAATCTAAAGTAGCAGATGCTAAAAAAAAGTTCAAAGCAGAGCATACAAGTACCTGCAGAACACAGCAGACAGGCTGTAACTTCCATAAAATTCAGTTAATTGCAGGAGTAGGCAATCATACTCAGGCTGTCATTCTTTGTTCTTAGGTTTACAAAACCAATAGTGAAAATAATGAGAAAGAAAATATGGAAACAACTTCTTTTAGCCCTCCTTTACACTATCACATGGAGATCAAATACTGCACAAGCCCATCACTTACTCAAATCTCCATGTTAATACCTCCTCCCTTCACATGTCTACCACTAAAACCAGTGAGAACCCTTAAAAGCTTCATGACTCCTATTTATCAATGCTTCATGTACATATCACTTCAAATCTATCAACTCTTAACAAATTTTGCCATTAATTAAGGTGAAAACAACTTTCTATCTGAAGATGCATGATCAAAATATCACCGATGTTGCTGCCAAAATGCAACAACCAAAGATTATTTCTCTTTCAAGGATTCATGCTGTAGTTGAAGCAAACCAATAGGATGAAGTTCCTCAAGGTTTGAGCGACAGCTGGGGAACCTCAAAGTCGCTTATGACACTGAAGATGTAGGGCACAAGTTTGGATACAAACTCCTGAACAGGTAAGTGAAGGGCAAAGGCAAAAGTACTGTAAGTACTGCCATTATCTCTTGCAATATTATAGACTCGCCTGAAGCTTTAAAGAAGTTATAGATGTGTTTGGAAAAGCTAGATGACACTGCTGCTGAAGTAGAAGGTTATGCTAAGCTTCTAAGTTGTATTAGTAGGGCAAAGCAAGGCAAGCATACCAGCCATTAAGATTTCAACCTAAACCAGCAAACAAGATATTTGGGCATGATGAGGAGCAGAATGTCATAATAGATATGTTACTAGAGTCAGGTTTGGATAACTCTGAGTCTAGTGATTAGAATATTCGTATTCTTGGTGGGCCCAGGAAGACTATTGTTGAACAATATACCCATAATGACCAGAGAATAAGCAGCCAGTTTGATCTCCAGATTGTATGACCAAAACATGGAACATTATTTACATTCTGTAGTCCATACAGTCCTTGAGATGGAAAGTCAGTCTCTCTCTCTCTCTCTCTCTCTCTCTCTCTCTCTCTCTCTCTCTCTCTCTCTTGTTTAGTGGTTCAGTTACTTCAATAAACCCATTGTCTATACAAATCAACCGACAATCAACTTGAGACAGAATATCAAACTTATAGACCGCAATTAGTACAAGCAAGCCCAGTAAATTTCTCCAAAAACTAAATTTTAAAATGTTGTATAGATATTCAATTATTGTTAAGTAGCTTCCAATCTCTAACTAGAAGATAGAAGCAGATGATATTCTGGATCAAGAAAGCTACACTTGGTGCAGGATGGACCAAGGAAAAATGTTCAAGAAATTAAAAGGAATAAAACCCCCTTCTCTAATATATCAAGGTTTCATAATTAAGCTTTTATTTTCAGTCAAAGTATTCTTGAAAATTAGAAAAAATTGGGACAGCCAACACATCTGACTACAACACCTACACCCTCCAATTGACAGGATTTTCCTTTTTCTTTCTCTTTTATCATTTTTGCTCTAGATGGGCTGCCTTTCTGTTGCTATCCTTGTACACCATACTAGACCTGAAAAGCACCTTAATATATTTGATATCACCAACCTATCAGAATGAAAGATGCAGAATGCCTAACCCAAAACCTTGCTATTCATGGATCACGCGTCTGAGATAGGGAAGATCAACTCAAGGTGTTCATGGAACAAAACAGAGCCTTTTTTGGAAAAACAGAGATCTGCAACAGCTAAATCACCATGAAGCACAAGTTCAAGGATTCACAGTTTCTAACAAAAAATACTAACAGCTCCAAGCACAGGATCTAATATCCCAGCACATTAAGCGCTATAATAAGACAGAAAATCCAAGAAAGATCAATCGCACAATCATTAAATAATATTCTTTCTGGGGAAGAAAACTTCTTCACTCAAAAAATTGCCCTGTCCTCTCCTAAAATTTCCTCGATTCCACCAGAAAGAAATGCCATTACAAATTATACAACAAGAACGACCAAATTAAACTCACTCGTTTATTCCATTTTATAACATATTCATCAAATCTAATCCAGAAAAAAAGCTAAAAAATTTCAAAAACGAAATCGGAAACGATCGAACCTTTGCCGAGACCATGTCGTTCCTCTTTGCCGCTTCCTTGATCGCCTTCTGAACATTCCTCTCCTCCCTCTGCACATCTACACGAACTCATCAAACATCAAAATCCATCAAATAATCAACAAATTGAGTGAGAAAAGGTCGGATTCATTGAAAAACAACTCGGAATCGAGGCAATCGAGAAAGAGATTCAAGAAGAGGATGATGCCTCGGATCTGGCGTTCGATGTTGCGGCACTCCTGCCGGAGGCGGCGCTGCCAATCCCTAAGCTGCTGCTGCGGATTTGGCTTCGGCTTTAAGAGATTCTTTACCGTCTCCATCGGAGACCTCGAAGAGGTCAGGTTTCAGAATTGGACGCAAGAGGGCGAATAAACTCTTATCCCTCCCTCGTTCTTTCGATTCTCTTCGGAGGAGGGGAATTGAGGTCCCTAAGCATACAAAGTTCCTCTTTTCTCCGGCGGGTGGTGGATATATCTCAGCTTGTGTTCTGATTCGTTATTCCGAGGGGAATAACCGTCCGATGGTCGTTGATTTCCGCCGTGGAAGGAGCGCTGACTCCACCGCCGAGGTTTGCAGGGAAACGACAAGCGGAAACGCGGGAAACGTGCGAGTTGCAACCGGCTGCTATCCCATCGGGGCAATGGGCCAGGTTGAATCCTCTATGTTTTGGGTTCGAACTCGATTCAGGGAGTTCTTGTCGCGCACTCATGGACGTCTGAACATTACGTAATGATTGTGATGGCACGAGCTTCTTGGGATGTATGCGAGTGCATGCTTCATAAACTGCATGGAGCTCGCGGATTGTGCAATGGTTTGCCACCAATCACAAGGGACTTTCAAATTAGAGTCAAAAGATGGTCCGTGATGAGAGTCCTGATACTAGGTTTCGACCAAGCCCCTCGGAGAAGGAGAACTTGACCGTGATGGATGTGGTTCGGGTAGATTCGATGAGGGCTTCTTCCTCGAGTTTATCTGAGAGTTCAGACCCCAAGGAAAAACAAGAATTGAGGTCACCTCCAAAGAATGTTTCGCATCCAATGAGAGGTAGGCACCGGCAACAACCAAGTCCTGATATGAAGTAATCCGAGGACTTCATCAATTCTGGTGGGAGACTTTAAAAGCCACCAATAATGAGATAGCAACAGTGGAGCAAAGGTTCACCCCAGTCATTTCTGTCTTAGCAGAAAAGATTGATCGCTCTACCATGCAGTGGAAGAAAGCACTAATTGGTAAGTTCTTAAGGTATGGTTCCTCTTAAATTTATTTAGAAAGAAATGAAATCAAAGTAGAACCTATAAGAGGATTTCCATATTTTTTTACTGCCTGAGAGGTCAATCCTCTTTGACTGCCCTTCTAAAAAGGCTAAAGCCCAAGTATTAGAGTGAGGGCTTTGAACTCTAGCTAGTCAACTTTTAGACTGCATTTGATGCATTATCACTTTATCAGACATTGGTGATGTGGATAGATTATCAGTAATATTAATTACTGTATTTGATACACGCAGATAATATTACAGTAAAATTACTGAAAATCTTGATTGATATTATGTTGAGACTGCTTATCAGAATGACTATTGAAACTGCTAATGTTCTTCTTCTTTGTATACAATATATTTGTTGTCTATCAAAATAGACCATGAAAAGATCTAATTCAAATATATGCATTCATGCTTTTAACCCAAGTTTTCATTCTCTCCGAACTTCTCTCTCCAAGTGTCACCTGCTCATCTTATCATCATCTCATCTCCAAAAGCCCTTCCCTCCATCCCATCTCTTATTTGCGCCTCTCCAATACCCTTTCCTCCATACTCAGCATCCTATAATCTTCATTAGCCTCCATTCTCTATTCCCTCCATAACCCCTCCCTTCTTCTCTCCCTCCTTCCCCCCTTCTCACCCATATGCCCCCTTCTCTCCTTCCCCTCCAAATCCCCCCTCCTCCGGTTGCATAAACCCCAACCCCCCACTCCCCCCCTCACCTTTTCCAAATCCCTACAAAACTCCCATCCTGCACCCCAAAATCCTCTATTGCTTCATTTTTTATGAAAAATCGATAACCCACAATGGAAAAAAAAAAAAAAATTATGACTTATCAATGATGAGTTGAATGGTGGCGAGTCGACCAGAGGCGAGGTGAGAGGAGGAGATTTTGGTGGCTAGGAGCACAATAGACTTCATGCGATGGAAAGAAAAAAGAGGGATTTATTTTATTTTTTTTTTTAATGAGGATATTTTCATCCAAACATGTTATTATTAGATTATCAAATATTTGATAATTTGAATAGCCATCCCTCCACTTGATAATCTAGATTATATTATAAAAGATAATCTAGATTATCTGACAATCTGGATTACCAACTTAAAAGATATACCAAACATGATAATCTGGTAGAGCCTTTTTTAATTATCAGTAATTTAGATAGATTGCTGGCTACCAAATGCAACCTTAGCTTTAAAGAGTTGGCATCCCAAATTTTAGCTTAGATGAGATCAAATTCAGCAGGCAAGAATATAACTTCAACTCCTAGATCTTCCACTAGAGCTTTGGAAAAAAAAAAGATACTCAGGATAGCTGTTGCAGAAAGGACTCCATTGTATCTTGATGAATGGACAAAAAAATCCTCTCATACAGGATACACCTAACTATGTGTTCTCATTGACATATTGAAGAGCATTTGCCTTGGAGCAAGAGTTAGGATAATTGGTTATTTCTTATAGTAGCAATTTATATATGAAGAGTTGTTAGAATTATGCTTCTCATATAGAAAGCTTGGCCAATCTATAGAATCTTGCTGCTATAAGGAGGAAAGAGGGGGGGGACTCTAAGCCAGTTTATAGCTCCTAGATCCAAGCGGCAAGGTGTTAGTCGTACCATTGCTAGCCAAGGAAGCTCTAAAAATCCATGCTCAAACTCTGGCTGGTAGGTTCTCACTGAATGTATAGACATAGTCCATAAAAGCTGCCAGAAAATCTCCTCCTAGAACTGAGGCAGTTGCTGCGACTAAACTAGGAGCTAACTTAAAAGTCTTCTCCATTGATGACTAAAAATTTTGAGGAGAATTCTAGTCCACAGCAAATGAAAGTTATGGAATTAGCAATGGGGGTTGAGAAATCTTTTGGAGCAACAATAAGACAAAAGAGGAAAAGATCTCCTCCACTAAATCAAAAGTGCTCCCCTAGGTCCGAATCTCTTCCACAAGCTAAGATTTTAGTGCTACAGGAGTAGACCTCGAGGGCCAAGGAAGGTAAAGAATCCAATCCCACTACCCCTCAAAAATAGAGAAGCTATGTAGCCAAGATCTAGAAGCTTGTTGGAAAAAATCATCCAATCAAGAGATAATGCAACATGCAAATACTGAAACACAGCTTTAGTTGATGCAACCAGTATAGCCAACCTCTTTACCACAATTCAGGTACAAAATTTTTAGTTTGATGATTTAGTTTGCATGCAACATCAACAAAAGTTACAATCGGATGCTTAATCTATTGGTGGTGAACTCACTGTTGGGGTAACATCAGAGACAACCAATATTAGGTCATTACTTAAAGTGTCAAGGATGAATCAAGAGGGGCATAATATGTTATTTTACATCAATAGAAATCATAGCATGGAATTATAGAGGTGCCGCTAAGACCCCATTTGCTAACTATGTAAAAACTATGTTGCATCAATATCATCCCAATATTTGCTACTTCTTTGACACTAGATTGTCTATTAATTCTTTAACCATAATTCAAAGGTTCATGGAACCTCAGTGAGAGGTATATATGATCCCAACTATGGGGTTATCAGGGGGATTATAATCACTTAGCAAAAATATATGGGTACTGTTGACGCAGAATCTGGTCGTCGTCGGAATCAGTCGGAGTGGAGGCTGACGAGGTCGCCACCGGAGACCTACAAAACAAAGTCTCGTCCGGAGCCGGTGGGGGGTGGCTCCAGCAGGACCCTCCGATGATCAAATCAGCTCTGGCCAACAAGAATGGAGTACTCAAAAATGAGTTCCGCAGAGCTTAGAGAAGGAGAGGAGAGCTTAGAGATTAGAGATTAGCGTATCTGGAAGGTCCGTTTTATAGGCGGAGCTTGATGGTGACAGCTGTAGCCGCATGGTGGTGGGCCACTCGAGATCCGACGGAGTCAGTCTCAGGGGAAGGCGCCGTCTGCAGTGCCGTCTGCAACGGGTTGACGGTGACAGCCATCGTCGTCTGATAGCAGATCGCTGTCGTCTGTAGCGGACTGATGGTGATGGCTGCAGCTATCTTGATACTGAACCACTCGGGGCTGAATGAAGGGTTGAAGAGCTTTGACGTGTACCCATTTCGAAATTCGAACTTTCGAAGAAAATATGGCTGGAGAGAATCGCCCGGGAGGAACAATAGCCGAAGGAGCCCGGAAGGAGTTCGACTTTCGTAGGGGTTCGTCTGAATGAGGGATCCAGAAATCTGGCCGAAGGAGGTGTCTGGGAGGAATTTGACTAGAGTTCGGCTGCTGAGGACTTTGACCGCTGAGGAGTTCGGTCGAGTGACGACCGCTGAGGAGTTCGACCGAGAGACGATCGCTGAAGAGTTCGATCGGATGAGCTCGGCCTCCTAAGAGTTCGGCCAGCTGAAGGAGTTCGGCTAAGGCTCATCCGTTGAAATCCTTCCATGACTACCGATTGTACCAGCCTGAGCATCGGATTGGACTTCGGTGGGAGCGGGGTTCATCCCTAATAATAGTCCTCCTCACTCCCGAGTTCGAAACTCGAAGGAAGGGAGTGCAGAAAAGGCGACTGCCGAAGTCCTCTTCTGCTCTTCCGTACTGGTTCAAGTCGAAGCTCGGGGGAGAGATCTTGTCTCCAGCCAAAATTGATGTTGAAGTTGAAGCCCGGGGGAGATCTCATCTTCAGTAGATCTCCTCTCCTACGGTCGAGGTCAGAGGTCGAGCTCCTCGGGGGCGATATTGTTTCCAGCAGTCGAGGTTGCCTCGGGGGATCTTATCTTCGACAGCCGAGGTTAATATAGAGATCTGATCCCAGTGCGAGGTTGTCTCTGACCTTATCTCTAGCCGAGGTTGTCTCGGTCTCTCGCGAGAGATCTTATCTCTGGTCGAGGTTGGCTCGGTCGCTCGAAAGAGATTTTATCTCTGATCGAGGTTGGCTCGGTCACTCTCAAGGGAGATCTTATCTCCTGCAGGCGAGTTTGACACGGGCGCTCGGAGGAGATCTTATCTCCTGCAGCCGAGTTTACCTCGGAGGATCTTATCTCCTACAGCCGAGTTAGCCTCGGGGGAGATCTTATCTCCTACGGTCAAGGTTGGTGCGGTCGCTCAGAAAAGATCTTATCTCCGATCGAGGTTGACTCGGTCACTCGAAAGAGATCTTATCTCTAACCAAGGTTGTCGCTCGAAAGAGATCTCATCTCTGGCCGAGATTGTCTCGGAAGAGATCTTATCTCTAGCCGAGGTTGACATGGTCGCTCGGGAGAGATCTTATCTCTGACCAAGGTTGTCGCTCGAAGAGATCTTATCTCTAGCCGAGGTTGCTCGGTTGCTTGGGAGAGATCTTATTTCTAGCTAAGATTGATGCGGTCGCTCGAAAGAGATCTTATCTCTAGCAGAGGTTGACGCAGTTACTCGAAAGAGATCTTATCTCTGGCCGAGGTTATCTCGGTCGTCGTCCGAGAGAGATCTTATCTCTGATCGAGATTATCGCGGTCACTCGGAAAAGATCTTATCTCTAGCCGAGGTTGATGCGGTCGCTCGGGAGAGATCTTATCTCTGACTGAGGTTGACGCTCGGGAGAGATCTTATCTCTGACCGAGGTTGAAGGTCTTTGATCTGCTCATGTTAGGATGAGGTTCTCCTCCTGTTCCTAACACGGCAACTATTAACTGCTTCTTTTTCTATCATCATATAGTTTTTGCACCTAGAAATAATATTATTGAAAAGGAAGAATTTTATTGAAAGAAAGTTACTGACAATGCATCCCCAAATTCTGTATTTTAGGGTCGTGGTAGCATTGTTCCTCCCCATTTCTTCAAGCGATAACCTTTGGGTCGGACGACCTTTCCTATCTCATGCTGGCCTCCTCAATTTGGAGCATGCTTCTCTTGGCTTTGACGTTAGGAGGTGACGAATCACCGATGTACCAAGCTCCTCCCTGGGGTAACGTTGATGACGTCATGAGGCGGCCGACCTGGTCATTTTTGGTTACGGCAACGCCCTTGGCCGATCTTCTCCTACTTCAAGCTGGCGTCGAAAAAATTTACCCAGCCACCCCTTTCTGACGAGCTCCTCAATTTCATCTCGGAGCTGAATGCATTCCTCAGTGTTATGGCCGTGGTCACGATGGTAGAGGCAGTACTTGCTTCGATCGTGCTTGTTTGGAGGAGATCGTAATCTTTCTGGTTTTGGCAGCTGGTTCTTAACTTCGGTGAGAATTTGAGTTCGAGGAGCGTTGAGGGGAGCGTAGTCGTGGAACCTTTCGGAAGGAGGACTTCTTTGCGCCCTTCTGTCGGAGCTTCCTTGGTGGCGAGCTTGAGGAGTTCAGGCCCGCCTGCGCCCGAAGGAAGTCCATAAGTGTGGCCAAACTTCGCTCGGCTCTCCATCGATGGCGGGTCTATTATACTCGTCTGCCCATCGCTCCCTTAAGGCTTCTTTGTTCTTCAACTTGAAGGCTTCTTCCGCACGGGCATATCCCTCGACCCGAGCCAGCAGATCGACGAAGTCCCTACTTTTTTTTCAGGAAGAATAGGAAGTCATATTTTCTGAAGGCCGCCCTTGAGTACGGCCATCGCAACAAACAGGTCTAGATCTAGGACCTCCAATGCCGCGGCGTTAAATTGGGTGACGTAAGTCCGGATGGATTTTTCCTGCTTCTGCTTGACATTCATCAGAGAATCCAAACCTCGGCGCGGACGTCGGCTGCTGATGAAGTGAGCCGCGAACTGATGGCTCATCTGGTCAAAAGAGAAAATCGTACTTGACTTCAACATCGAGTATCAATTTTTTGCTACTTCCTTTAAGGTAGATGGGAAGGCTCAGCACAGTATGGCATCTGAAGCACCATGGAGTAGCATCATGATCCGAAAGGCCTCCAGATGATCAACTGGATCAGAGGTTCCATCGTAGCTTTCAAGTTGAGGAAGTTTGAAGTTCGACGAAATGGACTCTTGCATAATCTGGAGGAAGAAAGAGGGATCGACGCGGACGTCGACATGATGAGCCGGGACGACGTGGCCGAGCTCTTTAATCCGTCGGTCCATCTTCCGCAGTCTATGATCAAGGGCGTCGTCCTGGTTGCAGATCTTGGGGGACTTCCGGCTATAAATGGAAAAGGTCTCCTCCAGAGGAGAATCATGATTCGAACATGGATCTCCGACTCTCTATTTTCTTTTCCAAAGGACGGTGGGTACACTGGCCCGAGTACTCTTCCTTGGGATCGATTTTCGACATTCGAATGGCAGATTTTTAGGTGGAGTCATCCTCGGAGGCTGCTGCATGGCCCGCATTGCATCCGTGAGGCCATGGACCTATCGGACAAGCAGGTTGAATTGCTCCACATCTACCATGGGTATAGGTGGAACCTGAGTTGTCGGGACTGAAGCAGAAGCAGATGGATTTGGATGGGATCGGGCCATGGAGGCCGTCGATCGTCGAGTCGAGGCTCTCCTAGGAGGCATTTTTTCTTCGAAAAAGAACTCTAAAAAGAGAGATCTCCAGAGAGGGAAGAGAGAAATTGTCGTCGAGCACTCCTTTAAGAATAAGAAAATCTCGATGGTTTAGGGCCCTTCCTCTAGCGTCAATCTGTTGATGCAGAATCTGATCGTCATCGAAATCAATCGGAGCGGAGGCCGACGAGGTCACTGTCAGAGATCTACAAAATAAAGTTTCATAATGAGCCGATGGGGGGTGGCTCCGGTAGGATCCTCCGACGATCAAGTCAGCTCTAACCAACAGGAATGGAGTGCTTGAGAATGAGTTCCGTAGAGCTTAGAGAAGGAGAGGAGAGCTTAGAGATTAGCATATCTGAAGGATCCTTTTTATAAGTGGAGTTTGATGGTGACAGCTATAGCTGCATGGTGGCGGGCCGCTCGAGGTCCGACGGAGTCAGTCCCAGAGGAAGGCACCGTCTGCAGCACCGTCTGCAATGGATTAATGGTGACAGCCATCACCGTCTGGTAGCAGATCGTTATTGTCTGTAGCAGACTGATGGTGATGGCTGCAGTTGTCTTGATACTGAACCACTCAGGACCGAATGAAGGGTTGAAGAGCTTTGACGTGTATCCATTTCATAGTTCGGACTCCCGAAGGAAATATGGCTGGAGAGGATCGTCCGAAAGGAATAATAGCTGAAGAAGCCCGAAAGGAGTTCGGCTTCCATAGGGGTTCGTCTGAATGAGGGATCCAGAAATCTGATCGAAGGAGGTGTCTGAAAGGAATTTGATCAGAGTTTGACTGCTGAGGAGTTTGGCCGCTGAGGAGTTCGATCGAGGGACGATCACTGAGGAGTTTGGCCGAGTGACGATCGCTCAGGAGTTCGATCGAGGGACGACCGCTGAGGAGTTCGATCGAGGAACGATCGCTGAGGAGTTCAGCCAGATGAGCTTGGCCTCCTAAGAGTTCGGCCAGCTGAAGGAGTTTGGCTAAGGCTCGTCCGTTGAAATCCTTTCGTAACTACCGATTGTACCAGCCTAAGCATCGGACTGGACTTCGGTGGGAGCGGGATTCATCCCCAATAGGTATCATTTCCTTCACTCATATGGATAGGTAGGTGGCATACAAAAATATATCTCAATCGAACATGCTTAAGTGGATTCTAGGTGCCGTTTATCGGAGTACCAGTGGAATAGAAAGAAGTAGATTGTGGAATCAACCAAATGCTATACTTTCTCTTGGTCAACCTCCTTGTTTAGTTAGGGATTTTAATTGTATCATTTAGTTGAGGGAAAAAAGGTTAAAGCATTAGAGAATTTCATGCATTTTTAAGGAAGGCAGGCATGGTTGATCTTGGTTTCACTCATTAAATTTACATGTTGTAACAATTTCCTGGGGTTAGCGAGAGTTTGGGAGTGTATTGATAGATTTCTTGCATTTGACCACTAGGTGGATCTATTCTTAAAGTCAACTATAGTCCACCTGGCCAGATTTGCCTTTGATCATTATCCTCTATTGTTATCTATCTTGGACAAAGCTGAAAGAAGATATATCCCATTCCGCTTCAAAGATGTGGCTATATTGTGAGGATATCAATAGGATGGTCTATTGAGCTTGGACATGTCAAAGCAATCAATGCCCTATAGCTAAACTATCTATCCTATTATAGAATACTCATGAAGCTTTAAAGAAATGGAAAAAATCAGTCACAAAAATTTTTAGACAAGGCCAACAGGTATATGACCAAATTTATGCACATGCTTGCTTTGCTAAGAGTCTACCAAAGGATCCTACATAAACAAGAGGTACTGTGGAGATAAAAAGCTTGCACTACATGGTTGAAAGAGGATGATGCTAATACTAGATTCTTCCATTGATCAACAATCTTGCATAGGAGGAGGAATAAAATGCAGTATTTAGAATGAACAAGGACAAAGGGTGGAAGATAAGGATACCATATGTAGATTGTTCAAGCTATTAAGGAAAATGCCTCAAGATTCAATCTACAATAAGCCCAAAATGAGGTCCAAGATGATGAATAGAGTCCAACGAATCCAAGAATAGCCTAAATGGAGTCCAGACGAAAAAGTTATGCGTGAAGAAAAGCTAGAGCAAGATGGCACGATCCACGAGCTTGTTGGAAGGACCCACGGGCTGGCATAGGCTGACAACAGCATAGGCTAAGCTAGCAGCATGTGGTGGTGCTAGACCAGCTACATGCTAGGCTGTCCTAGGCGTGCGAGCACCTGCGTTGGCATGGACTGCATGAGCGCCCAGCCTGCTCACATAGTCCATCACGAATGCCGGCCACGGATGTTGGCCACGGGCGCCCCTATGGACCAGCTAGCCATTTCCCACAGGATTTCATGTGGTGCAGTGGACCGAGTGGGCATTTCCCACCCATTTTCCATGGCCTTTGGCCTATTTCATGGGCCGATTGCATGATCGGATAGCTCAGATATGAGTCAATCATGATTCGATGGTCCAGACATGATCCAAGCTGATTTGGGATCATTTTTGCATGATCCAACAGCCTAGGAGCGAGCCAGTCATAATCGGACGGCTAGAAACTGATCTCGAATGTATTTGGGACTCGATTTTCTACTAAAATACTATTTTAAATTTTTAAAATCTATATAACTCAAATTGACGAACTGTTTATTGCATCGGAGAGCTGGTGACGTTTTGGAGGTACTGAGAAATTTCTTGAGAGCTTTTAGAGGGATTTTATAAAAATTTTGGGACTTCTTGTTGAGAGACACTTATACAAGAATTGAGTGATAAGTTTTTTTTGTATTTATTTGATTTTCTTTCTCTCATAGTAAAGTTTACACACCTCATAGAGGTAGACCATGGTCTAATATATGTACTTGATTGTATGTTGTCTCTTAACTTTTACTTTTCTTTCTTTCTCTTATGGTATCCATACATGATCAAGTGCAATGTAAGTAGTATCGAGAAGGTCCTAAGATGATGGTGTTCTGACCAGACTCTCATAATAATTAATATCAAAGTGAGTTGATATCCTAATAATTAGTATTAGAGCCAAGCAATACCAGCACACATGATTGCCCAGATCGTGATTGTATTGATCAAGATCAAAGAAGATGGAGAAGACAAGCTCCATCAAAGTGGAGATTAGCTGGTTCGATGGGAAGGATATTTTCTTTAGCAAGCAAGGATGAAGGACATGCTCATCTAGTAAGAGTTGATCGATGCTGTCTTATGCAAGGAGATGCTAGTTACCATGCAGGTGAAGAATTTGATGTGGCTCTAGATGCAGGCGGTGACCATGATCTGCTTGTACCTAGCAGATGATATAGTAATCCATGTACTTGGCGAGACTTTTTCGACGATGATGTAGTCAAAGCTCAAAGAGTTGTATATGGCAAAATCGCTCACCAACACACTATTCCTTTAGAGATAGTTCTACTAGCTATGGATGGACAAAGATCAGAGCATGTAGGAGCATCTATCTATGAAGATTTATGGTGCTCCCAAGCCTTGGGAGGCCACGAAAGGAGTCAGGGGGTTGGCTCCAGAGATTTCAGGGGCTTGGTTGGTGCTTTGGAGATCTAAAATATAAGATGAAGTAATGAACCAAAGCCGAAGAATCAAGACTGCAGAAAAAAAAATTTCTGTAGGTTAGCTGGCTCAGTCCAAAACTAGGTCGGCTAAGTCTCAGTGCACAAGCAAAACAGAGAGTTGCACATTTAGAACTGCTGGCATGATACAGAACTGGGCTGGCTCAGTTTCAGACTAAGCCGACCTAGTGAAACTTAGCCAGCTCAGTCTCAATACCGAGCCAGCTCAGTGCGCAGACAGAGTTATGCGAGGGTTTATTTTGGGCTAGGGTCTGAGATGATCCTAGGGGTCTTAAGGCTTGGTTTGAGAGGTCTTAAGAGGGCTAATTTATGTATGGATCGGGTCTAGATCCAGAGGATGAGAGCATGGGAGACATGGGTGTACATAGGCTCGGTGAGTGCTTTCATGTATTAGGTTAGTCGGAAAGTTTTTTTGTCGGGCCTAATGGCTATATATAAATACATAAGTCGTATTAGGATTTCATTATAGTGTAAAATATAGACCTTTTCTTCCTCGACTCTCCTCTTCTCTTCTCTTTAGAGTTACCATCCTAGGGTTCTTGAAGAAGGCCTAGAGAAGGGGGGATCTTCCTCAAGCTCAAGGAGGGAGGCGCCCCATCACAGATCCAGGTGGAGGATCGGTGGTTTGCTGCCCATAGAGAACATCATAGGTATTTTCAAATCCATGTTAAAGATCAAGAGCTTCCGCAACATGGTATTGGAGCTTGTGATGCCAAGGATGATTGGCATTTGAGTAATATCATGGAACATCAATTGGTATCAGAGAGAGGTGATGCCACTTGGTATGCTTACATCTGATATCAGAGCCTGATGGTGCATGGAAGAAAAGAAGAAATCGTACAAGGTGAAATCAAAAATTTGCACAAAGATTTTATGGTATGTCTCAAATCTATCTTGTTATTGCTATGGTTTGGCTAATTGGGAGTAGCGGATTGAAGGTGGAGGTTGAGAGGATTAATGGAAAGAAATTTTCTCAAGATGGAAGGATTTTGTGCATGATTTGCTGATCGATCTTGGTGGAAAGGTCGGAAAGTATGACCGTTATATGACAAGCAGGAAGCGCTGGAGTGCTGCAGTAGCACTTTTCTAGAGATGCAGGGCTGAGAGAGACTCGACGATGCAACAGTCGAGGGAGGTATCTCAGTAGAGAGCATCAGGGTTCTCTAGGAAGATGGACAGTGTAGGGCTGTTGAAGAGAGGTTTTCTAAGGAGTAATGGTCGAAGAAAGACTGAAGAAGTGACTATACATCCTTCGATGTCAGAAAGATGGAAAAGTAGTCAGAGATGTATTCAGTGGTTCGACCAAAGCATGGATTTGCGAAGCCTTGAAAGTGATGGAGATGGATGATCCATGGAGGTCCAGTAGGTCAGGATTGGATGGCTATAGAGCGACGTAGAGACGAGTTAGGGAGCGCTGGAGTGCTGCAGGAGCGCTTTCCTAAAGGCACGGGACTGAGAGAGGCTTGGTGGTGTAGCAGCCGAGAGTGTATCTCAGTAGAGAGTGTCAGTGGCTTCTCAGAAAGATCGGAAGAAGGTCTCAGGAAGAGCTAGGAGGTTTCAAGGAGCGCCAGGAGGTCTCAAGCAGTCAGGAGTATCATGGATCAGGTTTTTTCTATAGGAGCACCAGGGAGAGTCGCGATTCAGATGGAGGATGGTTCTCCGGGCACAACTGAAGCGATGGTTGGTGTAGGGGTAGAAGAGAAGGACTAGGATGGAATTTCCTAGGATTCAGTTGCTGGATTTAGAAGAGTTGGATGAGCTCTTAGATTTTGGAGGTGCCCGCGTATTATGGAGGTATCCGAGATGGCTTCGAAGGGGTCTGTGGAGTGCAGAGGGTTCAAAGGGGTAGCAACGATGTTCGAGGTATAGCGACAGGCTCAGCAGTGCAGCATTAGATAGTTGGCCTTGAGGGACTCGGTGACAGAGTTGGCTTCTGCAGCATCAGATAGACTTCGGATATAGGTGGAGCTTCGGAGAGGTGGCTTCATAATTAGAGAGAAATTTGACATGAGTTCAGAGTAGAGGGATGTGGGAGGATCGATATCCTAGTACCAGTACCGATGATGCACAATTTCAGATGGAGCGGCATGTGCAGGAGGACAGATGTAGTTCTGAGAAGATCATGTCAGGATTTACAGTGAGTGCCAGTACATGAACATTACGAATTCTCCAGAGAAGTCCAAAAAAAGTGATGCAACTGCTAAGCATAAGGGATCCTATAATTTTAGGATGGTGTAGAGGTGCAAGCATAGGTCTTCAGCGATGGAAGCGATCATCTCAAAGGCTTCAAGAGTGCACAACAGCTGAAGAGGATTGGCGGAGGCGATGATTGCACAAGGAACTATCGAGTGCATAGGGATAGCGGAAACATGCAGGAGATTATTGCCGAGGGGTTTGCCAAGGCTTGGGACACCAAGGTGGAGATTGTGAGGATTTGTGGTGCTCCCAAGCCTTGAGAGGCGACGGAAGGAGTCAGGGGATTGGCTCTAGAGATTTCAGGGGCTTGGTTGGTGCTTCAGAGATTTGGAACACAAGGTGAAGTAAGAAACCAAAGTCGAAAAATTAAGACTGCAGAAAAAAAATTTTCTGTAGGTTAGCTGGCTCAGTCCAAAATTGGATCGGCTAAGTCTCAGTGCATAAACAAAATAGAGAGCTGCGCGTTCAAGACTGCTGGCATGACATAGAATTGGTTCAGCTCAGTTTTAGACGGAGCCAACCTAGTGGAACTTAGTCGGCTCAGTGCTAAGACTGAGCTGGCTCAGCGCGCGGGCAGAGTTATGCAAGGGTCTATTTTAGGCTAGGGTCTAAGATGATCCTAGGGATCTTAAGGCCTAGTTTGAGAGATCTTAAGGGAGCTAATTCATGTATGGATCGGATCTAGATCTAGAGGATGAGAGTATGGGAGATATGGATATACATGGGCTTGATGAGTGCTTTCATGTATTGGGTTAGCCAGAAAATTTTTTGGTCAGGCCTAATGGCTATGTATAAATACATAGGTCATATTAGGGTTTCATTATGGTGTGAAATACAGATCTTTTCTTTCTCAACTCTCTTCTTCTCTTCTCTCTAGAGTTACTGCCCTAGGATTCTTGAAGAAGGCCTAGAGAAGGGGGCATCTCCCTCAAGTCCAAGGAGGGAGGCACCCCATCACAGATCCAGGTGGAGGATCGATGATTTGCTACCCATAGAGAATGTCATAGATTTCTTCAGATCCATGTTAAAGATCAGGGACTTTCGCAATATGGTATCGGAGCTTATGATGCCAAGGATGATTGATGTTCGAGCAATATCATGGAACATCAATTGGTATCAGAGAGAGGTGATGCCAGTTGGTGCGCTTACACTATCCAATTTTCAGAAGATCCTCATCGACTTTCTTAGTGTTGGCAAAAAAGTTGAGGAAGAAGACTAGTGCATTGGTCTTGCTATTATCACTTTCATCCTCTTTTGAGTCTTTAGTGACTGCTCTTTTTATAGGTAAGAGCACTATCAAGATGAAAGAGATGATTTTTGCACTACTTTAGAATGAGATTCTCAAGCAGGAGATGTTGGTGATATCAACTCCTCTGATATCACTTGTTAAAGATCTAGTACCAGATTATTATGACATGAAGAAAGAAAAAAAATAAAATAAGAATAATCAAGTACGTGGATTAGCCTAAAGACTCATCTCCATGGGGCATGCAAAGCTCCACTATGAAAGAAAAAAATAAGTATAAAAGAAAAATACCCAATCTCAACTCTCTGTACACAAATCTCTCTCAACTAGAAGCTATTCTCATAAAAGCTCTTTCTAAATCTCAAGAGGATCCTCAGAAGCTACAAGATGCTTTATCCTCACGATCTCAATGCCGGATGCTATGCACCTATTACTTCTCTCTCTCACAGGCTACATATACATAGTGCTCTGCCAAGCTTCTCTTAGCGATTGCCTGATTTCTCTACGTGCCTCTCATGCCATACGTGCTACTTCTTTGCTCCACAGCATATCAATTCTTTAAATAGGATGAGAATCCTCTTCTCAGCAATTCACAGAAGTTCTAATAAGGCTCTGTCTTCTAATATGAGTCGAATATGATCTTGATGAAGTCTTGAAATATTTTCCAACTTTCAGATCATGACCATAGCTCTCTGTGGCCGTTGGATCCTATGGTCTATGCACAACTCTCATAGACCCCTTAGATTAATCATAATTCAAGTCCAAACAAAAAATTTCATCCTATTCTATTTATCTCCGTCGAGCTGGCTTTATCAGAGGTCGAGCTGGCTTGACTGCATCTCATCTGAACACCTACTTTCTATCTGCCTGAAAGGGCCGGCTCGATTGTAGTTTGAGCCAGCTCAATCTTAATCCAAGTCGACTTGATCCCGTATTTGAGCCAGTCCAGCTGCTGTGCTAATACTGATTTTTCTCTATTATAAGTTGAATTCGAGGTGTCAAATCTTAACAAAAGAATTGAGCCTTGAGTTTAGGTGGCAACTCGGCCCTAATGGTGACTAAAGATGATGGCGATAGAAGATGGGATGGCAAAAGATGGAGTGACATGAGATTACGAGGTAGGCGGTCCAAGTTCAAGATAAGAAACTCCAACAAGATCAGATGCTATCAATGTGATGAGTTTGGGTATTATGTTAAAGATTGCTCTCAACTCAAAGATCGGATACAGGCTAATATGGCGATAGCCAATAGCGATACAGAAGACAATGATGATGTCTTTCTGATAATTAATGAGGTATCTACTTCTTCCTCCTAATGGATTATGGATTCTATTTATTTCCATCATGTATATTGTAGAGAAGAGTTGTTTGACTTCCTGAAGATTAATGAGGGCACTATGTTCCTGCTAGATAGATCAAGCTATAAAATTAAGGACAGAGGATGATCAGCATGAAGCTCCATGATAGAATAGTAAAAAAGTTGGGTGAGGTCCAATACATATCCAGCTTTAAGAAGAATCTAATCTCACTGAATAGACTGAATTTGATCGACTTTAGATGAAAAGCTGATAGAGATTTTGAAGATGATAAATAGCAATAGAGTGGTGATTAGAGGAAGAAAGTATGGATGATACTACCTCATGGCAGGAAGTTCAGTGCGAGATGGAGCTCCAGGTGGAGGTGGATCGGGCACGAGATGAAAGACTCGAAAGGATAAGAGACAACGTCACAGGGTAAAGTTCCTATTGCCATAGGAGGCTACCTTGAGCAGGTCTTAAGTCAGGAGGATCACAGCCATTGGTGGAGATGGGATCGAGCGGCCTGGCTTGACTTCTACATTTATCCATCCATGAGACAGCAGGCGTGCCCCATGGGGACGAGATAGATCATAGGCTTTGAGGGATAGATGAATGCTGAACATCGAATCAAGATGAAGATTGTTGAGAAAAATATTTGAAGATTCGATCTATAATAAGTCTAGAATGAGGTTTAGGATGACGAATGAAGTTCAACGAATCTAAGAATAGTCCAAATAAAGTTCAGACGAAAAAGTTACGCATGCAAAAAAGCCAAAACGAGGTTGTACAGCCCACGAGTCTACCAGAGGATCCCATGGGCTGACAATAGCACGGGCCAGGCTAGCTGTGCACAACGGTGCTGGGCTGGCCACACACTAGGTTGCCCAAGCGTGCGAGTGCACGTGCAGGCGCGGGCCGCACGGGCACCTAGCTTGCTCACACAGTCCATTATGGACCATTGGCTTATGGGTGACCTTGTGGACCAGCCAACCATTTTCCATAGGGTTTCACATAGTGCAGTGGACCAGGCAGGCATTTTTCACCTATTTTCTATGGCATTTGGCCTGTTTCGTGGATTGATCGTGTGATCGAATGGCTCAGATGCGAGCCAGTCGTGATCTGATGGTCAGGCATGATTCAAGCTGATCTGAAGCTATTTTTGCATGACTGATAGTATAGGAAAGAGCCAGTCATGATCGGATAGCCAAAACTTGATCTCATATATATTTGGGACTTGATTTCCTATTGAAATATTATTTTTGGATTTTTGGAGTCTATAATTCCGATTGACAAACCGCTTATTGCATCGAAGAGCTGGTGACATCTTAGAGGTGTCGAGAGACTTCTTGAGAGATTTCAGAGAGTTTTTATAAGGATTTTGAATTTTTTTATTGAGAGACACTTGTACAAGGATGAAGTGGTAAGTTTCTTTTATATTTGTTTGATTTTCTTTCTCTTATAGTAAAGTTTATACGCACCATGGAGATAGATCTTTGTTTAATTCACATACATGATGGTATATTGTCTCTTGTCTTTTATTCTTCTTTCTTTCTCTTATGGTATCTGCACGTGATTGAGTACAACATAAGTGATGTCAAGAAGGTTCTAAGATGATGGTGTCCTAGCTAGACTCTCATAACAATCGATATTAGAGTGACTTGATACTCTAACACAAGCAACATTTTCAACAAAGATGAACAGCTAAAAATGGCATAGGGGCAATGGGTCTGCCTCTTTTAGTGCCGGCCATTAATGCTGAACAAAATGAAGCTCTTGTTAGGGCCATTACTTTAAAGGAGATTGAAGAAGTGCTAAGGAATTTACATCCAGATAAGGCCCCTAGACGAGAAAAGTTTTGGGGTTTCTTTTACCATCATTTTTGGTACATTATCAAAAAGGAAGTCATAAAAGCTGTCAAGTATTTCCAGAGGCAAGCAATGATCCCTAAAGGCTAGAAGAAAACATATATAACCTTGATTCCTAAAGTACCAAGCCCTCAATTAGTAAATGACCATAGACCTATAAGCCTTTGTAATACTATATATAAATTAGTGGCTAAGACATTGGTGAATAGAATGAAAATTGTGCTCCAAAACCTAGCATCACCAGAGCAGACAGCCTTTGTACATGGTCCCCAAATAACATTCTATTGATTCAAGAAGTCATGTATTCTCTAACATGTGCCCCTCCCTCTAGAAGCTCAATGATGCTAACAACCGACATGGAGAAAGCCTATGATAGGATCCATTGGTAATTCTTATTTCAAGTGCTTAAGCAATTTGGGTTCCATTGCAAGTGGATTCATGCTTGTGTAGAAAGGCCTCAATTTGCATCAATTATCAATGGAGGCCCCACAAACTGGTTCTCCCTTTCTCGATGCCTTTAACAAGGATGCCCTTTATCACTGTATTTATTTGTCTTGTGCTCTGAGGTTATCTCTGGATTACTACAATATGTGGTACACAATCCAATGCTGAGAACCTATAGACCAAGAGAGGCCATCAATATCTCATATCTTCTTTGTAGGCAATTGTGTTCCGACCTCGAGAGCTATGATCCATGATGCTATTTGTATTAAAGCTACAATTGACACTTATTGCTCTCTCTATCTCTCTCTCTTTCTCTGTCTCTGCCCAAGTAGTCAACTATGATAATCTCAAATCATTTTTAGTCGGCCACTTCTTCGTCTCTTAAGCATCATATGTGCAATATGCTCTTTAAGTTAAAGAGAAGAAAGGCACTTGGTACTATCTTGGTGTACCTATACCGAGAGGGTCATTGAGTCCCCAAGACTTTAATTTTTTAATGGAGAAGGTTAACTCCAAAATTGATCATTGGAAGTGGAAGTCTCTAGCATCCGAAAACTTCAGTTGGTACTAGCCTCTATTCTAATTTATAGTTTGTCCTGTGTGCATGTAACGACCATCATTCTCTATAACTTGTAAAAATAATATATGCTTTTTTGTGAAGCCATCCTACTAATTGTAGAGGTTTACATCTCATCTTCTGGGATTCAATATCCATGCCAAAATATATTGGTGGGCTTGGCTTCACAGCCTTGATAGACAAAAGAAAGGCATTTCTCTACAAGTTAGCAGCACAAATCAGTCTACAGCCAAATACTCTTTCGACATAGATAGTTAGAGTTAAATATAAATTTGATGATACATGGATTCACTATAGAAAGCCTAGTCATTATTCCATTATATGGTCTAAAATCTGTGCTTATGGTCCAATGGTTTCCTATCAGTTTTAATGGAACATAGGATATGGGGACCTACAAAGCTTTTTAGAGACCCTTGGTTATCCAATATTCTTATTAGTGCTTGGCTGGCATACATCAAAATGGACAATACCCTAGAAGAAAAGAAAGTTGCTAACTTTATAACTCGCTCAAGAGGTTGGGATTTGAAGAACCTAACTGAGATGGTTTTTGCTAAAAGATTAGCCAGATTGTGAGTTTGCCTGCAGCTTAAGGCTGCTGGTCTGATCAGCTCTTGTGGGGCCACACTAAGCTGCAATGGATGGCCTTACGTCACTTATATTTCTTGGTTAAACAATCGCAGTAAAACGGACCTCTAGTAAATTATAGCTAGATATTGAAGATCAAAAACCCTGCTAGAGTGAAAACATATTGGTGGAAACTCATTAGAAATATATTACCATGCAAGAAATGGTTGGCTAGGAAAGAAATAATCCCAGAATCAAACAATATTGTGATTTATGTTGTATGGAGGAGGAGAACTGCAACCATATGGTTAAAACCTATTCTTTTGTAGAAGCATGTTGGTAGCAGCTGGGATTTATGTGTGGAAAGGATTTCTATCCATCCTCTTTATCGGGCCTCATAGACTTCATGTCTAGGGCCAAGGTAGAGAATAGTTAAACAGCAATGGTTGCATATGTGCCATCGTTACTGTGGACTGCTCGCAATGAACAGCTATGCCAACAAGTTCATAACTTATCCAGCCAAGCCGTAAGAAAAGCAATCATGTATAGTCTTTCCTACCCAAGCATCAATACTCAAATTCCCTTATGCACTCTATTAAGGTATTTGGGTTGTGACAGGCAACACCCATCAAATCAATATAATCCTAAGATAGTATCATGGCTGCCCTCTTTTTTAGGAGTTATTAAGATAAATTCCAATGCTTCAATGACTTTTGATATGGCTACAGTTGGCAATGTAATTTGGGGTCATCAAGGCAAGGTAATAAGAGCAGATGGCAAGATTTGCAGCCCTCATCTCTTATGCACAGTTACAAGTAGTCTAGATTAGTGTTGTGGTATCAACTCGTTCTGATACCAAACTATTGGTATATTAGCTACTCTGATACCCACTACAAAAATGATCTATGGCAGTGTATACTATGACAGTGATTTTCAAAACCGCTGCCATAGATCCTACGGCAGTAGTTTTTGTTAACCGTTGCCATAGGTCAGACCTATGGCAAAAGTTTTTATAACCGCTGCCATAAGTCCAACATATCGCAGCGATTAACGAAAATCGCTACCATAGGTCGGACCTATAGCAGCGATTTTACCGCTGCCATAGGTCGACCTATAATAGTGGTTAGTGAAACCGCTGCCATAAGTTGGACCTATAGCAACGGTTAGTATAAACCGCTGCTATAAGTTTATTTATGGCAATATTTTTTCTTCTTTTTTAAAATATTATATAATTTTAAAATTTAATACCCATCTTTACCGTTCATTATCTAAATGATTATCATTAGAGTGTCGTCGTAAAAGATCGTCTCGATCCGATGGTCCTAGCTTTATCGATAAGAAAAATTTGATTTCGATGATCATGAACGATGATGCGATGATCTGATAGATGGAGACCTCCGATGGATCCAAAAATCTGCAATGATGGTCTTGGTGATGTTTGTAGCATACTATCAAAGTTTCACTTCAATCAGATATCGTTATCTTGATCAATTTAGTATATGTTAGTTTCAGCCGTTAAATGATAAATGAGTGATCAAAGGACCAAACGGTATCCGATTATGAGATAATTTTTTTTATAAATGATCTTGGCTACTACTTTAATCATTTTTTATGATGGTGATTATAAAATTCAACTCGTGAGATGAAGAACAATCTAAAACTATACGTCTCTTGATAATAATTCTGAAACTTCACTGGTTGTTATGCTCGTGCTTTTGCAATATCTGCTTAACATTCACAATTTATAGAAAAATAATTTGAATTTTACTATTATTGCTGTATAAAATATTTAAAATTATAATAAAGATCATTTAACTGAAAAATTATCTTATAATCGAACGTCGTTTAATCCTTTGATCGCTTATTTCTAATTTAATGGTTGAAATCATTCCATACTAAATTGACTATGATAATGATATCCAATTGAAGTAAAACTTTGATAGTATACTACAAACATCATCAAAATCATCGTTGCAGATTTTCAGATCCATTGAAGGTCTTCATCTATCAAATCATTGCATCATCATTCATGATCGTTGAAATTAAATTTTTTTAATCGATGAAGTTAGGGCCATCGGATCGAGGCGATCTTTTGTGACGATACTTTAATGATAATTATTTAGATAATGAACGATGAAGATGGATATTAAATTTTAAAATTATATAATATTTAAAAAAAATAAAAAAAAATTATTTTCAACCTACGGCAATGGTTATCAAAAATCGCTGCTATAGATTACGGTAGTGGTTATAGAACCACTGCTGTAGATCTATGGCAGCGGTTTTAGATAACTGCTACCGTAGATCTATGACAGCGGTTCGATAACCGCTGCCATAGATTAGATTAAAAATTTTCAAATTTTTTCTGTTTTTCTTCCGTGCGCGCTCGATCTCTCTCTATCTCTCCCCCTCCTCTCCATTGTCGGTGAGGCTTCTTCCCCCCCAATCGGCGCCGTCCCTCCTTCCCTCTCGACTGGCGCCACCCCCCCTCTCCCTCCGACCCCATCCCGGTCGCCCTCCCACTACCCGCCACCCCCCACTCCCACCCCCCCCGGCCACCCCTCCTTCCCCTCCACCCCCGACTGCTCCTCCTGCCACCCGCCACCCCCCACCCCCACCCCCCTCAGTCGCCCCTCCTGCCCCCCATCCCCGGTCGCCCCTCCCCGCCACCCTGCCACCCCCCCAGTCCCTCATCTCCAGTCGCCCCTCCCCCACCACCCCACCCCCCACCTCCCCCTCGGCCGCCCTCTTCCCCTCATCCCCAACTGCCCCTCCCCGCCACCCTGCCACCCCCAGCACCTCCATCTCCAGCTGCCCCTCCCTACCACCCCCGACCCGGCCCCCCCACCCTCCCCCGACCACCCCTCCTTCCCCCCATCCTCGACCGCCCCTCCCCACCACCCTCCCACCCCAGCCCTCCCATCTCCGGCCGCCCCTTCCTGCCACCACCACTCGGCCCCTCCACCCCCCCACTCTTCCTTCCGGTCGTCGATCCTTCCATCACTATGCCTCCCGGGTCTCCTTGTCACTGTGCCCCCCTCGCCTTGGCCTCCCATCCCCAGCCGCCTCTGCTCTCTCTCTCTTTCCTCTTTCTCTCTCTTCTCTATCTCACTATTTTGCTTTTGTTTCGTAGATTACCTCTAATGCCGTCGTCCTCTTCTAGCATCATCGCTGGAGACCCTCGAAGCTTTCGATGCGATCCACTCTCTATAACTGTAGGTATAATTTTTTTTAATTTTATAGTATTATTTATTAATCATGTATATTTATAATAATTTATAGAATATTTATAATAAATATTATAAATATTTATTATAAACATTATAATTATCTGCATGCCATAGTTTTTGGATCAAAATCTGGATATTCAAATTCGGATGCAATTTTAATTATTGGTACCAGATCTGAACTCGAATACCTGACGGATCTGTACTTGAAGTACCAGACCTAGATCCTAATGGATCCCGAAAGGTTGGACCTAATTTTGGGATCCGAAACTAAGAAATGGAGAGATTGAGAGGAAGATCGATAGATTGAGAGAGGGAGGGTCGATCGCTTGTCGGTCGTCGGCAAGGAAGACTGAGAGTGGGAGGGGTCTGACCTCGCCGCCATCATCGATGAGGAAGATCGAGAGAGGAAGAGAGGAAGGGAGGGATCCGGCCTCGCCACCATCATTAGGAGGGAGGGGATCCGGCCTCGCTGGCGAGGGAGATCGAGAGAGGGAGGGAGAGGGTCTGACCTCACTGGCATCACTGGGAGGGATGGGGTTTGGCCTTGTCGGTGAGGAAGATCGAGAGAGTGAGAGAGGGAGGGATGGGGTTTGGCCTCACCGACGAGGAAGATCGAGAGACGGAGAGAGGAAGATCGAGAGATAAAAAAGTTGGGAGGGAGGGATTTGGCCTCGCCACCATCACCGATGAGAGAGATCGAGAGAGGAAGAGAGGAGGTGATCGAGGGGATGGCACACAGCCAAGCTGGCTTGGATACGCAATCGAGCAGGCTCAGATCGTGATCGAGCCGACTGGAGGAGGACCCAAGTCGGATGTCTCAGGCATGGAGTCGGCTATCTCAGGCATGGAGCTGGCTCAGCTTTTGAGCAAATAGAATTTGATGTCTCTCTAAGGTTCCAACTTTAAGCCCTAAGGTGCCACCATCATCTACTTTGTTCTTCTTTTAGATTTCTGGATTAACACCAAGGTTCATGAAAGAGATCAGATCTACGACTGTTGCTCATCCTTAATTATTTATGAATATAATTCATGTTATAGAATTTATTGTATAACATTTTCTGAATGTTTATATCTTGTTGCTTTTGTTTATTGCATTATATAACGATAGATCCGATAATTGATTAGTGTACATATTAGAGACTATTTATTAATACTATACTAATTTTATTGTTCAACATGTTATATTGATTAATGTTTATTAACGTTGCAGATCATGATGGCACCAAAATGCCATCTAGCTTTCATCCCTATCCCTCGATGAGTTACGCATAGTTCAGCATCCGAGGAGCAGTTGGAGCATACTCCATCCACCTCGATATCGACTACTCAGGAACCTCCATCATCGGCATCTACTCTACCGATGACATCTACTCCACTGGCGGTATCTACTCCATCAGTAGCTGAGTCTCTACCATCATCCATATCTGAGACATATGCTACTACATAGGCATCTGAGTGTACGTTTTTATTATATTAGTACAACTTTATTTTTTATATAGTATTTATATACTTATATATTTGCATAACATATTTGCATTATAGGTGCATCATCCAGTCGGATATTTTTTGCAGTCCCACACATATGGCACACGTGTGAAACCGCCAGCATCAAGTGATGGTCTATTATGATGTGGAGGGGAGGCCGGTAGGGGAGATCGCGTGGAAGGTGCATTCTTTTTTTGGAGTGCTTGTGAGACGGTCGAACATCATTCCCATAGAGCTCAGAGACTGGCATTTGATGGATGCTGCTGTTAGGAATTGGATATGGGAGGAGATTTGGATAAGTACGTGCATCTTAGTTATATTTATGCATTTTATATGTTTACACTATATATGTTTGATTAGAATAATTTTGTAACTGATTTTTGATAACTTTGTGTAGAGGAGGTACGACTTTTTCGATCATGAGAGGGCTCGAGATGCCCGACTAAGAAAGATCAGAGAGTTATACCAGGATTACAAGGTCAAGCTCCACGGAGGATGGCTCGAGCATCGATGAGACACTCTGAAGGTGCTTATTCCCTGGATACAGGACCGTCCTTCGAGTCAGTGGGAGAGGATAGTTAGACACTGAAGGAGCTAGGAGTTTGAGATAAAATTTCTAACTTTTAAATTTTTTAATATATTTAAAATTTTATTTAAATATTTTTTATTTATTTGAATACTTGTTAGGCTACCTTCCATCAGAACCGAGAGAATTATGCAGCTCAGAAGTATATGCACACTCTAGGCCACGAGTCTATAGCCAGTTGTGTGCATAGAAAGATAATTAATTCTAAATCTTACTAAATAAATTAAATTCATATTTTTTATCATCTTTCTGATAAATTTATTTTTTGTTATAGCTGATGAGAGATGGAGTGATGCCCAACCGTAGCGAGATCTTTTGATCCAGCCGCATGGACAAGATGGGCAGGCCAATGAACGCCGCGATCGAGCATATTTTTGTAAATATTAAATATATTAGTATATATGATTAGTATTATAGCATTTTTTATAAAATTTTATTTTAATTTATAATTATAGGATCAGTTAGATGCGCTCACAAGCGAGGGTCCGGATACCTCTAGGCCCCATGACCATCTATCTCAGGTCTTGGGGCCTGAGCACTCTGGGAGGATCCGATGCAGGCTCGGACATATGTCAATGAGCTACTGATCTGAGGCGAGCATCTCCTCATAAACTTTTGATGTCGTCAGCTGGGAGGAGCTTGAGGAGGCGTTGGCATGGATCGATCATACTATGATGGAGATAGATCGGGCTGAGGAGCGCGCATCTCATCTGGAGGATATCGTGAGAGACATGATGTCGATGCTCAGCATGCATTTTGAAGTCACGGACTTCGAGGATATGTTGGCTTGCATTCTAGCTCCAGCTTTGGCTCTCGATGATGACGACGATGATGTAGATTTAGAAAACTTTTGATATATTTTATTTTTTTAAAAAATATTATAATAAATTTTATTCGATAATAAAATTTTAGTATTTTAGAATAATTTTTATGTTTATTATATTTTCTCATGTTATATACCTATATTTATCAGGTAAAATATATAAAAAAATAAAAATTTTAATTTTTTTAATTATTAAAGATCTATGGCAGTGATTTTATAACTGCTGTTATATCTGTGCCAATCGCTGTCATAAATTTTTGATGCAAATAGTGCCAACCACTGCATTAGACCTATGGCAGCGGTTAAGAAATCACTGCTATAGATTACCTATGGCAACAGTTATGTAACTGTTGTTATAGATAACCTATTGCAGCGGTTACATAACCGCTACTATAGATCGATCTATTACAGTGGTTTATAAATTGCTGTAATAGACTATCTATGACAGCGGTTCAAACAACTGCTGCAACAACCGTTGCCATAGAGCTACGGCGACGGCTTCAATAGCAGCGGTTAAATAATCGCTACTATAGCCTATGACAGCGATTTTGTTAAGGATCTAGTATCAAATTATTACGATAGAAAGAAGAAAGAAATAAAATAAGAAAATAATTAAGTACGTGGATCAGCCTAAAGATTCGCTTCCACGGGGCATGCAAAGCTTTATTATAAAAGAAAAAATAGGTACAAGAGAAGAACACCCACTCTCAACTCATCCTACATAAATCTCTCTCAACTTGAAGCTATCCTCACAAAAGATATCTTAGAATCTCAAGAAGACCCATAGAAGCTAAAAGATGCTCTACCCTTACAGCCTTCTCACTAGATGCTATGCACCTATTGCTTCTCTCTCTCGGAGGCTGTACGTACTCGGTGCTCTGTCAAACTCCTCTCGATGGTTGTCTGAGTCTCTCTACATGTCTCTCACACCACACGTGCCATATTTTCTGCTCCATAGCATCTCAGCCCTTTAAATAGGATGAGAATCCTCTTCTCAGTAGTTTACAGGAGTCCTAACAGGGCTCGTTCTCCTAATATGAGTCGAACATATCCTTGATGGAGTCTTGAAATATTTTTCGATCTTTAGATCATGACTGCAATCCTCCATGGCCATTGGATCCCATGGTTCATGCGCAACTCCCGTAGACCCCTTGGATTAATCACAATCCAAGTCTAAATAGAAAAAAAT
The DNA here is from genome assembly GCA_006176705.1 of Cocos nucifera. Classification (NCBI taxonomy): domain Eukaryota; kingdom Viridiplantae; phylum Streptophyta; class Magnoliopsida; order Arecales; family Arecaceae; genus Cocos; species Cocos nucifera. Next base: position 44,415 of record QRFJ01006390.1, on the reverse strand, counting down.
TTCATCATGTTCTATTCACCTTCATTGAGCTGGCTTGGTCAGGGATCGAGCTGGCTTGACTACATTTCACCCAGACTCCTGCTATCATCTTCCTGAGAGAGTTGGTTTGATTGTGGTTTGAGCCAGCTCGATATCAATCTAAGCCGACTTGATCGCATATCAGAGATTCGAGCCAACTCGACCGTATATCAGAGATCCAAGCTGGCTCGACCGCATATCAGAGTTGGCCTGACTACTATGTTGAAAACTGACTTTTTTTTATTGTGGATCAAATTCAAGATATCAAATTCTAACAATCTCCACCTTGACTCGACATTCAGCCTCTATCTAACTTTAAGAGCTTGTGATCTATCTCGCCTTCATGCCTTGGGGCATGCCTATTAATCATGGATGGGCAAACATAGGAGTTGAGCCAGACCGCTCGATTTCACCTTTGTCATGGGCTATGTCCACTTTGACGAAAGACCTACTCGAAAAATTCTCCTATGGTAATAGGAACTTCACTCTACGACGTCGCCTCTCGTCCTTTCGAGTCTTCCATCTCGTGTTCGATCCATCTCCACCTAGAGCTCCATCTTGCACTAAGCTCCCTCTGACTCCTGAAGCTCCACCTTGCACTGGACTTCCTGCTAGATAGTAATGTTCTCTTATCTTCTTCTTTTCCTCCAATATCACCCTATTACTGTGCATGATCTTCAAGATTCCATCACCAGCTATCCACCTGTAGCTGTTTAAATTTAGTCTACTTAGTGAGATAAGATTCTATCTAAAATTGAATATATATCGAACCTCTCCTAATTTTCTCACTGCACCATCATGTGTCTTCCAACTGACCGTCTCGATGCCTCTAATCACACAGCTTGATCCATCCGATAAATAAATAGTACCATCACTGCTCTCCAGTCAAACTGCTCTTTTCTACAATACACATGATATGTGCATGCAGAATCTAAAATTCACTGCTAAAAAAAACTAGATATCTCATCAGATATCTCCACGACATCATCCTTTGACTTACTACTGGTCGTCACTATAGTAGCCATCATCCGATCCTTGAATTATGGGCAATCTTTAACTCGATGCCCCAACTTATCGCACCTATAGCATCTGATCTTGCTAGGATCCCTCATCTTGGATCTAGATCATCCTCCTCATGATCCTTTATCGCTCCATCTACTGCCTCCTACTCCTCAAGAAATCATCAAAGCTGAGCTGCCACCATCTGAGCTCGAAGCTAGATTCTCTCTCCTGAGAACTTCATTCTGGAGTATTGCTGTAGTGACCTCGTCCATCTTAATGCTGCTCTTTTTCACTAGAAGAGCAGTCACTAAGAACTCATACGAAGAAAAGAGTGACGCTAGCAAGACCAACGCCCTGATCTTCTTCTCAATTTTTTCATCAATGCTGAGAAGATTGGTGAGGATCTTCTGAAAGTTGGATAAATGCTCCCGCACGCTCTGAGCTTCATCCATCTGCAGCTGGTAGAATTGCTTTCAAAGAAATAATATGTTGGTGAGTGACTTCATCATGTACAACTCCTCAAGCTTCGACCACAGTGCCATCGAGAAAGTCTCGCTAAGTACATGGATCACCACATCATCCGCTAGGTACAAGTGGATCATGCTTACCGTCTGCATCTAGATCCACTTCTAATCCTTCACCTCCGTGATAGCTGACATCTCATCATACAAAAGAGCATCGATCGATCCATGTTGGATGAGGACATCCTTTACTCTTGCTTGCCATAAGGAGAAATTACCCTTTTCATCGAACCTGTTGATCTTCATCTTGATTGTGCTTGTCTTCTCCATATTCTTCAATCTCTATACATTGCTATAATCTATGCTCCGGTACTATCTGATTCTGATACCAATTATTATGGTATCAACTCACTCTGATACCAAACTATTGGGATATCAGCTACTCTGATACCGCTTATTAAGGATCTAGTACCAAATTATTATGACAGAAAAAAGAAAGAAATAAAATAAGAAAATAATTAAATACCTGGATCAGCCTAAAGATTCGTCTCCATGGGGCATGCAAAACTTTACTATGAAAGAAAAATATAGGTATAAGAGGAGAACACCTACTCTCAATCCACCATATATAAATCTCTTTCAACTAAAAGCTATCCTCATAAAAGCTCTCTTAGAATTTCAAGGAGACCCACAAAAGCTATAAGATGCTCTATCCTCACAATTTTTTTGTCGGATGCTATGCACCTATTGTTTCTTTCTCTCATAGGCTGCACGTACTTGATGCTTTGTCAAGTTTCTCTTGGTGGTTGCTTGAGCCTCTCTACATGCCTCTCACATCACACATGCTATCTTTTCTGCTCCACTGCATCTCAGCCCTTTAAATAGGATGAGAATCCTCTTCTCAGTAGTTCATAGGATTCTAATAGGGCTTGTTCTCCTAATATGAGTCGAACATATCCTTGATGGAGTCTTGAAATATTTTTTGACCTTCAGATCATGACCGCAACTCTTCATGACCGCTGGATCCTATGGTCCATGCGTAACTCTCATGGACTTCTTGGATTAATCACAATTCGAGTCCAAACAGAAAAAAATTCCATCGTATTCTGTTCGCCTCTATTGAGCCAGCTCGGTCAGGGGTCGAGCTGGCTTGACTACATCTCGCCTGAATTCCTGCTGTCATCCGCTTGAGAGAGCTGGCTCGGCTATGGTTCGAGCCGGCTTGACCGCGTATCAGAGCCGATCCGACTGCTGTGCTGAAAACTAATTCTCTTCTTACTGTGGGTCGAATTCGAGACATCAAATTCTTGCAATTAGATTTTTAGTTGCAATACATGAGCTATGCTTCCAACATGTTTAGTTGGAAGGGGACTTTGCGATAGTAATCAATGGGATTTTAAAATTTAATAATCATATATACAAGCATTTGCCCACTTTACATAATATTTTACAATGGAAAGTGATGCGTAGGTTATGTAAAATATCCCATGTGTTTAGAGAAGCAAACCAAGCAGCAGATTATGTGGCAAATTATAACCTTAAGAGCGATGTGTGTAGGCTAAAAAAAATTATTTTTGACCCAACTTTTGTAGGTATTTGGATGGTAGGTTGCAGTGAAACTGCTTTCCAATGAAGAAAGTGAAAGATGATCAAATTAGCAAATATGATTAGAAACATGGAGTGAAGTCATAAAGACATGTATTATTATATCTATGTGTATGAGGGGTGGGTCTAATATGTGGAATCTAGATGGGAATCAGGGGAAGAGCTATCCAACAGAATGAAAAGGATTCTAAAGTATTGATGCAATGCTTCCATTTCATACAGATGTATTGAGGTCGGATGCCATCCAAGGATTGAAACACCAAAGAAGGAACCTACAAGAGAAGTCCACTCTCATTGGGGTTTTTCTAGTGGGGCACCCTTCAATGCTTAAGTTAATTAGAGCTTGAGAATAGTAGAGAAAAGAGAGCATAAAAGGGAAAGGGACAAAGAGCACAAGGGCATTCTCTCTGGAGTTGAGCTTATTTGAGGATCTCTTTATTATCTTTTTATATACAGACAATGTGATAGGTTGTCACACTTGAATTTAATAGGCCATTTGGCCCCTAATCCCTTAGGTCACTAGACCATAATCTGACTAGCTGTTAGGACTAGGGATCTGCACACTAACCTATAAGCCAGGGTTGTTAGTCATGGATGTCAATCATGGATCGTGCCCATGTTCCGTTGAGAGATCCTAATAATCTCCTACATGGACAAATAGTCTGACATCCTGAGGTTGGTGTCGAGCCGAGATTCTATCTTGAGTTAGCACCTATGCAAGTTGTTGGGCCATGTTCATCATCATCAATAGGATCCTGATCTTGGGGTTAGTACACGTCCGATTAGGAGGTTGGATAGAATCCGATAACATATGGTTACTTTGCCGTGGTTCTTCAGATCTTCCTTCAGTTTGAGGCCATCCCATCGGTAAGTGCTCAGTTATAATCCATAGAGGGGATGTCGGGTTGGATGATGGATGACCTCCACAACACTTACCCCTCACTCTCGAGTCTGAAGTGATTTTATCACTTCGGATAAAGGAAGTATCACCAGATTGGTCTTCAATTGTTGACCCATCCTTCTCTCTTAGGTATTTAATTGTTAGTGTTTGGTAGAGAAAATCTCAGAGCATCATTAATGTGCTGCCTCGAAAATCTCACCACATTTATGAGGGATAGGTGGCTTGAGGCATTATGGCTCATGGCTCAATATATGAGGTGTTATCTGCTTTGCCCCATAGGTCTCACTATTTTATCCTTCAAAAGCCATCCCACATGGGAAGGATGGTTCTTTTCTATATAAGCCAGAGTCTCTCTTGACTCATAACTAATATAGAACTAATAATGTCCTCTCTTCTACACCACAACATAGCCACCCAATTAAGGAGTAGTTTGTGTATGGATGGAAGGTGCCATCTTTCTTTTTTTTTTATCATGATTTGTATACGGAGAAGCCCCATAGTTCTAGGGGTGGTCTTCTATCTGAGGTGCCACTATTATGAAGGCTCATGGCTCGATACATGAGGTATTGTCCACTTTGACCCATGGGTCTCATGGTTTTGCTCTTCAGAAGATATCTTACGTAGGAAGGATAGTCCTTTTTCGTATGAACCAGAGTCGTCATTGACTCACAATCAATATGGGACCAATGATGCCCTCCCTCTTATACCCTCTATTTGGGGTGCTAGTATTGCAGCCAAGAGCTTATGGTTCGATATGTGAGGTATTATCCATTTTGACTTATAAGCCTCATGGTTTTGCCTTTCAAAAGGCTCAGATGGAAAGGATGGTCCCTTTCTATGTAAGCTTGAGTTTTTCTTAACTCACAATTAAAATGAAAATAACGATGCTTTCCCTCCTACACCACAATATGAAGAGCAATCCACATTTGGGGGGTAGTTTTCTTACAATACATACAATGTCAGAAAATGAATTATATGATTTATTTGACTTAGTGGATAGCTATGTGCCGGTTCTCTCAAATAATTCAGCAAGACTAATAGAAAAGAAGCAGAAATCTAGCATCGAAGAGAGCCACAGAGTCACTGTCGAACAAAATAGTTACATGGTCACAAGCTGTTTGAAATGGAGCTAAGGGTTGCAATACATTAAAATGTTACAAACCCTTAGAAAACACAGCATTGTTGTTCGTATTGAAGCTATTGGATATACTGCAATTCCAAATGTTGTAATCATGATCAAGCAGATCTGCCTAAGTCATTGGATGGATGTTAAGGTTAAGCACATCACTACTATACATCTAGATGTTAAGGATGTTTGGTGGTTTTCATGTTTTAATTTTACTAGGTTTGGTTCCTGTTATGTGCAGGTTCATGAGATTCTTAATTGTAATGGATGTTATGTTATAAGTGTCGTCTGGGAAGCTATTATGATTGGTATTTGATCATTTTGCAGGAGTCTAACCAGAATTTATTTTTGCTATTTTGGTCTAAGCTCCAAGTTAATTACGCCGTAGGCTCTGTTAATTTGTGCAATGCGGTGATCATAAAGTGGAGAACCTTTCGGGACTATAATTCTCAGACACTGTTTAGGTGGGATTTGTCTACACGCTTCATACTCTCAAATTATCAGTTATGGGTCGCTATATTGTGGGATCTTTGAAGGGGAGTTTCTTAAAGTTTGGGGCAACCATCTTACAGGTTATAATAATATAAGCTAGCAAGTGGCGGCTGTGTCATCTTTATTGTTTTTGGCTGAAGCTACTCTTTACTTCTTGTCAATCGGTCTATCGCCCTTTGGATTTTGTTACACTGGGTATCTTATGTTCATATGGGTGGAAGTTTGGGGGAGGTTTTGCTGTGCAAGTGTTCCTGGTTTGGGCTTTCACCAGTTGTATTTTGTAAACTCATGCTTCTTTGATTTTAATACAGCACATGCTCCTGTTTCTACCCAAAAAAAAGGATTTTTAAATTGCAATGTCATAAGATAATTAAGCAAATTAAAAATAAGTAGAATTATTTTAATGTAATACACTCAGATGGGTCTTATTGCAGTGTTCCTATTACTTGGAGTTTTTCCTTCTTTAGTATAAGATTGAGTCTACTTGAGTACAAAGACAAGATTGTCTTTAGAATTTTTTGCAAACCAAAGTGTAGGTTGACAAAAGCCCGAAGCTATACATGCATGTATGTGTGTATATGGACATACATGAAAGGAAGAAAACATCAAATTATGATATGATCAGACATGATCAGCTATTCATGTATGTATGTGTGTATTTGAAGCTCAATATGCCTTTTGAGAAGTCCATCAAGGAATCTACAAGAATTATTTGGGATGCAAGGCCTTAATTAGCTTACAAAGTCTTAGGACTTGTTTGGTTCATGGAAAGTGGAGAGAGAAAAAGGTAATTAATGAAAAGTGGAAAGGAAGCCTCTTGTTTGGTTGGAGTTTTAAAAGGAGAAAGAAAAAAACTCTTTCCATAAAAAATCACTTTCCACATTTCATGGAAAGTGAAAACTCATAGAGAAGGTAGATTTTAGCACTTCCCCTGAGATAGGAGTGGTGGTGCTTTTTTCTTTTACAAAATATTTTTTTAAGATATATGACTAAAATTTTATAAAATATCATGGATGGTTAGAATAAAATATTGAATAGTGATAATATAATATAATATTAATATTATCCTAATATTTATATTAATATTTATACTAATATAATATTTTTATTAATATTAATATAGTATTTATATTAATATATCAATATTTATATTAATATAATATTATATATATTAAGATATTTATAAATTTTTTTATATTAAAATATTAATATTACATTAACATAATATAATATATATTAATATTATATTAATATAATAAATTATTATGATCTAATATATATTATAATATATTAATATTATTTTTATATTAATATAAATATAATATTATTTTGTATATAAAGTTTAGGAGCAAAATGTATGGTCATATATTTATTAAGAATATAATGAAGATTCTATATAGTTTTCTTAGGAAAATAGATGCTTAATCAAATATAAGGCATTTTTCAATAAATTACTTTTTATGGTCAACCAAATATACCGAAATTCTATTAACAGAAAATAATTTTTCATAAAGTAATTTTTTGAGAAGAAAAATTCTTTTCGTGAACCGAATGAATCCTTATAGCAAGGCTACTAACTGGCTAAAAATCTAGAAGTATACAATTGACCATGTGAAGAAGTGCATATGATCAATGCCAGCAACCTACTAATATCTAGCAATAGCCAAGAGGTGTTGCTCATACTGATTAGTGTTCTCATAATGAAGGATGGACATCTTCAGACCTTTCCCGCAAGCTATCGAGCAATGAAAATTTTTAATAATGGCCATCGACTATTTTACCAAATGGATCGACACCGAGTCACTAGTTGGAATAACTAAGAAGATGCTTGAGACTTTATCCGAAGGTTTACCATATGTTGTTTCGGACTCCCTTGGGTTTATCACTAATAATGATAAGGAATTTGAAAACACCCACTTTAGGAAATTCTTGATCCTCAGTTCACTTTGGTCAGCCACCCCTAAGCTATTGGGGAGGCTAAAATAACCAATATAGCCATCCTACAAGAAAGCTTTTCAATGGGCCCAACCAAGCTGGCGCGCACAGTCAAGCCATTGAAAGCAGCTCAATTGGTGCATCATCTAAGTTGGCTCAGCCATAGAAGCCGACCTACTGATTCATGGAATCAGGCGTGGACCGCCAGCTCAGCAGAAGGTAGCAAATCATAGGCTGCCACGTGGTGGACCAAGACCCTTAAGAGGTTTACAAAAAATTTATTGCGGTGTACAGGAGCAAAACGATAATTTTATAGGCCAAAGTGCATTTTGATTCATTGCAGTCTATGGTATGCTCGGTCCAGGCGGTCCACAGCTATAGTAATGGCACGATCGTGCAGTCCTGATGGTTCCTAGTCAAGATCGGACGGCGGTGGTTAGTTCCAGGTTTAATTCCAATTCTATCAGCTCCCACGCCATCCGACAATTCACAACCATCCCAACAGAGATCCGATGGCTAATAACACTCCCGATGGTGATTAAGCTCTCCAATGCACGATCCAATGGCTTTGGACGCTCTAATGCTTCGATCGGATGGCTGGTATTTAATCTAATTGGGAAAAGGATTTTAGAATGGTTTTTGATACGATCCAAGGGCCGAAACTCTCCGAATCAACTCCATCTAATGGCCAAAATTTAATCCAACTTGATTTGAGCTTTTAAAACTTGATTTTTGATATTTTTTGGACTGTTTAAGATCTGATAGCCAAAACTCATGGAATTGCATAGAATTGATCCAGGGACTCTTTTAATTCTATTTTCACCATAATTTCTTCAATTTTGATAATCAAAACACTCTCTTAGTCCCATATTGCCTAGAAGAAAATACTCTAGCCCTCCAACACCTATTTAAGGACCCCTAGGCCTCCAGATTTCATTATCTTTGATCATGGAAAGGTGATGGTACAGGTTAGAGGCATGCTTGGATTTATGGATGCTTCGAGGCAAATGGTGCCGAGAGAAAGAGCTGACTTCTATACCATCTCAACGCCAACGTCGATCCAAGATTAAGATAAACTTATTTTTAATTTTTATTTTATTTTCTTTCTTTTTAAATTTCATGTATTTAAATTTTAAATTAAATTTTAATTAATACAAAATTTATTTTTTAGTTATTTAAATTTCATGCTTTTTATCTTTATTGCAAATTTAATTTCTGCTCTTTAATTTTATTGTAAGTAGATGCTAAGATCTAACTAGTAGATCTTAATACCAAGTTTAATTTTCTACATCTTTTAATTTTAATTTTTATTTATAATTTTATTTATAATTTTTTTATAAAAATCAAAGATTTTAAAACTAATACACTATCTTTTCTGTGGATTCGATTCAACTCACTACTTACCACCTATTTTTAATCAATTTAAGAAGTCAGAATTAAACTGATAAACATAGTATCCTAATGACAACATCGTGCTCTTATCAAATTTTTGACACTATTATCAGGGATTGCATGAGTGTTGATTTTTTTTGATTTCTTTTATTTTTTTATAAATTAAGAATAATTTTGACAAATATGCCAAGTTTTTAGCATCGTTGCCGAGAAAGGCACGAACATTAAAATTTTTTATCTCTTTGATTTTTCTATAAAATAAATTATAAATAAATTTTTAATTTCTTTTTTTACTAACTTTTCTTATTTATTTTGTAGATAAAAAAGAAGAAAAAAGAACAAAAAAGAAAAGATTAGGACTAGGAGGAAGCTTTCAGTCTTATTTGCTAAGATCAATCCTAAACCCTAAAATTTTTTTATTATTTATTTTATTTTTAAATTAATTAAAAGTTACTCACTTAAACCTAAGTAAAAGTTTCATGATAAGATTATAAATCCTAATTGCTTAGAGCATCCATCATATTAGATTTAGTTTTATTTTTTTTATTTTCTTTTTGGTGATTGCTGGAGGCAAGATAAGCTTCTCAAAATTCAATTAAGTTGCATGCATCCAGTTTAAATTGCATAGAACCCTTTGCTTGAAAATTTTTTTTATGCATATTCATGTTAAATCGAATTAAGAGCATAACTTAATGAAACAAAATAAGGTGGAGATTTGATCATCCTTTCTTGGCCCACAAACAACCAACCAGCATCCTGCATTGATTTAAGCCTTTAATTTTAAAATTAATTAGACATCAATCCTAAAAACTTGAGCTCATTAGGACAAAAAATCCTAAAAATTGGATTAGATTAGGATTAGTCAGTTTAACTGGTGTCTAAGATAAGTGGTTCAGGGACGACTGGATCTGAAGAAAGATAGTTTTTAATTGATTCTGTTAGCTTACCCGACCAAGCACAATTGATGTCTAAGATAAGCACGGAGAAACTCTCACCAACCTTATACTTATCTGACCGATTGAGTGGCTGATCTTGCACCTGGAGGGCTGAGGGTGATCTTAACAATTAAGAGCTATCTAGATCTGGGACAACCCTTAGTTAGAATTATTTATTTAACTTGATTGCTAACCAACATTAAATCTAATTAAATCTAATTCTTCTCTCTTTTCTTAGCTCTAGGACTTCTTAGGACCTCCTTCTTTAGAACTCTTCTTTCTTTCTTCTTATTTTTTCTCTAAAAATAAAATAAAATAAAATAAATTAAAATAAAAAATAATAATAAATTAAATTAAATTAAATTAATAATAATAATAAAATAATAAAAAAATTTAAAAAATATTTTTTTTAAATAATAAAAATAAAATAATAAAAAAATCTAAAAAAATTTTGAACTATAAGTTAGGGTTGCACTAGTACATATATGATAGAAAATCACTTTTTTTTGATCTAGTTGAATCTAATCATAAAATTGAATGGCTGAACCATATTAAATCTAATAGTCAAATGGCTGAAAATCTTAGAAAAATATCTAGGCAGATGAGAAAATATTTTATTTCTTTTATCTATAATCCATCGACTTATATCCAATTACCTGATATTCATGTTATCCACTATGAGATCAAGCCGATCATAATTTAGATGCTCTCATCTTTCTATGAAAATACTAATGAAGATCCTTACAAGCATCTGGATAAATTTTTAGAAGTCTGCTCTATGGTGAGAATTTAAAATTTGACTGATGATGCCCTTAGATTAATTCTAGTTTCTTTTTCATTAAAAGATAAAGCCAAGTACTGACTTGGCACAATAGGAAGACTAATCCAAACTTGGACTAAATTACAAAGTGAATTTCTTAAAAAAAATTATCGCTTAGGCCAAACCAACATCATGAGGAAAGCTATCACTAGATTTGCTCAGCTTCCAGAAAAATAAATTCACGAGTCATGGGAGAGACTTAAGAAACTTATTAAAAAATATCTACACTATGGTCTATCTAAATGGCAAATCATTTAAGCTTTTTATGAGAATTTAGGAGACCAATATAGATAAATAGTAGATGCATTCTATGGAGGTGCATTCATGAATAAAAGTGAGGACAAAGCCTATGCTTTATTTAAAATCTTAAGTCGAAACTCAATTAATCATGCTTCATTATCCTTCTACCAAAAGTGGGCAAGAATCTATGAATATCTAGAATCTAGTTCTAAGACTAACTTAAACCTGATAAATAAAATGGACTTTCTTATCTAGAAATTAGATCAACTCTTAACCCTAGGTCAATAATCTTCTACATAATTCACAGTACCCTTTAATTATTAAGAGATTTGTTCAATCTGTGCAAGTCCAGCTTATCATATAAGTGAATGTCCTATAGCTGCACAATTTTCATCTTTTATCCAAGAATAAATTTAAGCTGCATAAGGTTACTTCAAGCCAATTAATAATCTATTTTTAAATTTATATAATCCAAATTGGAGAAACCACTCTAATTTTTCTTGGATATCCCAACAGACTTAAGCTCAGACCCAATATCAAAATTATATCTATAATAATGGTCAGCCTAGTCAGTCTACCTAGCCATCATATTATAATCAACCATCATACCCACCTCCTCAACAGACCAATCTAGCCGATGATAAATTTAATCAACTTCAACAATTAATCTTGACTCAACAACAATCTATTGCTAAGCTAGAAGCATAAATAGGATAATTAGCTGAATCTAACATGAGGAGAGAACTGGATCAATTATCGAGCCAACCGATTCTTAACAATTCATCTATTATCCATCAACCATCTAGATTTAATTATCAATCTAATATTTTACCTAAAAATCCATAATTAGAGAATGCTAAAGTAATTTTTGAACTTAAAAGTTATAAGATTCTTATGGATCCATACCAAGATCAGGTAAGAGAGGCTAGTACTAATGCTAGTCAAAAGAAAAATTTAAAGGAATAGGTTAATACTGAAGCTAACCACATAGAAGAACCTGAGCCCAGAACTAGTACTGATGCTGGTTCTAATTTAAATGAGATAAACCTAGAAAAAAATGAATAGATAATTTACTCGAGATCTATAAACCAATACTCCTATTTCCTTCAGCCCTAAAAGCCAGTTCTTCTTATAAAAATCATGAGGCATGTAATGAAGTGCTAATAGAGTTATTTAAATAAAATTATATTAATTTACCTTCATAATTAAAGCTGCCTTTAGACACCCTCTCAGTATCCAGTGCATTAAACTTAACTTCTAACCCAAAATCTTAATTTATGAGCATTCTAGAAAAATAAATAGAAGAAATTCTTGACAAACAAAGGTTTGAGAATAGGGTCATGAACTATGTTTCCAAAATTAACAATGAACATATCAATAAAAGGATAACAAACTATCTTTCTGAGATTGGCAATTTAAAATCATTTAAATTTGTCAATCCAATATTCGATATGGGATAGATAAGCTGTCTTGTATCTGGCTGAAGATGATAAACTTAGTGCTTGTTGGAAGGCAATCTAATACTTTATTTTTTTTATTTAATTTATATTTTTAGTTTATTTCTTTTTAGGATACTTTTAATAAGTTGGAGAGAGAGCCAAATTTTTAAAGGCATATGCTGGACCACGAAAATATATTAAGTCAGGTGTATTCCTTCTTGTTCTTTATTACATCTTTTATTTTTCTTTCTCCATTGAGAATAATGTCGATTAAGTTGGGGGTGGATAATAATAAAATTTTTAAAATTTTAAAGTCCTCAAAGAAGTTAGTATTTAGCATTTAGACATCCGATTATGCTTAAAAATCTAGTTGAACTAAGCATTTTTTTTAAAAAAATTGATGCATAAATTATAGAATTTGTGTGATATTGAGGGATCAAGTGTTAAGAAAATTTAATAAAGAGTTAAGTCTAGAACATAAATAATTTTTCTTTGAGCAATTCTAATTTTTTCTACTAGCATCAAATGAAAAGTCTACTTTTTATGGGCCTGTATAGGATAACTATACGTTTCTTCATAAAATAAAATAAAAAAAATTAAAAAATAAAATACTTTTCTAGTACTTCTCACTGAGTAATTAGACCTCTTTGCCTAAGTAAGCATTGAGTTTTGTATCAAAAGATGAAAAGAATGAAAAAATTTATCGTAAAGCTAGTCTTAACTCATAGCCTATTTGATTCGACCTAGTAAGCCTAAGGGGTATTTTATACCTAGTGCCTTAATGCCAACTGGTTTGAGAGTCATTGGCTTAAGACTCGCTACATGGATTAAATAGAAAGCTTAAGGGATTAAAATACTCAAGAGTGATACAACGTTAAAAAAAAATAAATACATTGATTTTTCACCGAGTAATCGGATCTTATTGTCTAAGTAAACAATGATATTCACGTTAAAAAGTGGGCAATGTGAATAAAAAATATCAATAAATGAAGGACGGAAGTAGCAATACACTTGCCCATATGAAAATTTAGATAATTCAGAGATAAAAATAAAAATAATTTAAAAAAAATTAGAAAAATTAAATATTCTTTACTTAATTTTAATATTGGTAACTATTAATACCCCAATGACATGCCTCATTTATGCTCTACTGAACAATAATGGTCATTTTGAAATTGCTTAGATAAAATTCAAAACTCTAATATTAAAAGGTATCTAAAACTAAATTCTTTCTTTACTCAAAGACGAGCTAAGCTTAAGTAGAAGGGTGTGATAAATACCATTAAAATATCAATAAAAATATTAATTTATTAATTAATTTATATTTATTTTTAAAAATTAAATATTTTTATTTATTATTTTTAGAAAAATATATTCATCAATAGAAAGAGCTTATTTTTTTGATTATAATGAAATAAGTTTGGAGCAAAATGGAGGTAAAACGGACTAGATATGAATTTTTTTAAAAAATAAAAAATAAAAATAAAAAAATTAATTCGGCTCAGCCGGCTCATCTAGCCAAGCTAGTGCGTCCAGCTAAGCCACTGAAAGCAGCTCAACCGACATGCCATCCAAGCCGACTCAGCCATAGAAGCCAATCCGCGGGTCCATGAAATCAGGCGTGAACCGCCAACTCAGCAGAAGGCAGTGAATCACAGGCTGTCGCATGGTGGACCAAGATCCTTAAGAGGTTTACAAAAAATTCATCATGGCATATAGGGGCAAAACGATAATTTTACATGCTAAAGCGTGTGCTGATTGGTTGCGGTCTATGGTATACTCGGTCTAGGCGGTCCACAGCTATAGTATTGGCGTGATTATGCAGTCCTGGTGGTTCCTGGTCAAGATCGGATGATGGTGGTTGGTTTCAGGTTTAATTCAAATTATATCAGCTCTCAGGCGCCATCTAATGGTTCACAACCATCCCAACAGAGATTCGATGGCTGATAATGCTCCCGACGGTGATTAAGCTCTCCAATGTGCGATCCAACGGCTTCGGATGCTCTAATGCTTCGATCGGATGGCTGGTATTCAATCCAACTGGGAAGAGGATTTTAGAATGATTTTTAATGTGATCAAAAGGCCGAAACTCTCCAGATCAACTCCATCCAATGGCTAGAATTTAATCCAAATTGATCTAGGCTTTTAAAACTCAATTTTTGATATTTTTTGGACTATTTAAGATCTGACTGCCAAAACTCATGGAATTGCATAGAATTAAATCTAGGGACTCTTTTAATCTAATTTTCATCAGAATTTCTTCAATTTTGATGATCAAAATACTCTCTTAGTCCCACATTGCCTAGAAGAAAATACTTCAGCCCTGCAACACCTATTTAAGGACCCCTAGGTCTTCAGAATTTATTATCTTCAGTCATAAAAAGATGATGGTATAGGTTAGAGGCATGCTTGGGTTCGTGGATGCTTTGAGATAGATGGTGCCGAGATGAAGAGCTGACTTCTACACCATCTCAATGCCAACGCCGATCCAAGATCAAGATTAGCTTATTTTTAATTTTTATTTTTTTTAAATTTTATGTATTTAAATTTTAAATTAAATTTTAATTAATATAAAATTTATTTTTTAGTTATTTAAATTTCATGCTTTTTATCTTTATTGCAAATTTAACTTTTACTCTTTAATTTTATTGCAAGTAGATGCAAAAATCTAACTAGTAGATCTTAGTACCAAGTTTAATTTTCTACACTTTTTAATTTTTATTTTTATTTATAATTTTATTTTCTGACTTTAATTTTATTTTTAAATTTTTTTTATAAAAATCAAAGATTTCAAAACTAAAACACTATTTTCTTTGTGGATTCAACCTGACTCACTACTTACTATCTATTTTTAATCAATTTAAGAAGTTGAAATTAAGCTGATAAACATGGTGTCCTAATGATAACATCATGCTCTTATCAAGTTCTCACCAAATTAGAAAGGACTATACAAAGTATCCAAGGTCGTATGCCCTGGAACCTACCATATATAGTATTTTGATGGGACTTCCATCCCTTGAACATAGAATTCAGTCAAACTCTAACCATATTATCAATAAAATGGATTATTAAATTTTTGTAAACCTAACTTATCAATAAACTCATTTTTTCTTGCAGAAAAATTTATTAAGTGTTCAGGTTTGGTGCTTGGCTCTGAAGCTAGTAATAAGACATGCGTATCTCATAACCATCAACAAGCACTCTCTAGCATGGTGGATCAGGTGAGCTATCTAACAGCCCTGAGGAGACAATACCAACATTCATCGAATGAGCTAACAGCCCCAACATTTTGGCCCCTTATCAAAGTCTTGGTGACCTATCAACCTCTTCAAGTGGGACAACCCATGTTAAAATTCTGGTCTCCACATTGAAGGCTTGGCAACCTATTAACCTCTTAAGGAAGAATGGTTGAAATGAACATTCCGGCCTCCATGCCAAAGGCTGGGTGACCTACTGATCTCCTCAGGCAAGATGGCCCAAGTGGATACTCTAATCCCTGCACTGAAGGCTTAGCAACCAACTGACCTCCTCAAGGGAGATGGCCCAAGCATACATTCCGAACCTTGCATCGAAGGCTTAGTGACTTAAGCTAGGATAGTCTAAATGCACATTCCAATCCTCGTGCCAAAGGCTTGACAAGCTACCAACCTTCCATGATTGAAGACAACCCAAGTAGAGGTATCTAGCGAACTAATAAGCTTCTTTAGCTAGAACAATCTAGATCAAAGTAATAATCAACAAAGTAGTAGCTATCCAACAATTGGAGCCTTGACACCTCAGGAGTTGAATACCTCTTGTTGACAAATACCAAGTTCACACCTCGGTTAAATCCTACCAAGGCTGTGGGGCAAGGTCCATGACAATCTTATAATAGTTAATCAGCAAGCCTGAGACTGGGGGATTTGGCAGCAATGCTACTCCAACAATAAATTTACACCTTGGCCACAAGTGGACCGACATGGTTGACAATCACTCATATCAATCTAACACACCATTCATTAGAACAAGAAGCATAGAAAGATGCAAAAGTTTTCTATTCATTACGAATTTTGATTACAAAAGTGGCAACTCAGCATTTGAGCATGCTTACAAAAAAGGGGGCCTACATCTACGAGCAGATTAGCTGGGAAATTGTTGGTCAAAATGCAATGCCTCTTCTAGGCCACAACTCCACCCTTATCAGAAAGGAGCTGAGGATGGCTTGGACCTTTGCCGACTACAACATTCAAAAGGAGTCCAAGCTCCTCCTTGTGCTATCTTTCCTTAAGAAAACTGAGGATATTGACCCAAGGATTGATTTTGATAAATACAAAATATTTGAGTATGATACTATTGAGTGTATTCTTGGAGTAGTTAATTTATTTATAGGGAGCACAATGATCTTGAACATTTAAAGAAGTATCAATAAACTTAGAAGAACAAATCCTAAAGTTGAAAAAGTATTTGAAGTGTTTGAAAAAATATTTAAAGTATTTTGCAAGCCTTTAAAGTGGACTAGTTGAACCTAAGTGAAGAAGAGTCAACCCCAAAAAGCTATAGATAAAAAATAGAAGACAATAATTTTTAGACATTTTAGAAGTCGATCCCAAGTTAACTATGAGTTAGCCCATGAACTACGAATCGACCCATAGGTGCCTAATAGCCTAACAACTAGTCATTCTTTTTTTTTTTTTACAAACTTCTAATGAGCAAAGTTGAATTCCAATGATTAGATTGACCTTTCCAATGGCTAGTACACTTTCTCCAACCAAATTTAAGTATATTTAAGATATGAAATTAATTGAAAAACTGATCTAAGAGGGAAGAAAAGAGAAAAATATAAATTCTTGATAAGAGCATTGAATATCCTTGAGCAAGTCCAAGAGAGAGGATTTTAGAG
This sequence comes from Cocos nucifera, assembly GCA_006176705.1. NCBI lineage: Eukaryota > Viridiplantae > Streptophyta > Magnoliopsida > Arecales > Arecaceae > Cocos > Cocos nucifera. Next base: position 27,170 of record QRFJ01006390.1, on the reverse strand, counting down.
CATTAATTGTGTGAGCAATCAAGAGATCATCCATAACAAATTACACAAGAGCCTCTTATTCATTAAAATAAACAAGTTCAAGCTTCAAAAAGCAACCATCATCGACTTCATAGTGCTTCATTAAGTTTACTATTTCTTGAGCTTTGACTCATTTGATATTTATTCTATTGTACTTCTCTATTTTTTTTGCAAATTTCTTAGGATAGAAACTTATGGGATAGGCTTGTTCAAGTCTGAATGAGATATTGTATTGATTAAGTCTAGAGATAACTTAGTTGAAAATATTTTGATTGATCTCCTATGCAAAATCGATCGGATTAGTTATAAGCCTGCTAAAACAGTCAGTTGAGTTGATTGTGAGCCTGATTAAACAATCATACTAAAATTAAGAAGATTATAATAGAATTTCTAAGTAAGGAGACTTGAAAAATAGACATAAGTGCTAAGTTTGGGGCTGAACCACTATAAACTATGTTTGTACTTGTTGTTGGTTTCTTTCTTTTTGGCATCTTGTTTTATCACCTTCATACTTTGCATACACTTCACATTCACATAATTAAGTAGTTCATGGGCACATAATTGTTTAAGTTTATAAAAATTTTTGAAAATCCAATTCACCCCCGACCCTCTCTCTTGGGTTGCTATATTTGAAACATAATTGATATTAGAGCAAGTGCCTTTTTATCCTTCATAGACTTAACCTTCTAAAGCTCAAGATCAATGTCAACCCTTAGAATGTCTTTTGATGAAGGACATTCCCATGTAAGATCACCACATTTTATTAGATTTGATTATATTTATTGGAATACTAGAATGAAAACTTTTATTCAAACACAACACTATGATTTGTGGAATATTATGGTGTATGGCTCACACATGTTGTTGCTCAACTAAGCAATCCAAGAGGGGCTTAACTTGGGTTCTTAAAAAATTTTAAGTAATATATGTCATGATAAATGTACTTTTGAAAATACAGGTGATGTGTAGTGGCAAGAATAGAGGGTATGTAAGATAATAAAGCAAGTCAAGAGATCAAAATATCATAACATAAATATTTATAGTGATTTGGTGCCAAATTTAGTACTTACATCCACTTTCTAAGCTTCTACTTGAGATAATAATCCACCAATCATTGGATCCCACCAACCAAACATCCTAGCTTTCCTAAGCTAGTCATATATTTTCCTAGCACAAGCAATCCCAATATACTTCGCTTTAAGGTATGGATCAATCTTTCCCCATATTTTGGCTTATCCAAAACTTGTTCCCATAAGTATAAGAAAGATACAACAATAAATAATTAAAGCTTCTTAATGAGCACAATAAAAATAATTAGAACAATTTACACAAAAATGGAGAAGCCTTTGAATGGACCCCTTAGTTGGAAGAGAGCACTTAATGCACTTGGAAGAGGTGGTCAGAGTTGAAATGAATACTTCTTTTACTTGATACTTCAATCACTTTGGAAATTTTTTTTCTTGATTCTCGATGTGTTTCCCTCCTTTTGAGAGCCTTTATAGACACAATGAATGTTGGAGAACCATTATTAGCTATTTAAAGCCATTGAAGGGTGCTTAATTAGCATTAAATACAACTTTTCAGGCTAAAAAACTAGCTTTTATAGGTTGTCAGGGCTTAGGAATCGACACAGGCATCACCTCCTATCATAGGAGTCGACATAGGGATTGCCCCTTGTGAAAAAATAGAGCGATACCTCTTTGTTTGGCCCCCTAGCATAGTAGAGGTCAACCTTAGGGTTGCCCCCTAGTCCATGGGTTGACATAGGGGTCACCCCCCATGGTGTGCTAAGCCTCCAAAACATGCCAGCATCCTTATAAATTCAAAGAGAATGGCCTAAGAGTCGCCCCCTAAATTTCAAGGGTCAGCCCCTGATGTCCAAAAAGATATTTTTTTTTTTGTGTTTTTAGCCTTTGAACATTGCGAAGTCACCTTCCATCCTTTCAAAGTCATCTTGAATGCTTTTAAGATTTTCGAAAACTATCATCTTTGTCTCCAACTTGAAAAATTTGAATCTTTGATCTTCTCCATGTGTCCTTATTCGCTCAAATTTTTTAGCTTGCATGAAACATTCTTTTAAACTTCTCTAAAGATAAATAATCATTAGTACCCCTCTCAAATATTTTGTATTCATCAAAATAAATTCTTGGGTATATAATATTTTGCGATAAAATATTGAGTATTAGTGTGATAAAGAAAGTAAAGCATAGGAGTAAAGTGATGCCATTTAATTTGTATGATCATTCTACATTAAGGCATATACAAATGTATTAGATTGAAGTATTGTATCGGATCATGAGCTTTAGGCAAATGTATCAAAACATAAGATCAAGGCAATCAAAAAAGCCAAGTGCAAGTCAAAATGATAATGAATCAGAGCAAAATGAATTGAGCAAGATGGTTAAGTATTAAGGCAAGAATTTAAACAAAAACTTTTGATAAAATGATAAGAGGCCCAATCCCAAAAACTGGAATTAGAGTAGAAATGAAAGAAATCCACAAAAAATCAAAAGGCATTAATGTATCAAGCATAAATTTCTACTTATACCATAAATAATATATCTACTTTTTGGCATCATCAAATTAGATAAGCAAAATGTACTTCATAGACCATGTATAAGATGACTGTTACTCAAGTTATAAGATAAAAGATCATTCATAATAAAAAATAGATAGGTCTAGAGTAACATTAGTTATAAGAATATCAAACTTCAAGATATACATCAAGGATCGCATAATATCAGAAGCAATATCAATAATTAAATTAAACAAAATACATCAAGAGTTATATAATATCATAATACATCAAAAGTCACAACCAACATTAACAACTTTAAAAGGCAATCATAACCAACAAGAGTCTATTAAGATACAAGTCAACAACAACAACCACAAAAGTTCTAATCCTCGTCAGAGAAAGAAGATATCTCCTGATGAACAAAGGCTCTGGACGAGATGCAATCGTGCTGGCTCCTAATCCTAGTAGAGGGTCTAGAATGAGAGGGTCTAGATGGTTGAAAAGGCTTATAGATGTCTACGAGGGCTAAGTAGGACAATACCTCTAGAAACTAAATGAGCTCTAAGTTAATCAAGCTAAACTATCAACCATCCAATGGACTGCAGAAGATAAGTGATCCCAATAGAGATATCACTACTCTTGCCTCTCGTCTCCTCCCTCAGCTTCTAAAATGCTGACCCAATCATCCCCCTTAGCCTCCCTACCTCAACCATTAAATCAAACAAATGAGTAGTATCATCAGTGTTTGGTCCAATAAGATGTGACAGTCTCCTCATCTCCCTCTCCAAATCAAAAACTTTGGCATTGAGCCTAGCAACAGTATCCTCAAGTTGGTTAACTCTCATTATCAGGTCAAAAATCATCTAAATAATAGTAAAGATATGGGGTACCATAGATAGATCAGTAGAAGGTGCCGTGTAGTAACTCTTCCCCTAAGGCATACCTCGGGCAGGTAGAAGAAAATCTGCAACCTTCTCAAAGATCATCCAAATCTGATCATCTTCCAGTCTGATAGATAAATGTCGAGCACGACTCAGAGGCTAAGATGGTTGGGTTTCATGGGGTCTCTTCCAATTATCTCAGAAAAGGGATCTGCCTCATGCTTAGTAATAAATTGAATATCAGAGATTGGTCTAGACTCTCAAAGAGGTAAAGAGGGTCCCTCCCCTTTAACTCTATCATCATCCTCCTCAGCATCACCAGCTCTATTTGCACCTCTACTCTTCATCCAATGATCATTTACTTTAGTAAAACCCATTTGCTGTAGAGGATGGTCATTATAAATATTAGTGTGTGCTAAAACGACTGGTGGCTTCTTCCCTAAAGCTGACACCAAACTTCCTAAACATTTGTGTGAGCACCATCCCATAGGGTAAAGGAGCTTTGGACCAACTCATAGCCTCATGCATGGCCTCATTAATAAGAGTGAGGAAGAAAATCCTACTGATAATGTAATGGCAGAGTCTCATTTCCATATTCAAATCTTTTGCTTTTTTATCTAATCCCCTCACATTCTCTCTACCCAAGATGCATTGTATACTAATGCTTTTCTATTCAAGTACATCTGAGTTAGTAACTTCACAAGAAAAATGTAAAATATGGTCAATAATGAGTGTGTCCAAATGAATATCTGCACCCTTCACTATGGAGCTTATTTTTCCATCATTATACAAAAAAAATTGTTAAATTTTTGACCAAATCAACATAGCTGATAGCTTTAAGCATGCAAAGAAAATCCTATCCTTGACTCTTAATCTTCTCCCTAATTGTAAATCTTCTTTCTCTAAAAATCTAAAATCAATATTTCTTCCCATGGAGACATCTCTAGTAGAAAAGGGTACCTTGTTTGGGGTTCTTGGGGGAGAGGATGGGGCTTGGACTTGTGCTACCTTTTTCCTTCTTTCTTCTCTTCTTGAACATGGGCTAATTTTCTCCTTTGAGGAAGCCTCCTCTTGGGCACCATTGGGAGGAAAGAGAGAGAGAGAGAGAGAGAGAGAGAGAGAGAGAGAGAGAGAGAGAGAGAGCAAAGATCCACTCAGGGGAAGGTAGAGAGCCCTAGATCTTGAGGTGGAGAATAGGGAAATGGAGCTTTGAGGGAAGGGGAAGTTGGGATCTGGAGGGTTTCTAGTAGGAAGAGGATTTGGGGTAAATAAAGTTCTAATTGAGAAGATTTGAGATGGATATTTAAGATGGGATTTGAGAGTTTTGGAGGAAGGAGAGTGCTAGATCTAGAGGATGTAGGGTGGAGAAAAAGGTTTTGGAGCTAATGGAGAAGAGAGGAAGGGGCTTTAGGAAGGGGACGTTAGTGAGTCCTTTTTATCCCCAAAAGAGCTCTCAATCTCTTAAATGAAGTGACACACAAACCTTGAAGGAGGTGACATTGGTGTCACCCCTTTCCCCATGTGACGTCACTAGTGTCACCCCATGTGGCAACAAAAATGTCAATCCCCAAAAACAAAGATTTAAAAAGGTCGGAAGTAGCTAGGCATTTAATTAGGCATCAAAAGAGGATAGGATTAAAGGGTGATCAAGGATGTCAAGGAAATAAGGCTCAAATTAATGAAAATATGACTTAAGAAATTTATCAAAGAGGGATAGAAAGATAATCAGATTGAGATCTAGGAGATGATACTAAGCAAAAGGATTTATAATTCCTGACTCTCATCTAATCTCATAAAATCTATCTTCATTTAATGGCTTAGTAAAGATATCTGCTAGTTGCCTATCAATACACATAAAATCATGCATCACATCATTATTTTACACATGATCTCTTATAAAATGATGTCTTACCTTGATCTGCTTAGATTTTGAATATTGGATAGGATTTTTAGTCAAGTTAATTATACTTGTATTATCACATCTTATGAAAAATTTATTAACTTTGATGCCACAGTCTTCATTGCACAGCAACTTTTGGCTATAGTGTATTTAGCCTCAGTCGTAGACAATATTACCAAATTTTGCTTTTTGCTAAACTAAGAGATTAAGTTAATCCCTAGAAATTGATAAGTTCTATTAGTACTTTTCATATTTATCTTACAACTAGTAAAGTCTGTATCAGAATAGCCTATTAAATTTATTGAAGATTGTTTAGAAAATCATAATCATAAATTTTAAGTACCTTTTAAATATCTTAAAATTCTTTTAGCAACAATCAAGCATGATTCTTTAGGGTTAGCTTAAAATCTAGTACACATACAAATATTAAATATAATATCTAGTCTATTGTCAATAAGGCATAACAATGAAACAATTATGCTTCTATAAACCTTTAAATCTATACTTTTATCATTCTCATCCTTATATAGTTTGCATGAAGGGCTCATCGAGGTGCCGATATGCTTGGCATTCTCTATTCCAATTTTTTTTAGTATTTTTCTCATGTATTTGCTTTGGCTGATTAAGATCCCTTTCTTTATTTATTTAATCTGGAGTCTGAGAGATAATATAAGCTCTTTCATCATGCTCATCTTGAATTTGCCATACATGAACCATCAAAATATCATTATGATTTCTTTTCATGAAAAGAGTAATATCGATACTTTCTCTTAAAAAAATATTTTTTAGTAAAAAATTACTATGTCTTTCATACCATGCTCTAGGTACTTATTTCAAACTATATAAAACTTTATTTAATTTAAAAATATAGTTTCAAAAAGCATGATTTTCAAAACTTGAAGGTTGCTTTACATAAGCTTCTTCAATAATATAATCATTTAGAAAGATACTTTTAATATCTATTTGAAATAATTTAAAATATATATAATATGCAAAAGCAAGCAAGAGTCTAATAGCCTTGAATCTACCATTGGTGCAAAAGTCTCATCAAAATTAATTCTCTCTTCTTTGCTACATCCTTTATTTTTAATTACGTTTTCATTTTTGTCTAACTTATTTTTAAATATCCATTTTGTTCTAATTATAGGTTGATCATTAGCTCTACTTACTAAGGTCCATACATTATTTTTTTTATATTGGTTAATTTCTTCTTGCATAGCATTAACCTAATTATGACCTTTTTTGACTTCATCCATAGTTTTTGGTTCAATATAAGAAATAAAATCAAGATGATTGCCAGCATATCTAAGTAAAGAAAGAGTTCTTACCTTGTGTGTAGGATTACCAGTAATGAGTTTCTTAGGATGATAATGAACATACCTCCATTCTTTTGAAAGATTATGTGTACCGTGAGATTGTTCTTATTGATCTTGCCACCCTTCACCTTCATCTTTATCCTTATTTTCTTGTTTTCTCTCATCATGTACCATAAATTCTTTAGGGTGAGTTCCTTCATTTCTTCTTCAATTGGACTTACAGTATCATTAACAACCTCTATCTTCCTTGATGGAAGATTATTAGTCTTATAAAAAATAACATGTATCAATTCTTCTACAATTAAAATCCTCTTATTAAAAATTCTATATGCTTTACTAGAAGATAAGTAACCAAGCAAAACATCTAATTTTATATCAAAATTTTCTAATTTATTTGTACAATTGTTCAAAACAAAATACTAACAATCAAAAAAATAAAAATATCCAATATTTAGTTTTGTACCTTTCCAAAGCTTATAGTATATATATTTTTAAAATGGGTCTAATCAAGGTGTGATTTAAAATATAAATGCCATGTTAATTACTTCCATCATAAAATATTTCAAAAGTTTGCTCTCACATAATATGATATGAGCTATTTCTTCTAATGTCCTATTTTTTCTCTCTACTATCCTATTTTGTTAGGATATTCTAGATACAAAAAAATTATGTTCAATATTATTTTTGTTGCAAAACTTTTTAAAATCTTGATTTTCAAATATGGTTCCATAATCACTACAAATATTAAGAATTAATAAATATTTTTTTATTTAAGATCTTTTAATAAAACTTAGAAAAAACTAAAATTATTTTATTTTTATGTACTAAGAATAAAATTCAAATAAAATGAGAGAAATTATCGATAATCACAAAACGATATCGTTTATCTCCTAGGCCAGTAAACTTAGTGGGTTTAAACAAGTCTATATGCAATAACTCTAAATGCCTAGAAGTTGAAATAATATTTTTAGGTTTGAAAGATACTCTAATTTATTTTCCTGGTTGACATGCATCACAAATCATATCTTTTCAAAACTTAGTTTTGGCAAACCATTAATCAAATCCTTTTTAATAAGTTTCGAAAGTAAATCCATGCTTACATAAGCAAGTCTATAATACCATAGCCAGCTAGTCTCATTAATTTTAGCATTCATTGCTACTAGGCATTGCATGTTTTGTATAGATAAATCATTTAAATCTACCATATAAACATTATCATGTCTATGTCCAATGAATCTTATATCATCATCATTGAGACTAATCACAATATACATAGAAGATTCAAAAATAACATAAAAATCCTTATCATAGAGTTGGTTAATGCTAAAAAGGTTATGCTTAAGACCATTAACCAATAAAGCATTGGTAATGAATATGAAGGGAGTGATATTAATATTATCTAATGTGATAATCTTCCCTTTGCTAATATCTCCAAAGGTGACCATCCCTTCATTTTTGTCTAAGAGTGATGAATTGAGATTCATCATCCATCATATGTCTTGAGTATCTACTATTAAAACATCATTTTTTTTTAATCCATGGGTCATAAGACACACCTATAATATAAATTTAAGTTTTAATTTTAGATTTCTAAGCTTTCTTGAGTCCTGTTGGTGCGGAAACGGTGCCGACATCGGAGTTTGCTGGAGCTAGAGAAGGCGAGGTCGCCAATGAGACTTGCAAAGTGAAGTCTTGGCTAGAGTTTGGCTCTGACAGGACCCTTTGATGATCAAGTTAGTTTTCTGACCAACAAGAATGGAGTACTTAGAAAAAATTTTAGCAGAGTAGAGGGATGAGTATTAGAGCTTAGAGAAGAAGCATATCTAGAGGGTTCCTTAAATAGATAGAGCATATAATAAATTGATAGTGACAGCCATAACCGCTTGCTAGTGGACCGTTCGGGCCATGTGAAATTTGTTATGGAGAGTGGGTTGTTGTTTGTCGTGACCCATAGGTGATTGAGCTCCGTTTATTAAATCTCGAGCGTGGGTTGGAGACTTCTGCATTTATTGGCTAGGTATTGATGTAGAAGAGAAGAACCTGATGCTGGATTGGCTGAGCTTGAAGGTCGGCTCTTGAATAGTGGATGACAAACCTGCCACTGGTTAAAAGCCCATTAAAGCATTCTTTGATAGCTTCAAGAAGTTCGGTTGCATTCAAGATCGATCAAAAGAAGACATGCTCCAGATTGAAATTAGGAGTGCATAGGTTCATTGTTCATAGAGTAACTGCTATGGATCAAAAACTTGGCGAGGTTCTTTTGAGCTAGTCTGGTCGATGGGTACATCACAAACTAATTAGATTCGACTAGAAGAAGTTCGACTGAAAGAATCTCGACTGTTACAGTAAGGGGATTCAGCATTCAAGGTCGTCAGACTGAACTTTGACATGCTTTTGAGAAGTCCTGCAATCCAAGGTAGTCGTTGAGAAGGTCCTCCAACGCTCATGGATTAGAAGTTGGCCACCCAGCACCTAATGAATATCAGTGAGAGTTAATTTTACCCCCAACACATGTCCCCCTACTCTCAAGTTTGAAATTCGAATGATGGGAGTACAAAACAGCGACGACCGAAGTTCTTTGGCGATTTTCGCTCTCGAGGGATAAGAAAATTTTAGCTTCCTCTAGATTGGTGCCGAAGCTTCCTTAATATCGAATGATGTAAAGTGACTAGTTCCTTTTTGGAAACTTGCCCAGGGTGGAGCTCCATGTATGGTGCAATAACTGCCTCGTCAGTCGTCAGTGGTTGGCGTAACGATCAGGATGCGTGGCAGGTCAGGACTGGATGAAGGGGATCCACAATCATGACCCTTTCTGATTTCTTCCAACTATTTAAACTCCTTCTCCTCCCCAACCTCTTATTTTTGCCTATTGCTCCTTTCTTTTCCTTCCATTGTTTGCTTCCTTTGAGCATCCTGTTCATCTTCCATTGGGATTTCTCTGGCCATTGACGTCCTTCTCGACCACCTCCTACTCTTTTGATCATCCTCCCAAGTTCTTCGATCGATATAGGTTAGTTTCTCATCCTTTTCCCTTCGTTTCTTTACTTTTCCTTTCATTTTTGAAGTTTTTGGTTTTTTCACAGGAGTTCACTTTTCCTCAAAGATTTCATAACTTTTTTCTTTCAATTTTTGGGAGGAATTTTCCTAACTATTTGATCCAAATATCTTATAACCTTTCTAGGTCCAAGGGTTCTGGGAGTTCATCTAAGCCGAACTCCCAAGATTCAGCTCCTGGGGTAGAAATCGAGATTAGGGAGGCACCTCATCCAGTTTTCATTCTCAAAACCATCCCTTGCTCCTTATGTCCTGAAGACCTTTCTTTGATGAGGATTCAATATGGGGTTCCTTTAGAGTTCGAGCTGGAGCATCCAAGGCTGAGTGATCGAGCTTGCACTCCTCCCCTGGGCCACTTCTGCTTGTACACTAAGGCATTTCATGTTGGACTCCAGCTTTCAATTCTCCCTTTTATTCTTGCTCTCTTTAGGTTCCCTGATATTTCTTTCACTTCCATGGTCCCAAACTCCTTTCGATTTATCATGGGGTTTCTTTCACTCTGTATCTTAGCTGAGATTCAACCTACCATTTTTTTGTTTTGAAATTATTTTACCTTCAAATATCATATCCTACCATCAAGGATTGGTGGTACCTCGTGAAGGGGAATCCTGATTTTTCGATCCAGGTTCGTTCAGATCTGATCAGATCAAGAGATATATTTCAAAACTTTTTCTCTTGATTTCAATTAGATCTTGATATATTTCAGATCTGATTCTTATTATTTTAATAAAATAAAATTAAAAGATAAATTAAATCAAATTTAATTTACCTGATCTGGGTAATCCTATTATCCTGTTGATGATCCTATTTGCAGCGGAAGGTTCTGGATCTTAGCCACGCAAGTGCCTGGCCTCTACCGGTATCCACTCGGATTGGATCTGGAGATCCTCTTCTTCTCTATCACACCTCCAAAAATCAGATCTGGATCTGATCTGGAGGATCTTCAAAACTCTTTTGAAGATGAGTCGTCCTTTGCAGCAGCACAGCCTTCTTATTTTGATCGCCTTTCTTTGATCTGAATCACACCAACCAAGGTCCAAAACTCCTTCTGGACGTGGAGAGCAAGGGGAGAAGAGACTATGGCATGGAGAAGGAGGGGAGAGGCAGCCTTGGGGCGTGGGGAAACTATGATCTCATCATATCTCTATTGTTGTTACAATCTGAGTTGGGTATAGGGTCTTATTTATAGACTAGCTGTGATCCAACTCCTCTTCTTCCCAACCAATCACAACCCTTTATAAAATCAGATCTAAATCTGATTGGTGGGAATAGAGACCCCTGGATTCCTCCTTAGAGGGCACCTAAGACCAGTCAAAGTTGATTCTTAGAAGAACTCTAATTGGAATCCAAAAAGGAGATGGAGTCCTTGTCCAACAAGGACTCCTAGGCGCCTCCAACTTGGGCACACGCCTAGGGTGGCATGCGCCCTTCTCCTTGCCAGGTTCTGGTAGGGGGACAGGCCCCCACCAGCCCTCCAATAGGTGCATGACATGTGGTCAAAAGTCAAAGTGTCAATGGTCAATGTTTGACCAGTCAAAGGTAGACTTTTGACCAAAGTCAAAGAACAAGAAATGGCAGGTGACCAAAAATGGCAGGTAATGTCTTATAAAATAAGACAACCTATTTTGACTTGGACAACCTCCAGTCAGACCATATGAAGGCCTCTGTTTGAGCACAAACTTCTTTGGCTCAGACAGGACAACTTATTTATGATAGCAAAAGAAGAACGTTAGGTTCAATCGAGTGCTAGCACGATTTTCTTTGAACCTAATTGAATCTCATTCAGATCAATTGAACTAGATCAGTTCAATTGATGATCACCAGATTCAAACCCTTGTTTGTGTGACCCAGTTAGGTTCAGTTCTGTATGGTAATGGGATATGTCATGATCTCTATCATCGACATCATCGAAACTCCTTTCGATGGATCAGAACTCTTCTGATTCGAATAGCTAGAATGATCGATCATCTAAATCATTCTAATTGCTCCCAAAATCCACCAGTGACACCTAGCAGTATATGGTGGCAATCCATCAGAGCTGAATGCGAACCTCTTGGTGCAGCTACCTATGTGATTTAAGTTCTTCTATCTTGAGCCCCGATCAGATTAGGGTTAAGGTGAACTCGTCAAACCCTAGTCTCTGTCATATGATGTAATCATTCGATTCGAGTCTAATGTGAAAATCTAAATAGAAACTCTTTCTATTATTTCACTCTACCATGGCCATGGATTTCTTGGACTTGATTCTCATGATCATCATAGGGCTACTCCTCTACCACCGAGGTAGATAGATTCCATCTTGATGCAATCCAGTTTCTACAATGAACATGTCATAGCCAACATACACTTCAGGGTTCCATATGGCTAGGAGATCGAGTAATGGTGTAGTCAAACTATAACACCCTCAAGGTAAACTGTTGATGCATCTCAGGTCAAAGAACCAGACACACTACTGCAGCATCGAGTCAGTCATTGACGAGAAGGTAGACTCCCTAATGACTACTCGAGGTGGTCACGCTCAGTGCTCTCATTCTCTAACGAGTACCTGTACTCTCACTCCGGTGTCTCCACACCGTAGACTCAAGACTCATCTACTAAAGAGAAGCGATTGTACATCAAACTTCTAGATCAATCACCATCCTCGTGATGATCCTATGGTCAGGAGCAATTTATGAGTTAATAATGATTATTCATGTCTTAAATTTTCAACTCTTGAAAATATGAATAATCATTACCATTAACTCAAAGGATGTATCACAGACACTATACACATATGTGATAGAAAATAACCCATTTATTGATTTTAGTCAAAATTACAATTTTGCCCCTAGAAGTGTATTACAAGTGTCAGCCAATTCTGGCTTCTAGGGCACATATATCTAACACCTCGCTCTTCAGTTCAACAAGAAGGGGCTACTTAAAGGTGCTCCTTCTTTCATCTAGAACTGGAAGAAAAAGTTCTTCATTTCTTGCCCAATCCTGAAGTTAGGACTTCCTCTTGGGAACATCTTAGAGATTCAGTCCGCCGAGCTCCAGGATTAGAAAAAAAAGATTAAGACTCGGTTAGCAAACTTAGGAATTACCGAGCTCCCCTTCTATCCGAATTGACAAAGGATCAAACCTTGTTCAATCTTGGCTTGAGTTCCTTTAATCTAGCAGGTATACTTTTGAATTTTATAAATTACTATTTTTGTTTTTCCTCTAATCACAGCTCTTTCATTATTACAGAAATGGATGCTGAAGAACTTCCACGACTTTCCAAGGAGCCCCAAGCTCATAAGAGAAAAGGTGCTATGCCCAGCGAGCCCTCTAAAAGGGCAAAGATCAGTGCCTCGAGCTCTGCCGCGCCCACTGACACCACTGCTGCCATCGAGGTTGTCACTGCCACTAAAGTTGCGGCGTATCTGACGTCCTCAAGTCCTCCTATTGAGATCTAGATTCCAGAACCTCCCACTGAGTAAGAAATGGGAAGAGAAGAAGAAGAAGTTGGCCACTAGAAAGGTCCAGCATAAGTCCCGTTCTAGCGGATCCAACAGTGATGACGAGGATCTAAAAGAAAATCCCTTCAATAATTGGACAACTGTCAGATCTTTGATCAACGGATGCACCTTATCCAAAGTTGTGGATAGGATCGTCGATGTTGATTTTGAGCCGCGCACTTGAGACTCTCTTGGATCCTTCATCGAGGTAACCACTTTATTTTTTTTTGACTTGTTTGTGTGCTCTTTCATTAGCATAACTCACTTTTATTTTTTTTTTCTTTGCAAATGGGTCACCAACTGATTGCCAATATCAAGGCCATGAATCTTCAAAGGTCAGAGGTAGAGGAGGTTCGGAAAGAGCATCAGGCTGAGATCGACCATCTTGTTGAGGATAAATCAGTCGAGATCAGCTATCTTCTTAAGGAGAAATCAATCAAGGTTGAGGGCCTTCAAGAGAGATGGTCCAAAATACTGAATAGGATTTGGCGAAGGTGAAGGAGGAGCTAGCCTTAGAGATTGAGAAAAGGAAGAGGATCGAGGCTGAAATGGTAGAGAAGAAACAACAGATCTTGAGGCAAATCTCGAAGGCCAAGATTCAAGCAGTACAAGACTTCAAGGTCTCCTCCGAGATGGACATAAAAATTGACTTTGACAAAATTTCTTTCATCAAGAGGTTCGAACTCTACCAAAGGAACATGGCCGAGAAGTTTTCCAGACTTGCCCTCAGCTTCTTGAATGGTGGATCTTCTGATGATGAGGTGAGGCCGTCTACTGTAGGTGCTGTTCTCCCATCTGCTAATCTTCCTTCTACTACGCTCCTTGCCACCTCGCCCGAACCAGCTTTAGAACCTAAGGCTGCCCAGGGAGCGCCGAACTCATCTATTACTTCTCCTCTAGAGGTTGGAGGTTTTTGATTGTTATATTTTCTCTTATTTCTTCTACTTTTTTTTGTCCTCAAAAATATTTTGATTAATGAAAGCAAGCTTTTCTTTCACAATACCTTTGTGTTATAATATTTTTATGCATTAAAATATGGTCTCTTGTTGAAGTCGATCCTCTGCCTAAGGGTATTCCCCTAAAGGCTCATATTAAGAATTTGCAAAGAGAAGTTCAATAGATAAAGAAAATATTAGAGAAGATAGAAAGAAAACTTTGGAAGTTTAAGAAGTATTATGTCGAAGCTAATGTTGAAATCAACCAGCTTTGCCGATCTTCCAAACAATTCTTCAAGGAATATACCTCCAAAAAATACCATTTGACTAAAGGATTGGGATGCACTAAGAAGCTCGTTAGCGACATGGCCTGGACCCTAACTGCCAAGATTTTCTCCCTTGAGGCCAAACTTCATGAGGCGAGGGAGAAGTTTGGCTAATTAGAAAAAAGTTTGGTTCAATCTCAGAGTCAAGTAGAATTTAGCTGGGATTGGTCGAAGAGGTTTTCTAATTTTTAACAATAGCTATATGATGCTGAGAGTGACTACAATTTTTACCGAATTGGCTGGTGCAAAGAAATCGATGATTATAAGAAAAAGCTCAGGATAGCAAATGCTGAGGTGATGCGACTTCAGAAATAACTGACTGACAAGGCTCAGGCTGGCCCAAGCGGGGGCTCGAACAAACTTCTCTTCCTAAGGAATACTCTGGAGAATTTGTCCATGGGATATGAAAATGACCAGAAAGAGCTGCGAGAATTGAAGATGCAAATAGTCTTTTAGAAGGATGCTATTAAGGATGCTGAAGCCGAATTTGCGATTCTTAGGAAGAGGTTGAGAGAGATAGAAGATGATCTTTGGAGGTCCAACAAGTTACTTGGCGAGAGTATAGCGGTGAGGAAGGATCTCAAAGAAAAAGTTAATGACTTAAAATATGACCTTATATTAGCTCGAGACAGTAGTTCGAAGTTTAATTCTGAATAGGACTTCGTCTTCTTTTCTTTTTATAACCAATCTTGTAGACCTTCTCTTGTAATGAACTTTTTATTTTAATAAAATACTACTTCTTTTTGCTCTTTTATTACCTTATCTCAATGGCGTATTTGTAGAATTCTTCGCTTTTGCATTGTTTGCAATTATAGGGCTGCTTCACAATAATAATTTTAGTTTGCTATAAAACATGTTCCTCTTGCTTATAGACGAAGACCTTTGAATGTAGCTTGAAAATGAGCTTTCTCCTATTTGTGTAACTAGACCTTCATGTCCTTCATATCTGGATGAGGTCCTTTTTCTATTTTTAATGTGACTAATTTTTAGGCTTTGTTGGGGGATGAGATCATCCTCCATTTGAAGGTCTTCACCTTTGCTATGATGAGGTTAACCTTCTATCTTAAATAATCGGAGGCCTTCATCCTCACCATGATGAGGTTAACCTCCTATCTTAAATAACTAGAGGCTTTCACCCTCGTTATGATGAGGTTAACCTTTTGCCTTAAATAACTAGAGGAGGTTAACCTCCTATCTCAAATAACCGGAGGCCTTCATTCTTGCTATGATGAGGTTAACCTCCTGTCTTAAATAATTGAAGGCCTTCACCCTCATTACGATGAGGTTAATCTCCTATCTTAAATAACCAGAGGTCTTCTACTTCGTTCAAGAATGAAGTTTGGTTGATCATTTCCTATCATCATAGTTTTGCACCAAGAACAAAAATATTAAAATAAAAAAAAATTTATTTGAAATGACATCATTGATAGTACATTCATAGATTTTCTGAATTCTAAGGTCGCAGGAGTATTGGCCCTCCAAGCTCTTTTAGATAATAAGTTTCTGGTCGGATGATTTTCATGACCTTATAAGGGTCTTCCCAGTTCAGAACGAGCTTTTCTTGATTCTAGGGTTGTGAAATATTATCTTCTACTTTGAATGTTTTGCTTCTCACTTTGGAGTTGTAATAGTGAGCCATCCTTTGCTTGTAAGCTGCCATCCTGATTTGAGCCTTCTTTCATTTTTCTTCTAACAGATCAAGATTTATTTTGAGATCTTGTGAGTTATTTTATTCTTTGAGAGCCTCAATTCATGCTGAAGGAAGTTCAAGTTCAATTAGGATGACTGCCTCTTTTTCAAAAGCTAATACAAAAGGAGTTTCTTCAGTTGGCAATCTTTAGGTGGTTCTATAAGCCTAGAGCACATGATAGAGTTCATTCATCCACATTCCTTTTGTCCTTTCAAGCCTTGTCTTTATCTCCTAAAGCGAAGTTCTGTTGGTTTCCTCGCCCTCACTATTTGCTTGAGAATGAGCTATAGATGTGAAATGATGGAAAATATTTAGATCTTCGCCGAACCCAATAAATTTTGCTCCTATAAACTGATACCCATTATCAATAATCAGAGTTTGAGATAGGCTAAATCTGCAAACTATTGACTTTCAGATGAAGTCCTGTATCCTAGCTTCAGTAATTTTTGCTAGAGGTTCGGTCTTCACCCATTTAGTAAAATTATCCATTGCTACCAGGAGAAATTTCTACTATGCAGATGCTATGGGCAAGGGCCAAAGTATATCCATCCTCCATTGGGCAAATGACCAAGGAGTGCTTAGAGGTATGAGCTGTGAAGCTGGCTATCTCTGAATATTAGCATTTCTCTTACATCGATCGCATTTTTTCATAAATTCTATGGCATCTTAATGCATAGTCGGCTAGTAATATTCTTGCTAAAGTAGTTTATAAGATAGAGATTTAGCCTCCAGATGGTTTTCATATATTTCTTTATAAACTTTTCTTAAAACATAATTAGCTTCAGAAAGTTGGAGATACTTGAGGAATGGCAAAGAATACGACCTCTTATACAGCTTGTTTTCATATAGAACAAAGTGGGAGGTCTGATTTCTCAACTTTCTAGCTTTTTTAGGGTCTCTGGAAAGAACACCATCTCTAAGGTATGAAATTAATGGGTCGATTCAACTGAGCTCATGGTTGACTTGCATTATTGTTTGAGGCTCCTTCGAACTTAGATGTTGTAGAACTTCAAAGAAGATGTCTCTAAGAAATTCATTTGGAGACAAAGTAGCTAACTTAGAAAGAAGATCGACCCTGGTATTTTCTATTCTGAGGATTTGCTGAATATCAAAGCTAGTAAAAGCCAAGATTAAGCTTCTTATCTTTTCCACGTACCTCTTCATGCTTTCCTCCTAAGCTTCATAATTATTATTAACTTGTCCCACAACCAACTAAGAGTCATTATAAACTTTCAAGTATTCTACCTCTAGCTCTTTGGCTATTCTTAGTCTTATAATCAGAGCTTTATATTCTACTCCATTATTAATGGCAAGAAACTCGAAGCGTAGAGCATATTCAGCAATAATTTCTTCTGGATTGATTAAAATCAAGTCTGTGCTTTCCCCTAAATCATTGGATGAACCATCAATACATAAAGCCCAGAAACCTTTAGAAAGATCTGCTTTTTCTTTGGGAGAGTTTGGCTGCAAGTTAGATGTACAGGCTTCCTGGGATTCAAGTTTGGTTGGATTCGAGATGGTGCATTCTATCATGAAGTCGATTAATATCAAGCTTTAATGGATAGCTAAGGTTGAAAATTGATATCAAATTTAGTAAGCTCGATTGCCCACTTTGCTATTCTTCCAGAGGTATCAGGTTGATGAAAGACTGCTTTGATAGGTTGATCAGTAAGAAGTGTAACTGTATGCCCTTGGAAATAAGGTCGAAGCTTTCTGGCTGCAATCAACAAGGCATAAAATAGCTTTTCTAATTTGGTATATCTTATTTCTACATCTCTCAGAACTCAACTTATGTAGTAAATCGGCTTCTACACTTTAGCTTCTTCTCTAATCAAAATGACTCCAATAGCTACTGGAGATACAGCCACGTATAGGAATAATTCTTCTTTAGATTCAGATTTAGCAAGCAGAGGAGGCAAGCTTAGATAATTCTATAGTTCTTCAAATGCTTGTTGGCATTTGGGAGTCCAATAAAAATTTTTGGACTGTTTGAGCACTTGGAAGAAGGGCATGCAATGCTTCATTGATATCAAGATGAAGCGATTCGAGGCCGCAACTTTGCTTGTAAGGTATTAGACTTTTTTTATTATTCTTGGAGCGGTCATTTCTTGGATGGCTTTTAATCTTCTTTGGGTTCACCTTGATGCCATGTCTCAATACTAAATCTTAGAAACTTTTTCGAGGTTACTTCGAAGGCACACTTAGTAGGGTTCAGCTTCATCTTGTATTTTTGAAGAGGGTTAAAGGTCTCCTCGAGGTTGGCAATATGATTTAATGAAGATCAGCTCTTAACAAGCATGTCATCCACGTAGACTTTCATATTGTGATCGATCTGCTCCTTGAAGATCTTATTGACGAGATGCTGATAAGTCGTACCTATATTTTTGAGTCCAAAAGGCATGATCCTATAACAATAAAGATCACAATCAATAATAAAAATATTTTTCTCTTCATGTTTTGGTGCCATTCAGATTTGATTATAACTAGAAAAGGCATCCATGAAGGTGAGGAGCTCATGGCCTGAGGTCGCATCTACCAATTGATCAATCCTGGATAAGGGGTAGCTGTCTTTTGGATAAGCCTTATTCAAATATGTAAAATCGATGCACATCCTCTACTTGTCATTTGCTTTCTTGATGAGGACAACATTTGTGATCTAGTTCGGATAGGACACTTTTTGGATGAACTTGGCTTTCAGGAGTTTATCGACCTTATCCATAATAGCTTTCTGCCACTCTGGTGCAAAGCTGTGCTTTTTCTGTTTTATAGATCAATGTTTGAGATCCACACCCAAGCGGTGCTCCATCATCTCAGCATCAATTTTTGGCATATCTACAGGTACCCAAGTGAAGATATCAACATTTTTCTATAAGAAGGCGACGAGCTGCTTTTTGACTTCTTCCTATAAATTGGAGCCAATTTGGATAGTATGCTCTTCATTCCCGTCATTTAAAGGAACTGTGATAAGATCATTGATTGGCTCCCCCTGTTCTTCAGTTAGATCATCACGGGCATCAAGTTCGTCTACCGAACATGGGTCTACTTGCCTTTCTCCTTGCAAGGTAATGGTGTAGCAGTGCTGAGCTAGAGCTTGATCTTCTCTAACTTCTCCAACTCCATGTCCCATCGAGAACTTCATTTTTAGATAATAAGTCAAGATCACTGTCCGAAGTGCATTTAAACCAGGTCGGTTGAGGATTGCATTGTAGATGGAGGGTGCCTTCACCACTAAAAAATCGATCTGAGCCTTAGATTGCCATGGGTACTGATCTATCATAACTGACAAGGTAATTATTCCTTCAACCAGCATGGCATCATCGGTGAATCCTACTAATGGGAAATTTATTGAACCCATTCTATTATTTAGTATAAACATTTTAGAGAAAGTATTGTAAAACAAAACATCAACAGAGCTTTTATTATCAATTAAGACGCGGTGTACATCATAATCAGCAATGTTTAAAGTTACTACAACCACATCATTATACAAGAATTGAAATTCCAGTACATCTTCTTCGATGAAAGTGATGGGCTCTTTCATTCGCTGCCTCTTCATGCCGATCCATTAACCTCTTCCTACCGATGTCCCCCAACAATGGTGTTGATGATTCCAAATGGGGGCCGATCTCCTTGCGGCTCATCTCTCTAAGGTGGTTCTAGTTGCAACAAGGCTCTTGGCCAATTTTCTCTTCTTTTTGATCGGCATCTGAGAAATCAGTGTAGTCATCCCCTCCTGATCAGCTCCTCAATCTCATCTTGAAGTTGAATACATTCTTCAATATTGTGACTATGGTTATGATGGTAAAGGCAATATTTGTTAGGGTTGTGCTTGGTTAGGTGAGTCTTCATTCTCTTCGGCCTTAGTAACTACTCCTTAATTTCCATCAACACTTAGGTCTTGGGAGCGTTCAGAGGGGTGTAGCTATGAAATCTTTTGGGAGGGAAGCTTCGTCACATTCTCTGCTCAGGACCTTTTTAGCGATGAGCTCGAGATGGAGTTTGGGCTCGTTTACACTCAAGCGGGGTTCTGGAGTGCGGTCGAGCTTCACTCAGCTTTTCAACAGTAGTGGGCTTGTTGGATTCACCCGTCTGCCACTCTTCTGTGGCTTCTTCATCCTTTAATCTGAAGGCTTTCTCTACTCGAGCATAGCATTTAGCCCAGGCTAGCATGTCAGTGAAGTTTTGAGGGTACTTCTTCTCCAGAAAGAAGAGGACATCATTTTTTTAAAAATTGCCCTTTAGTGTGGCCATTGTAATAGATTGATCCAAATTATAGACCTTCAAAAAAGCAGCATTAAACCAGCTCACATAGGCCCGAATGGACTCTCCTTCTTTTTGCTTGATATGAACGAGAAAGTCTGAGCCTCTTCTTTGACATCGACTATTGATAAAATGAGCCACAAATTGATAGCTCAACTAATCAAAGAAAAAAATGGTATCTGGTTTAAGATTCGAGTATCAGTTTCTTGCTGCTTTCTTTAGAGTGGAGAAAAAAGCTCGGTAGAGAATGGCGTTAGGCGCGCCATGAAGCAGCATCATATTTTTGAATGCTTCAATATGGTCAGCACGGTCGGTGGTCCCATCATAGGTCTCAAATTAAGGAAGCTTGAAGTTCAATGAGACATGCTCCTGCATGATCTGGGTGGAGAATGGTGGGTCGAAGTGGATGTCATTGTTACGGACTGGGACATCATAGTAGAGTTTTTTGATTTGTCGATTCATTCCTTGGAGATTCTAATTGAGAGTGTCGTCTCAATCATAAATCTCAAAAAATGGCTGGCTATAGGGCGTAGAGATCTACCAGGAGTCGAATCATGATTAGAATAGGGGCTCTCCATTCTTCACTTTTCTTTTTCAGGGGTTTCTGGCCTGCTCGCTTAGGTGGGTCTTCTTTGTACTGGCTTCTGATGCTCCGACAAGGGTCTCTCCTATTGAACAAGCATTAGAGGTTGCTGCATAGCCTGCACTGCTTTAGTAAGGCCTCTAACCTACTACATCAGCAAGTTGAATTATTCCAGATCCACCATGGTAGCTGATGGAGGCGGTGGAGGTGCCAGTGATGGAATCGAGGCGGGCAAATCTAGATTAGATCTGGTGGCAGAAGCGATGGATCGCCGGGTTGAAGCATTGTTAGGCAGCATCCTTCAAAATTAGGAAGAGATCAGAAGAAAAAAAATTAAAAGATTGAAAATAAAAGGAAGAAGATGAATTTGACTAAGTACTCCTTTTAGAATAAGAGCTCAGAGTCCCTCTAGTCCTGTTGGTGTGGAAAATGATGCCGATACTGGAGCTAGAGAAGGCGAGGTCGTGGATGAGACCTGCAAGATAAAATCTTGACTGAAGTTTGGCTTTAGCAGGATCCTTCGATGACCAAGTCAGTTCTCTGGCCAACAAGAATGGAGTACTTAAGAAAAATTTTAGTAGAGTAGAGGGAAGAGTATTAGAGCTTAGAGAAGAAGTGTATTAGGAGAGTTTCTTAAATAGATGAAGCATGTAACAAACTGATAGTGACAACCATAACAGCCTGCTAGTGGACCATTCAGGCCATGTGGAATTTATCATAGAGAGTGGATTGTTATTTGTCACGACTCATAGGCGGTTGTGTTCCATTTATTAGAGCTCGAGCATGGGCCGGAGACTTCTACATTTATTAGCTAGGTATTGATGCAGAGAAGAAGAACCTGATGCTAGATTGGTCGAGCTTGAAGGTCAGCTCTCAAATAGCGGACGACAAACCTGCCACTGGTTAAAAGCCTGTTAAAGCATTCTTTGTCGGCTTCAAGGAGTTTGGCTGCATTTGAGGTTGATCAAAAGAAGACATGCTCCAGATTAAAATTAGGAGTGCACAGGTTCACTATTCACAGAGTAGCTGCTATGGATCGAAAACTTAGCGAGTTTCTTTTGAGCTAGTCTGGCCGAGGGGTACATCACAAATTGATTAGATTTGATTGGAAGGAGCACAACTAGAAAGAGTTTGACTAGAAGGACTTCAATTGGAAGGAGCCTGACTGGAAGGAGTTTGCCTATTGCAGTAAGGAGATTCAGTGTTCAATATTGCAACACCAAACTTTGACATGCTTTTGAGAAGTCTTGCAATCCGACGTTGTCATTGAGAAGGTCCTCCGATGCTCATGGATTAGAAGTCAGTCGCCCAGCACCTAGCAGACTTCGATGGGAGCCAATTTTACCCCCAACAAGTCCCTTAATTGGTTAGTCACTATAGTTTCCTTTGGAATCCATACTTTCTTTATACTATAGCTACTAAATATACTAGAATAGCATGCTTATGATTTATGTCCTATTTTACCATAGCTAAAAAAATAAAACATTTGACAATTTAGCAAAAGAGGTATTAACAAAAATATTTTTTAGAAATTTTTGCTTTTTCAGTAGGTTATAACCAAGATTGGCTTTCTTATACACCGCTATTTGACTATTAAGAATCATCTGTTGGTGATATCCACCCATTCTGATACCACTTGTTAAGAAACTAGTACCAGATTATTATGGTAGAAAGAAAGAAAAAAAATAAAATAAGAAAATAATCAAGTATATGGATTAGTCTAAAGGCTCACATCCACAAGGCATGCAAAGCTCTACTATGAAAGAAAAAAATAAGTATAAGAGGAGAACATCCACTCTCAACTCACCATACACAAATTTCATTCATCTAAAAGCTATCCTCATAAAAGCTCTCTTAGAATCCTAAGAAGACTCATAGAAGCTATAAGATGCTCAGCCCTCATAGCCTCGGCATCGGATGCTATGCACCTATTGCTTCTCTCTCTCTCTCGTGGGATGCACGTACTTGGTACTTTGCCAAACTCCTCTTGGCGGCTGTCTGAGCCTCTCTATGTGCCTTTCACACCACACGCACCATCTCTCTTGCTTTTACAGCACCTCAGGTTTTTATATAGGATGAGAATCCTCTTCTTAGTAGTTCATAGGAGTTCTCACTGAAGGAAAATCCTGATTTTTCGGACCAGGTTTGTTCAGATCTGATCAGATCAAGAGATATATTTTAAAATTTTTTTTCTTTGATCTAGATTAGATCTGAGATATTTCAAATCTAATTCTTATTATTTTAATAATTAAAATAAAATTAGATAAAATAAATTAAATTTAATTTATCTTGAAGTGGGTAATCCTATTACCCGATGATGATCCTGTGAGCAGCGGAAGGTTTTGAATCTAGCCACACAAGTGCCTGGCCTCTACTGGTATCTACTTGGGCTAGATCTAGAGATCCTCTTCTTCTCTATCATGTCTCCAAAAATTAAATCTGGATCTGATTTGGAGGATCTTCAAAACTCTTTTTGAAGATCAGCAGTTGTCCTATGCAGCAGTGCAGCCTTCTAGCTTTCAGTCGCCTTTCTCTCGTCTGGATCGCACCAACCAAGCTCCAAAACTCTTTTGGATGTGGAGAGGAGAGGGAGAAGATGGGTTTGGCATGGAGGAAGAGGGGTGAGGCAGCCTTAGGGCATGGGATTTCAATTCTCCAATTATACTTTGAGTTGGGCGCAGGGTCTTATTTATAGACTGTCTATGATCCAACTCCTCTCTTTCCCAACCAATCACAACTCTTTGTGAAATCAGATCTAAATCTGATTAGTGGGAATAGAGTCTCCTGGATTCCTCCTTAGAGGGTGCCTAAGACCAGTCAAAGTTGGTTCTTAGAAGAACTCTAATCGAAATCTAAAAAGGAGATGGAGTCCCTGTCCAACAGGGACTCCTGGGCGCCTCCAACTTGGGCACACGCCAAGGGTGGCATGCGCCCTCCTCCTTGTTAGGTTCTGGTATGGGGACAGGCCCCCACTAGCTCTCCAATAGGTGCATGACACGTGGATAGAAGTCAAAGTGTCAATGGTCAATGTTTGACCAGTCAAAGATCAACTTTTGACCAAAGTCAAAGGACGAGAAATGGCAGGTGACAGAAAATGGCAGGGAATATCTTATAAAATAAGACAATCTTTTTTGACTTGGACAAGCTCCAGTCAGACAAAGTGAAGGCCTTTGATCGAGCACAAACTTCTTTGGCTCAGTCAGGACAACTATTTATGATAGTAAAAGAAGAACGTTAGGTTCAATCGAGTGTTAGCACGATTTTCTTGAACCTAATTGAATCTTATTCAGATCAATTGAATTGGATCAGTTCAATTGATGATCACTAGATTCAAATCCTTATTTGTGTAACCCAGTTAGGTTCAGTTCTGTATGATAATGGGATATGTCATGATCTCTATCATCGACATCATCGAAACTCCTTTCAATGGATCAGAACTGTTCTAATTTGAACAGCTAGAATGATCAATCATCTAAATCATTCTAATTGCTCCCAAAATCCACCAGTGACACCTAGTAGTATATGGTGGCAACCCATTTGAGCTGAATACGAACCTCTTAGTGCAGCTACCTGTGTGATTAAGTTCTTCTATCTTGAGCCCCGATCAGATTAGGGTTAAGGTGAACTCGTCAAACCCTAGTCTCTGTCATATGATGTAATCATTTGATTCAAGTCCAATATAAAAATCTAAATAGAAACTCTTTCTATTATTTCACTCTACCATGGCCATGGGCTTCAGGACTTGATTCTCATGATCATCATAGGGCTGCTCCTCTACCACCGAGGTAGATAGGTTCCATCTTGATGCTATCCAGTTCCTACAATGAACATGCTATAGCCAACATACACCTCAGAGTTCCATATGGCTAGGAGATCGAGTAATGGTGTAGTCAAACTATAACACCCTCAAGGTGAACTGTCGATGCACCTCAGGTTAAAGAACCAGACACACTACTGCAGCATCAAGTCAGTCATTGACGAGAAGGTAGACTTCCTAATGACTACTCGAGATGGTCACGCTCAGTGCCCTCATTCTCTAATGGGTACCTGTACTCTCGCTTCGGTATCTCCACACCATAGACTCAAGACTCATCTACTAAAGAGAGACGATTGTACACCAACCTTCCGGATCAATCACCATCCTCGTGATGATCCTATGGTCGGAAGCATTTTATGAGTTAATAATGATCATTCATGTCTTAAATTTTCAACTCTTAAAAATATGAATTATCATTACCATTAACTCAAAGGATGTATCACAGACACTAAATACATATATATGATAGAAAATAATCCATTTTATTGATTATAGTCAAAATTATAATTTTGCCCCTAGAAGTGTATTACAAGTGTCAGCCAATTCTAGCTTCTAGGGCACATATATCTAACAATCTTCCACTTGTCCTAAAGCCAATTGGCTACAAGTCTAAGTCTCATCTTCTCAAGGTGGGCTTCGATCTTTTGGTGTCCCAACGGCTTTGTGAGTGGGTCTGCCACATTATCTACGGAGTTGACTCTCTTGACCTCGACATAACCCTTTTCGAAGTAATCGTGGATGAGGTGGTATCGCCGCTCAATGTGCTTGGATTTCTGGTGAGACCTTGGCTCCTTGCAAGGGCTATGGTGCCATTATTATCGCAGTATAGAGGATTGGCATCTGATGGCATTACTCCGATTTCTACAGCAAACTTCTTGTACCAGAATGCTTCCTTCGCAGCCTTTGATGCAACGATATATTCTACTTCCATGGTGGAATCTGCTATCACTGTTTGCTTGAAACTCTTCCAGCTGATAGCACCACCATTGCACATAAACAAACTCCCAAATGTCGACTTTCGATCATCTATATCGGACATGAAATTTGAGTCTGTGTATCCTTGGACTTGGAGTTCTCCGTTACCAAAGACCAACATCATATCCTTAGTTCTTCTCAAGTACTTAAGGATACATTTCATAGAAGTCCAGTGTTCTTCACCTGAATTTGACTGATATCTGCTTGTGACACTCACAGCATGGGCTATATTAGATCGTGTACATAGCATGGCATACATGAGGCTCCCTATTATAGAAGCATAAGGGATCTTGCTCATGCGTTCTATTTCCTCAGGTGTGCTAGGGCACATCTTCTTGGAAAGATGAATACCATGTCTGAAGGGTATTAATCCCCTCTTAGAGTTTTCCATACTAAACCTCTTTAGTACTTTCTCTATGTACATCTTTTGTGAAAGTCCTAGCATCCTATTCGGTCTATCCATATAGACCTTAATTCCTAGAATAAAGGATGCTTCACCTAGGTCTTTCATGGAGAATTCCTTGGACAACCATATTTTGACTGTTGTTAACATGGAAATATCATTCTCAATAAGGAGGATGTCATCCATGTACAATATGAGGAAGACAACAGCGCTCCCACTGACCCTTTTGAAAACACACGGTTCCTCTTCGTTTTTGATGAAAACAAATGTTTTGATCACATCATTGAAATGAGTGTTCTAGCTCCGAGATGCTTGCTTAAGTCCATATATGGATCTTTGCAGCTTGCAAACCTTGTGATCAGTATCACTGGATGTGAAACCTAGCGGCTGTTCCATATAGATATCTTCCTCAAGATATCCATTCAAGAATGCCATTTTCACGTCCATTTGTCATATTTGATAATCGAAATAGGCTGCAATAGCAAGCAATGTGCGAATGGATTTTAGCATAGCCACTGAAAAAAAGGTATCATGATAGTCAATGCCTTCGCATTGACTATAACCTTTTGCCATTAGTCTAGCCTTGAATGTCTCCACATTTCCATCTGCACCAATCTTTCTCTTGAAGATCCATTTACACCTAATAGGTACTATACCTTCTGGTGGATCTACCAAGGTCCAGACTTGGTTTGAGTGCATCGAGTCAATTTTTGACTGCATTGCTTCTAGCCATTTTTCAGAGTCGATATCTGATATCGTCTCGTTGTAGATTTTGGGATCATCACCATGAACACCATTACCTACGAGGAACGCTTTCTCTACTTTCTCTAAAATAATACCTAAGTATCTCTCAGGGGGATGAAAAACTCTTTCCGATCTACGAGGTGGAGGAGGTAGTGTTCTTATTGGCTCGACCTGATTTGGTTCCAATTGGTCCTTAGCTCGTTGTACTTGTGAGACTTTCTCATCAAGCTTGATCTGCTTTCCAATGCTGCCATCTTGAATAAACTATTTT